>JAGMWG010000009.1:1200000-1781809 GCA_020744225.1 Paraphoma chrysanthemicola | reverse complement strand
TAACCCTAACCCTAACCTACCCTAACCTAAACCCTAACCCTAACCCTAACCTAACCCTAACCCTAACCACCCTCTTCTCTATATCACGGCCCAACCACCACCCCTTTCTTTCCCTTCGCCCTTACCTTGCACCCTCTTCTTCTGTATCACGGCCCAACCGCCCACCCCTTTCTTTCCCTTCGCCCTTACCCTGCACCTCTTCTTCTATATCACGGCCCAACCACCCACCCCTTTCTTTCCCTTCGCCCTTACCTTGCACCCTTTCTTCTATATCACGGCCCAACCGCCCACCCCGTCTTTCCCTTCACCCTTACCTGCACCCTCTTCTTCTGTATCACGGCCCAACCGCCCACCCCGTCTTTCCCTTCACCCTTACCCTGCACCCTCTTCTTCTGTATCACGGCCCAACCGCCCACCCCGTCTTCCCTTCACCCTTACCCTGCACCCTCTTCTTCTGTACACGGCCCAACCGCCACCCCTTTCTTTCCCTTCGCCCTTACCCTGCACCCTCTTCTTCTATATCACGGCCCAACCGCCCACCCCGTCTTTCCCTTCACCCTTACCCTGCACCCTCTTCTTCTGTATCACGGCCCAACCGCCCACCCCTTTCTTTCCCTTCGCCCTTACCCTGCACCCTCTTCTTCTATATCACGGCCCAACCGCCCACCCCGTCTTTCCCTTCACCCTTACCCTGCACCCTCTTCTTCTATATCACGGCCCAACCGCCCACCCCGTCTTTCCCTTCACCCTTACCCTGCACCCTCTTCTTCTATATCACGGCCCCAACCACCCACCCCTTTCTTTCCCTTCGCCCTTACCTTGCACCCTCTTCTTCTGTATCACGGCCCAACCGCCCACCCCTTTCTTTCCCTTCGCCCTTACCCTGCACCCTCTTCTTCTATATCACGGCCCAACCACCCACCCCTTTCTTTCCCTTCGCCCTTACCTTGCACCCTCTTCTTCTATATCACGGCCCAACCGCCCACCCCGTCTTTCCCTTCACCCTTACCCTGCACCCTCTTCTTCTGTATCACGGCCCAACCGCCCACCCCGTCTTTCCCTTCACCCTTACCCTGCACCCTCTTCTTCTGTATCACGGCCCAACCGCCCACCCCGTCTTTCCCTTCACCCTTACCCTGCACCCTCTTCTTCTGTATCACGGCCCAACCGCCCACCCCTTTCTTTCCCTTCGCCCTTACCCTGCACCCTCTTCTTCTATATCACGGCCCAACCGCCCACCCCGTCTTTCCCTTCACCCTTACCCTGCACCCTCTTCTTCTATATCACGGCCCAACCGCCCACCCCGTCTTTCCCTTCACCCTTACCCTGCACCCTCTTCTTCTATATCACGGCCCAACCGCCCACCCCGTCTTTAAACCTCTCACCCCAATACTCACCCTCTTCTTCTGTATCACGGCCCAGCCGCCCACCCTGTCTTTAAACCCCTCACCCTAATACTTACCCTCTTCTTCTGTATCACGGCCCAGCCGCCCACCCTGTCTATAAACCCCTCACCCTAATTCTTACCCTCTTCTTCTGTATCACGGCCCAGCCGCCTACCCTGTCTTTTCTCTACCCTCATATGCTCTTCCTATAATACCTTGCTAATTCGCGCGGTTTATACTTCATTTTTCCGTAGTTCTCTTACGTGTTGTTATTCTCTGTAACAGCTGTTCTACCACCCCAGATATTTACCTCTAAGTAAAACTCATAAATCAGAACTCAGAAATCAAAAATCAAAAATTGAAAATCGAAAATCGAAAATCGAAAATCGAAAATCGAAAATCAGAAATCAGAAATCAGAAATCAGAGATCAGAAATCAGAAATCAGACATCGGAAATCAGACACCCGGAATCAGACACCCGGAACCAGACACCCGGAACCAGAAAATCAGACAAAGACAACCGACATCAGACAACCGACATCAGACAACCGACATCAGACAACCGACATCAGACAACCGACATCAGACAACCGACATCAGACAACTAACCAGTTAGACATCACACATTAAAGATAAAACATCTCTCATAACACTGTACGCCTTAGCGCGGGCTTACTCTTCTTCTTTTCTTATTTCATGTCCTACTGTTGCTAGTACAGAGTATTCTCTATTTATAACCCTGAACCCCTTACCTGAGTAGCCAATTTTTGAATTCTTATCTCTGCGCCTACCCTACAAGTAAGCGGACACATCTCTATTTCTTGTATTCTTACCCTAACCACATCTTACTATACTCTCCTACCTAACGGCATTGCAGTATAAGCCGAATCGCCATCGCCATCGCGTTCGTAAACACCTGTCCCCATACCTCCTCCCTATGCCTCTTCCCTAACCATCCAGCGTATGCATCGTCTCCTATCTCCCCAAATCCGCAATCTCCCATTGTCGCAATGCCCCTCCGAGTCAGACGCGCTGCGTACGCCAGCGGCACTACCACATTCGCCCACTGACACCGCTTGTCCATCCCCTCCCCCGTTGCGCAGTACTTCTGACTCACCCAGCACCGCCGACAATTATTCTTCACCGTCCGGTCCACCATCTTCTTCCGGAACTCATCCGCTCCCGCCCCTGTTGCGTGCTCCCACGCCGTGCATTGCATCGTCCTATGCTTCTTCCATTCATCCTCCTGTCTCGCTGCATGCTCCTGTCCCACTATCCAGCAGATTGCACATCCATTCCGCAGCTCACTAAACGCCTCCTCTACCGTAGCCCATTCGCGAGCCCAATTCTCCTGCTCCTCCAACCAAGCATCTTCCCCCTCCCCACATCGATCGCAACGGACTGCCTCTATCTCTCGACACCCGACCCCCTTCACATCCATATACGAGCTCATCAGCTCCCGTCGGCACCCGCTCCCAACCAGAAACTGCCCCATTGCCACCACCTCTATGTCATCGCTCTCTCGCTCCATCCTCTTCTCAACCTCCCCCTGCTCAAGCACCACTACCACATCGACCTCCTCTCCGCCTCGTCCTCCACGTCCACTTGCCTGAGCGAAGTCGGTAATGCTCCACGGCATCCCAACGTGCAAGATGTACACAATCCCCGCGTAGTCCACCCCCGTTCCAAGCGCCGACGTAGCTACAATCAACCCACCATGCTCTACCCACTCTTGCAGTCGATCAGCCCGCTCGTCAGCGTCCATGCCCGCGTGATAGTATGCACACCCCAGCGCTTCTGCCATCCGCTCGCTCTGCGCCTTGCTGAGACAATACACAACCCCCTTCTGTCCCGTCCGCCGCAGCCTTGCAGCCCATCGCTCGCACATCCACAGCGCTGTATTCTCTAGCGCCTTGCGTTGACACCACGATACAAAGTATCGAGCGTTCGGCCTTACTGTACTGGCCCGGATGTACGTTGCATTCTTCACAAGCATGCTTGCCTCCAGCTCGCCCTCCTGCAACGGCGGCAGCGTTGCCGTCAATAGCACCATCGGACACCCAAGCAGTCGCAGATTCTTGACCTTGAGCAGATTCTCTCGCCAGTGCCGTGCCGTCAGCACCAGATGACACTCGTCGACCACAATCCGCTGCAGCAACCCCTTGCCTTTTAGCAACCGAGCATAACCCAAGAAGTTGCCGTTGCTCGTCATGTCGCCCGCTACATCCGCACTGACAACCACTACGGACGCCGGGTTGCTTTCGCCATGCTTCCATTCCATACAGTCGACTCCAGCATCGCGAATCCGGCCAACCAGATCCTCAATCAACGCCCGGTACGGCACAACAACTACCGTCACGCCCGTCTCTTCCACACAAGCCGGCAGCGTGAACAGCAAGCTCTTCCCTCCCCCAGTCGGAAGCACGACCACGAGCGGCGTCTGCTTGTCCAGCACCGCGTACAGTGCCTGTTCCTGCTCCATCGACCGAAACCCAACGTCTTGTTTGCCCAACACCTTCTGTAGCGCTCGCTGTACCGCCGTAACCCGCGTGTCTTCTACATGCACCGCCTTCTCTTTCGGCAGAATCGCCAGCCCAGACATGCTCTCCCGCATCGCTCTCTTCCGTTGCCGCGTCGGCGCTTCGTGCTCAGCTGCCTGCCCATCCACACCTAAGAAGCGATGCCACGCCGTGCTGAGTGCCCGGAACGCATCGATCGACCGCGTGCTGAGATGCTTCACGATGTCAATCGACACGCTGTAGTTGCCCACGCCCATCAACGTTGTCCGCGAGTTCTGCAGCTCAAGAAGATCTTCCTGATCTTCGTCCACTTCTGCTTCATCCATCTCCCCCACCTCGTCTTGATAGCCCCGACCAAATGACTCGCCCACTTTGACCCGGCCAATGCCAACAGCAGTGTGACGGTACCCCAGCGTATGTAGCTTAACACCGAGCCGCTTGCCTGTCTCGCGCTCCAGCACCCTTGTAAGTCGGTCGGTGCTTCATGCCCCCTGCCCGTCGCCCTAGATGTAGTCGTGCACCCTACTACCCAAGACCTGCACTACAAGATACTCTTCAAACGGCTGCAAGTAACTCAAGTAGAGCGCCATAATCTGTCCTAACCGCGGCGGCAGAAAGCGCGGCACTACCTTTGGCGCGTCAAACTGAGACTGCGACTTGTAGTAGCGAACTACTGATACCATTATACTAGCGATGATATACCAATTGCGGTTCTGCAGTAGTCTGTTGCGATGCCGTGTCGTCGTAATCTTAGACTCTCGAGCTGGCTGACCTTGTTTAACGTGCACGCAACACAGCTTGAGCTCCTTGAAACGGTCTAGCTTGCGCAGATACTCTCGCACCTTTTTCCTTCTCTACTGGCTGTTAGAAGTCTGCAGTCGCATGCTGCCCTCTGTACTTTGCGCCTGCTTTAGCATCTAAGCTAACTCTTTAGACAGACCGTTGCTAGCAGTTGTTACAAAAGACTTGCCCTGCGTTGTGAACGTAACGTCGTCTGTAATCTGCTCTAGATTAATTGTAAAGCGGTTAGCAACATTGTTGACCTAGCACAGCTGCTAGAATCGCTCTACTAACTCAGCCTCTATGCTCTGTGCTATCTTGCAGAAGCGTTGAACCTCGATTGGCTGACTGTTAAGATAGAAAGTCTTCTTGTCGGGCGACTAAGAAGTGTTGCTAGCGTTCTCTTTGTTTATCGCTGCGTGCTTGCTGTATGCTAGCAGACTAAGCATTGCACTCATCGAACTGTACGAGCCGTCTGCTAGATACTTCTTGCGTATATCTAAGAATTGATCGCGATCTTTCTCTGTCTGATCTTTACGTTTAGCTGCTGGAAGCAACTTTTTAACAGCTAGCACCTGGGTACAGTACACAACGCTAGCTAGCATGTACGAGTAATTCTTTGCTGTGCGCAAGCGGTTCGTCTGCGTGTCTATGCCTAGCACGGTGAGATACTGCACTAGACTAGTCGATATCGCGTTATTACTATACTCCGTAAGAATAAATGAAGTTAGCGAGTTAAGCAGAGCGCTCGTCTGAGCGGTCGCGTTGCTGTCGTCTAGCGTTAGCCAGAGCTGCATTGCTAGCGCCTTCTGATCGCTCTTCTACGTAAACAGCTTCTGCGCGTCTTTTAGTTTGTTAACTTGCGTATTCTTGCGCGGTGTGCGTGGTGGCGCAATGCTGTCGTTGTCGGAGCTTCTAGTGTTATTGTCCTTGCTACTGTCGTTGCACTCGCTCTCCGTGCTGCTATCCTTGCTGCTTTCCTCATTACTGCTGTTAATAAGCTGAGACTCTTGTGATAAAAATTCATCTACTCGACGCTCTTTGTCGGCGATGATGCGGAGATAGAAGCACACAAATCGGACCATGTAGCTAGTGTACGTTGCCTGACTCTCGGGGTTCTGCATTCGCGCTAACGGACGTACATCAACCTCTGTCTGCTTTGCACTTTTGAGCTATTGCCGTGTCTTATCTGGAAGTGTCGCTAGCCCTCTTATACTCTGCTTAATTAATTTTTCTGTTAGCTCAGCAGCAAGACGTAGCTTTGCCTCGTTGCGATTGGGTAAGCGGGCTGCGTAGCCCAGATGAGCGAGATTGCGGCCTTTCAGAAACGGCAACCACTTTGTTCTCGTGAACCAGCCAGTTTTATCAGTCTTTGCTGCCTCTTCTATTACTTGCATGTCGTTGTCAATCTGTTTTCGCACTTTTTGATAATTGCTAAGCTGCTGCTGAGCAACCTGGTTTGGTTTTAATCTTTCGGAATTCTCAACATTGTTTTCAGCACCTAAATTAACAATAAAATATTTCTGCAACCCCCCGCTGCTGAAAAACGTCTGAACTTTCACAGTTGAATACAATGCGCTTTTATCCCCTGTCTAAGAAAGTTGGTGCAATTTTCTGTAGTGTGTCTTTATGCTGCTCGTGCTGACTGTGATGAAGCTGCACGCTCTGCACTGCATACCGCTTAACGGCGCCCTGAGTTCGGGAATGAGCGCTGCGGGCTCCTCTGGCAGTTCGACTGTACTTGGATTGACAACAGAAAATTGTGCAAAGTGCTCTAGTACTTGTTGTCGCTGTGTAATGGGGGTTCCATGCTGTTCTCGTAAGTGCCTGTTAAGATTGACGACTCCTGTATGGTGCTGTTTGCACACAAGAACGCCAAATTCTTCAAGAAAGCAGATAACAGTGTCGCAGTTCTCTCTAGTAATTTTCTGCGGCTATTGTTGGTCGTTTGCGCAACGTGCGCTGTTGTTGATTTGCTGCTTAGCTTGCGCGACAGCTGCTCGGCTGTCCTAGACGGGGTTCTCTATTCTAACGTCCTCTGTGTCTGCAGCAGTGATTTCAACGACGTAATACAAGACTGATGTGCTGCAACTCTAGAGATTGATTGTGCATGTAATTTTAAGATAAATCTGTACCAAATATTAATGGATAATAGTTAGAAGTTCTTGGGTTTCGGGGGGTTGATGAAGTGGGTTTCGGGCCTTAGAATTGCCGTGCGAAAAGTGGGAAACCCTAACGTTAAGCGATATTTGGCGAAAATTAGGCCTAAAACTCTGCCTCATATTAGTTAGGCTTAAAGATAAACGACACTAGCGCCTCAAGCAGTGCCTCTGTCTAAGCATCTGTATCTTCTCCATCTAGAGCAACCTATAGCCGTATAGCTAGTTGCTTCTATACCTTAGTCTAGCAGAAGAGCTTACGTATATCCTTTATTATATCTACCGCTTTTACGTAACCTTAACGTTGTTAGCAACGCCTAATACTGTTGCACTCACTGTCGCTATTACTATTACCCTTACGTCTAGAAATCAAACCCGTACTATTGCTCTCCTCACTACTATTAGTAGTAACGCTATCGCTATCAATATCATTATCTCAATAAGCTCTTATCTGCGTAATCCTACTCTCCTCGTCTACGATAATACAAAGAAAGTAGCAGACAAACTTAACTATATAGCTCACATACTAAGCTTAACTCTCTAGGTTCTACAGTTAAGCAATCAGCCACTAATTAACCTCGTATTATTTTACACTCTTTAGCTATCGTCGCGTCTCGTGTACAAGTATTAACAAGCTCTTAACGCTTCTTTTAACTAGCAGCTCCGTTAGCTTAGCAGCTTACTTTAGCTTTACCTCGTTTACGTTAGGCAGTCAAATCTAATACACAAGATGCATTCAGTTCTGTTTTACAAGATACTCTAGCTACCTAGTCTGCTTAAACTAGCTAGTTCTATCTGTCTTTACTGCCTCCGCGTCTATAACCTACGCCTTTTCTTCCTCTAACTACTTCGTCTCACTCTAACTAGTAAGTAGCTTGTTCACCTTATCTCGCACCTTAACTACAGCAGACAGCTCATTCTTATTATCAGCTTTATTAACTACAAAGTATCACTGCAGCCTACTAGTCTAGAAGAACGTCTACACCTTAACTTCTGTGTAGAACTCACTTGTATTACCTATTCATCGCAGCTTATAATACTTTCTACAGTATATCTAGAAGCCAACTTTGTTAATAGAAATATAATCGCAGTCTGCATCAGTGCATTAATACTTACTCAGCAGCTTTCTAAGCTCTTAAATCGGCTGCTCTATTAGTAACAGCAAGCACACCTAATTAGCTTTTTCAATTATAGTCTAGCTGTACTACTTAACAATTACTCTCCACTCTTTAGCTACTACAGCGTAGTAGTCACAAAGATATAAATTAAGATTCTGTATACCTATCGTGTGTTTTAGACAGATAAGCACCACATACTCGTGTAGATAATAGAAGTACTTTTCTACATTATCTACAGTAAGAGTACTTGCATTACTACGTATCTTCTATCGTCTTAGTAAATTCTGCAAACAGGTAGTGCTTAGTGCCGCAAGCTATACCTTAAAGCAACCTTCTATATTTTCTCTGTAGTTAATAATTTCATATAAAAATAGCCTTAGACTATACTAAGCAAGCGCTAAATTTAAATAAAGCTGCTGCTACTCCTTTTCTAGATATAAGTTTTGTTATTACTCTGCTAAAATGTAACCGTTATAATAGAGCTGCGTAATCTGCGTTTACGGCAGAACTTTACTAACCTTTATAAAACTTAACGTAACTAATCTAGCTGCAACTACAACAGTTATTTAAATATATAAAGCAATTACTCTACTATAGTAACTACTGCGAACAACTTTCTTATACATTTTAAAGCAATCTTACTAACATTAACGAACCTTTTGCATATAAGCAATCGCGTACGTTTTTTTGCTGCTTTCGCTTAGCGTAACAGTAGCGCTAGCTAATTTCGGCATATAACAGGCCTAATAGTTAGCCTCCTCTCAGTAAGGCCTAATAGTTAGCCTCCTCTCAGTAAGGCTATAAGAATTTCTATATCTCTGTAAAGTTACCTTATACTACTACTACTACTATAGTTAAGAAAGCGTATACTCTTAGTAACTAAGAAGCACTAAATTATACTGCCTACTTCCTGTAATTGTAGTAGTTCTAGAGAACTCTATTTCTAAGTAGTAGTTATTTTCCTAAATCTTTCTAAACTAATACTATAGTAATCTTATAAGAGGTATCTTAAGCTAGTTTAGTAGATAATACTTTCTAATATATATAGAACTACGTTAGTTACTACAAAGGCTAGCTTACTATAGTGTATATTTAATATTATTAGGCTATAGCTTTTCTAGAATGCGCGTACGAAAACAAGTTAACTAAGATTAGATCTAAGAATCTAGAGAAAAATAACAACTATACTTATAATAGATATAGAGAAGGTAAGGTATAATTAGAGGTTATAGAAGCTCTTCTTCTCTTAGTGTACTTCTCTTATATAAAGAGAGAATAAGACGCGTTTTAAAAGCGTCTATATTAAGTAAGTTAATTCTATAAAGTAGCTAACGTTCTAGACTAGAGTGTTCTTTACTTAATTCTATATAATATTATACTAAATGTATAAGTAGAGTAAACGCTGCGTATAGAAGAGCTACGCATCTAGCTTAAGCTTATAAAGTAGATTAACTTAGAAGTATATACTACTAGTACAGCACTAGATACGTAGCTAGGCTCTAAGTATATAGTAGGCAGCTTACTTAGAAATATAGAGGCTCTATACATAGAAGTAGAAGCTCTAGCTATTACGTATAAAGTAGAGAAGGTACAAGACAGTAAAGACGAGAAGTAGCTTACCTTAACTTAAGTTTAAGTAACTTAGTAGAGCACGTAAGGTGCTTATTCTCTACGCTAGCTTACTCTACTTAAATAGTTTACCTTACAGTAATAGAGTATAATAAGAAGAAGATGTACACAAAGCAGGCAGCTAGTAATAAGAAGAGTAACTTCTTATTAATACGTAGAGCTTAGACTGCTCTTCTTTATTATAACTACTATAACTACACTTTATTGCGCAAATCTCTTACGTGTTATCTAAAGAAATAGACTTAAAGTAATATGTTCTATTACTGTAAGTGTACTGCACGTATTTACTAAGTTATATTCTTTTCTAACTACAAGAAGTGCAAACAAATTAGCTTTAAAGATTTAAACAAATGCACTTAAGTGTCTATACAAGCGCTAAAAGTTTGTATAAGAAAGCAAATAAATACAGTTTCTTTGTTCGTATAATATATATAGGGCTTCCTCGTAGAGTACTCCTGCTAACCTCGTGTTGCTACGTACGAGGCACAGTAGGCAACTACTTCTCTCTTAACCTCTTTCGCGGGGTACTCCTGCTAACTCTATGTTGCTCTGTACGGAGCACTCTTACTCTACTAACTCTTTCTCTTAAACTATAAACCTTAACTCTTATGCAAATACTTATAACCCTAACCCTGTCTACACTTATTACCCTAACCCTGTCTACACTTATTACCCTAACCCTGTCCTACTCTTTAATCTCTATTTATTACCTTTTATTTAATTTCTTTCCCCTTGTTTTTATTTCCTTATTATCCTACTATCCTTCTCTACTAAATTATAACTACCCTTTCTACCTTTCTTGTATAAACTTCGACTTTAACACTTTTCTATTCTCTTCCTACGTTCTTCTCCCCTCTCTCTTCTTGCATCCTGCCTCTCTCTTTCTATCTTTCTACTCCTTTTACCCTCTTCTCGTTGTCTCTCTTTTTTGTTTCTTTTTTTTTCTTTTTACTCTCTACAATCATCTACTGCTTTAATCTAATTCTTATACTATAAAAAATCCTCACTACATTATACCCTCTTCTTTTCTATACAACTCTATATCTCTTCTTCTTCTTCTTCTTCTTCCTCTTCTTCCTCTTCTTCCTCTTCTTCCTCTTCTTCCTCTTATATACCCAAACCTCACTGTAATCCTTTTTCTATCCTTATTTCACTTCTCTTCATCTACTAATCTACTCATACATACATCCTACTACCCGCACAATCACCCAACTCAACTTATTCCCCTCAATCCCTCCCCACCGCTTCTTCTCACTGCTCCACTCTACTATCCCCCGCCATGCTCCCCCATCCAACTCTTCTCCCCTTCCCTTCCATCCCCCATCCTCCTCTATTGCCTCCAATAACACTCCCTGCGTCTTGCTCCCTCCATGCATCCATCCGACTACCATCGTCTTTGCCAACACCCCCAAATACTGGCACCCAACCCCCGCCTGCTTTCTATACCCTCCATCCACAATGTCCATCTCGAAACTCCTGCAAACTGCCTGCGGCAATCGGCAATCATAACAACACGAATACCGCACACAAACCCAATACTTCTCAAACAACCCTAACCCAGCCCGTGCTGACTCGGCTTCATCCTCCTCGCAATCCTCCAACTCGTGCCCGCTTCCCTCTACCCCGCATGCTCGACACCACTGACACCCAACCCGCCACTCCTCCATCAACGACACCAATTTCTCCACCTCTACTGCCTCCCTACTCTGCCGCTCCCGTTCCTGCAACCCCACCCATCGCCTCTCCATTCTCTGCTGCTCAAACTCCACTCGATCGGCTGCCACCGCTGCCACCGCTTCCACCTCCTCCAATCTATCCAATCCCTCCATTCTCTTCTCCTTCCCTGTTTCTGCACCTCCACATCGCTGACAAGCTACCTCATCCTCCTCACAACCCCATCGCTCTGTCCTCCCATCCATCGCCTCGTCAATCACCCGCCGCATGCACCCTCTCCCCTCTATCAACATCTGCATCTCCGCCTCCACCTCTTTGCCCATCTTCCCATATACCCGTCTCCCTCTCACCTCCCGGTATCCTCGCATGATAATCGCCTCACTCGCCTGCCCATCACGCCCTGCCCGTCCACTCTCCTGTGCGTAATGCCGCATCTTACGCACCGTCCCTATATGCACCACCGCCCTAATCGTCGCTGCGTCCACTCCCAACCCCAACGCATTCGTCGCCGTGAACACCTGCGCTTGCCCGCCCGTCAACCGCCGCACAATCTCCTTCTTCTCCTCTGCACTCCCGACTCCTCGGTGGAAACACACTGCCCCCAACACCTCCGCCATCTGCACTGTCCTCAACACCGTCCCGCAATACACAATAATCTGCCCGGGTAACGGGTATTTCCTCTTCAACCTTCTACCAGCTTGACTACCTCCTTCTCTTCTTCTGACGTCTCGTACCCGTGTACCCGGTACCCAATGTTCTTGCGTGTCGTCGATCCACGGAACCACTGGCACGCCCTCTTAGCCGGCAACCCCATGACCTCAATAAATTGCTGCTCCTCACTGGGCCGCAATGTTGCTGTCAAATACACCATCTGTGTCTCTGCCCGGGTTAAACCCCTTAACCCTAACATGCGGCTGCGGAAACCCTCCAATGAATCCAACACTACATGGCACTCGTCCACCACAATCCGGTCTAAACGCCCCATCGCCCGCTGTCGGTTGATGTAATGCCCAAACCCCTCCCCTACGGCGGCCTCGGGCGTTACAAACATAATCTGCGCACTTTCATGCGGCCGTTGGCTGTCCCACTCCGCGCTCGCAATTCCCAACGCCTCGCAACGCTCCTTCATGTCGAACCGTAATGCAACCAACGGCACCACCACAACCGTCACTCCGCTCGACACCGACGCTCGCAGCATAAACAACACGCTCTTGCCACCCCCCGTGCCCATGATCACCACAATCGGGCTCTTGTTCTGCATGATTGCCTGTATGGCCGGTTTCTGCACGCTGCGGAATGTCGCCTGCTCGCCCAACAACCTCTTCAGTTCGCCGTCCACATCTACCAACCGCATCATCCTCCAACGCCGGAACTCCTCTTCCGCTGCTTCTTTGCGCGCCACGGCGGCCTGGGTGCCCCGTCGTGCCTTCTTGCCTATTGCCGACGGGAGCTGCAAAAATGCATGCCACTCTGCGCTGGCCAAACGGAACCCGATCCGCTTCGCCTCTACGCTGAACATGGGCTCGGTAACCGGCCGCCCGTATATCTTGCCCGCTACGCTGCTGCTGTGGCCAGTCTGCGTGTCAAATGCATCGTCCTCGCCGTCGGAGTTATCCTCGTCATCGTCTGCGTCCAAAAACGCTTGTACCGCTGCCCGGTTGTGGATGTGGCGACGGTAAATCGCCTTGGTGCTGTGCCTCCAGCCCATAATGTTGAGCTTCACGCCCATGTGCTGTAACGACGCGGCTTGAATGGCGTCCTTGACTCGGTTGCTGTTCCACAACTCGACGTTGCGCCGTGGGTTGGCTGCTGCTCGGTCCTCGTCTACTACCTCCTGCACCCCTGGGCTCATCTCATGGCTGCCGCGTTGCACCACCCTACCGGCTCTTCTCGCCCTCTTTCTGCTCGTTGTCTCGCTTTTGCTCCGCTTTCTCTTCCGTTCGGGCTTCTGCCAGCTCTGTTCTGGTTGGGGCTCCCACACGTACGCGCTTGCCCCCTCCACCCTACCACACACCGCTCCATCGACCTGCTGCCAAAACGGACGGCTAAACCACAAATAATATACAACCAGTTCCCCTACCTCGCGCGGCATATATCTGTGGATCACTTTTCCTTTGCCAGTTTGTCCAACATTCTTGTGATACTTGGTCACAAATACCACCGCACCATCTTCGATAAAAATTCCCCGACTGTCGCCATTGGCACTATTTTGGTGTTTGACTGTCACAAGCTCCGTAGCTCGTGGCGGTGCTCCTCCTGTCATGTGCACCAATGCTGCCAACGCCCGACGGGCTTTTTCCATTGATTTTCCGTATGCCTGCACGCGGTCCTTCACCCACACAACCCCACCACCACTCGCCAACGCCGCCCGTGTTGCCTCGACGTCGATGAACTGACTCCGCAACCCCTTTTCTTTGCCCACTCGCTGGCCCAGCCACTTCTTGGGATCTTCTACGCTGGTTGCATTTCGGTTGCGTGGGTCTTCCATAAAACTCCACCCAACCCTTTGCTCAGCTGCGTTGTCCACTAACCTGCCCCAGTCGATTACGGGTAACGCTGTCGTACTTTTGGCTACCACACCCTCGTTGTCTACTTGCAACAACATCAACTCGTTCAAAATCTGGTGTCGTGCGCTGGCTATCATCCCGTGGATCATCGACCGCAACTGGGGCATGCTGAACTGGATGTTGCTGTACAACAACGTATCGCCAACCCAACCAATCACGCCTTCTGCGTTGGTTGTAAACCGGATCTTGAACCCAAATGCTCTCAACCGCAATATCGTGTCCATGGGCGTGGGCTTGCCGCCGTACTCGGTCAACGTCATGAAGCGGTTGGCCATCTCCTGCACAAGCTGGTGATGGCTCGGCGCCATGGCTGCTGCGTCCTCGGGCCCCCATCCCTCTTCCTCTGCCAACGTGTCCATCTTCTCCTGCCGCATCTGCGTCGACTGGTACAACACCAACATGCGCGATGTGCTCACCACGGCGGAAAGCTTGGGCGTGTATATCAACGGGCTCAACCACCCGCTCCCACCACTAATCCCCAGCACCGCCAGTCCGCTGATCAACGCGCTTGTGTACTCGTTGTCACCCAGCACATGGTCCAACAATGCTAACATCAACTGCAACACATGGCCTTGCAATGCCTCTTCTTGTTGCTCGTCCAGCCTCTCATCGTTGCTACCGTCTGACTCCAACTCATCTAACCAATCTTCTTCCTCCTCCTCTCTATCATCACGCCCCACAATCATCTTAATCCTCTCCATGCACACATACTGCCTGCCGTTGATGTGGTATGGCGGCCGTCTCCCCTCCACCTCGCTGTCGTTACGCCTGTCGACTACGGGCAACTCATGCGTCCGCCAAATATATGCAATAATCGCCACCCACACGTCACTGTACTTGACCATGGTCTTCCCTATTTGCTGGGCGTTGAGCGGCTTCTCGTTGGTGTGGTTGCCAAACTCTCGCCGGTTGATGTACATCATGGCGGGCATACCGACGACGCTTGACTTGGAAGCCTGCTGTGCGCGCCATATCACCATGCGTACTGCCCAACATACGTCGAACAATGCGCGCTCCTTGTGCGTGGGTTTCACAACCATTGCCAACAACCAGTCTCGCTTCAGCCCTTGTAAATGTCGTGCCCATCCTGCCCGGTTCAGCCACTCGTTGAAATCATACCGGTCGGTATCTGCCTCAATGGCTGCGCGCTTCTCCTTCTCTGCATCCTCTAGCCGGGTCATGGCTTGGGTCAACGACATCTCAATCGCCTGGCTTACGTCTGCGTCTGCGTCGTTGGCTGCCCTGGGACCCGCTGCCTCACCGCCAACCTGGAACAATCGGCCTAGTTTATTGGTGTTGTGGAATTTCTGGCACGACACGGTTCTCCACATGCGCCGCTCATCGGACGGGCGTCCTGCTCTTGACCTACTCTCCCATCTGTGGCCTTGCTTGCAATGCTCCTGGATCCGGTCGATGCTGCGGTTGATATACCCACAATTCTGGCAACGAAGTCCGTCCTGATATACGGGCAAATGTGGTAATGGCGCGCACTCTGCTGTGGGATACACAACTTCGTCTTGAGTGACGGCCCAATCCTGCAACAACCTCTCCTGCTGCACCGCCTCAACGATGTTCAGCCGCGTCTGTCGTACATACTCCTGGTGCTTCCTATCCAAATGGGTCTTTAGCTGGGACTTGACAATGCCCTGCCGATGGCTCTTGCAAATGGCAATGTGGTGTTTTGGTAAATACTCGAATATGATGTTGAACTGTTCCATTGTATGTATACTACGAACATCTGTACATGCAAATGGGGCCTTTTACCTCCTTATCATCTCTCCCTTGCTTATGGGTGCTACTCCGGAAATTATCTCTATGATCATTTGCGTTGTTGTTGTTTTTGGCGTTGACGATATACCTGGTCTTACCTGTCGGACTGCTCTCCGATGGTGTTTGATGGTGTTCGAAACCCTAAACCTTCTGCGTGCACGGCCAACCCTAACGAACACCACAACTCAGCTACATTTCATTCCATAACTCAGCACCCTGTTGTCGGATCTTCGTGGAAATGGGTGCAATGGATGCAGCGGAATTTTCTGCACCAGACTGTGAAGTTGCAGCAGGATTGGACCTGTCTTACACTTTAATCGGTGGGGTTCTCTCTGCGCATCCGATTAAACGTCACATTATTAGGGTTTCTCCACCGATTAAACCCCCAAACACTTTAATCGGGTCGCCCATTGGAGATAGAGCCCTGGGATAGAGCCCTGGGATAGATTTAGAGCCCTGGGATAGATTTTTTTTTGACTCTGTAGCTGTTTGTTCACGTTATACATTATTTCCTGCGTCTTAGCTGTTGGATGTTGTTCCATTCTGTCAACGTCATGGATTGTTTTATGACACATACCGCCCCGGAACCGTTGCTACATTGCTCTTTTCTGTCAAGCCGTCATATCCATCTGCAAGTTTGTGAAACACAGCCAACAGCCTGTTGACTTTTATTCCCCAAAAGTCAACTTCTTCGAGGAGCCATGCGCGGGTATCTGCTCTATCTTGATGAGTCCGTGCTATCACCAGCTGTGGACAAACCAACTCTCTCAGAACCCCATCGTGAATTGTCGAAAGTACCGCTATGCCCATCTTCACTGCTTTGATGCAGCTACAATCATCATCAAGTTCGAATCCGTCATCATGTGCTTGCCTGCATATCCGTCGCGAGTACCCACAGGAAGCGCATCGACCGCTTCCCCTCCATGTGGGCTGCTGCACAGTGCAGAGGAAGCGCAACAACTTCCGAGCTGACGTAGACTCTTCTCGGAGCCTGCACTCCCTCAGCTCGTGATCGTATACTGACTCACGCCATTCATACGTCAAGCATAGCGGGCAGGAAACTCCTCCCCAGAATCCCAACTGGCCAAGCAGCCGGTTCAACATTTGAGTGTGCTTACCCTCAAGCCACAGGTGCTGGTCCATCTTGTTTCGTTGGGCAAAATGCTCGCCTGCAAGTTTAATACTGACTGAGCGTTCAATCGGCTCGGGCGTAGCTGTGCGGCACGCTTCACTGGAGAGCTGTGCAAAGACCCTCGTCGCAGTAGCAGACTCATCACCCCCTACTTTCTCTGTAGAACATAGCCAGGAGTGCAAATCCTGATCTTGACAGCCTGGCGCCCGCTGTTTCAATTCTATAATGTCGTCGCTTAGCCACTTGTGATCAGGATTCCCCGTCATTGCCGAAAGAGCGTCTAAAACAGCAGACTCGCAGGCACATTCTGGCTCGAGGTTTCGGTCGGACGAAAAAAGGGATATGTTTAGAGACAATTGACATTGCCCGGAGCAAAAGCTTCCGCCGCTTTCGCGAAAACTGATCATCTTTCTCTGCAGAACATCTCTTGTTTCCCGAACCTGGTCGGCACCCGCAGCTGGACACTGTGCAACCTTGTGGTGTCTTGAGCACCAATATCCGCGAATATGGCACAACGAACAACGCTCGCTCCAGATCATAATCTGGTTTCTCAGGGTCTTCAAATCAATGGAGGTAGAAAGGCGTTCTTCCTTCCTGCGTGCGCATTCAGAGAGTAGGCCTGACTCGAAGCCTTCACTTTCTAGCGAATGACTACTGCTGGCGCCTTTTGTCGGAAGACTAAGCCTGGCTGCATCTGATGACTCAGTACAGGTTCCTGCCCCTGACTTCTTGCTTTGAGGAACGAGACGTCTTTGCTCATTATCACTTAAAGACGTTGAAGACTGGGTTAATATCCCCTTTCCCCCAGTTCGTGCATCCTGAATGCGCTCGATGCTCTTTTGGCGCTCTAGAGGTAGTTCAGCAGCGCTACAGTGCTTTCGCTGTTGAGATCGTTCCGGACTTGGCGCTAGAGATCTAACGTCTGAATTATCGATAAAAGAACCGCTGTCGTCGCTGTCCAACAACGGGGAAGCGGAAGATGTTGGCGCCGCCTTTGGCGAGTGCCTGATCTCGTTGCTACAAGGTTTCAAGCGTTTTCTAGCCTTTGAAGCTGTATCCTGTGATGGTTGAGCCGTAGTGTTTTCTGTGCGTTGTTTGCGCTTCCCGGTTGGGGCCCTCTCAAGACCTGTCAGCATAAGAGTAGGCGCGAGTCTGTTTCCAACGGTTTCTTGTCCGAGTGCGACTGGCAAGTACTGTTGCTGGAGCCCATCTGTGCCAGCTGAGATATTCGAGGGAAATGTTTTACTTGGCTGGCACAGAAACTCATGCCACCGCATGGAGACCCACTCATATACCCGCAACAGCGATGGCTGCAAGTGTGTTGGGAACGCGCCGTCCAGACCATAAGTGTTTGCTCGCTGCAAAGGCCGATGGCCGCTTTGCCACGCATATGCAACGTTTATATCTGCATTTGGACTTTTGTCGTCGTACCTATTGAACCGCTGATGCACATCCTTCACATGCTTTTCCGTGATGGCGATGGTCAGCTGCCTGCACAGTTGGGCGTTGATAGGCCACCCCCACACTTGAGAGCTCATCCTTTGTAGAATAGCCGTAAGCTTGCGAGATTCCCAGGGTCGATCTGGGGTCTGATCGGAGCAGAACAGAAGCGTGGTGCTTTGTTTTGAGAGGTTGTCCCGTCTTTCTCGTCGCAACATCCTGACAAAGGGCCAGATGTAAACGAGATAGTAATAGACAACTCGACTCGCACGTGCTGGTAAGTAGCGGGCGACGTAGAATTCTCGATTGGTCGACCTCTTCGCTTTGTGATGTCGGATGAGGTAGACAACGTGGCCATTGTACACATACAGGCCCCTGGCGCTCGCTGGTCCGTTTTCGCATTCCAGGCCGAAGAGTTCGGAGACTCGGGGCAACTGCCCTCCGCTCAAGTAGCACATCCCGGCCACTGCCTCCAATAAAGCCTCTACCTTCTTGAGATAGACGAAGACTGCTTTCCAATTCCAATGGCCTTCCCTCAACAGCCCGTTCCGGCGAGTGGTGCAAGCTCGGCTGGACAGCTCCAGGTAAGCCTCTGACAGATGATTGCCAGGGTGATGAACAAATGAAAACCCCTGGCTGTTGTTGCTGATCTAATCCTTGACCAGACTAAGATCTACGGGCGGAAGGATTTCGAACATCAACTCTTGGCAGATATGCTCCGCTTCGTCCATGAAAAGCTCACTAAAGCGGCGAAAACTGTCCATGGTAACGTGTCTGGTTCCATGAGATATGGTCTGGCCATCTTCGCTCCAACGGAAGAGAAAAGATGGAGGATCTGTGCGCCCGATCACTCGACCAAAGTCTCGGAGACTCTGGAACTCTGCAAGAGGATACATGGCACCTTCTACCATGTACTTGAGCCGCACAGCATTCAATCGCTCGAGCTGTCCGTATCGTGGCCGTCGTTCTAACCCTAGCCGCGGGTACGCCTCGTAGGGCAAAGCGTACTCCAAAAATAGCAGTCACTGAATGTATATCAGTTGCGATAAGATAGGCGTGTATAACTTCGCCGTTCGGAAGGTATCTCCAGTGCCTTGCAGAGCGAGGACGCCGCTGTAGTACACCAGTGTACTAGAGCTAGGCTGGCCATCCCTAAACTCTTCCGTCATGAATGCAATGCATAGTTCAAAAAGAAGCTGTAGCAGCTCAGCAGTGACAGCCTGGATTTCGCTGGACCTGTCGCTTGAGGTGGGTTCACGGGAGGACGTGTCGGCTCCGCTGTAGTCATCTACCTCATCCTCTTGTAAGATCTCTTCCGCATCCGACTCGAAGTCCTGCTCGTCCTCCTCTGGATCTGTTTCGTCACCTTCGTCTGGGATCTCTCTGTCAATCTCTACATCTTGTTCAACTCCACTCGTGTTGTCAGTCGCACCCCTTTCGTTGTGTCTTCGCTGGTGATCAACTGCAAGGCCCGACCAGAAGTCCGGACCGATACAAAGATCCCATAGACGATGCTCCCAGATCAACTGCAAGCGAGCCGATTGCTTTTGACGGAGCCGAATCCCAGTTAAGGATGAACGCTTGCCTGGCTCCATGCGCCATGCACGGAAGACGAATGCAAGAAAACCCTTCAGCCACCGGCGATAAGACCTCCTAGTTTGCTCGCGACCAAGAAACTTGAAGGGCTTTGGAAAACAGGGTGATGGCCGCGTGGTGATCAGCCAGCACAAGAGCGGACGACTAGTGCGGCGCATGGTTTCCTCACATCGGTAAAGCACAACCTGTACAGCTTGTGTCAAATGCCATATCTTCTGCTCGTCCTTCGAAGTGCTTGTGATGTTCGTCCCATCCTCCGACTGACCAATGGTCAAGTCAACTGCCTCATAAGCTACAGGTATATCTCCCAGACCGAGCAGTACATCACGGCGAACGCCCTGGTAGGTGATTGGCCAGCGGGTGCGCTCCATCCACGGGCCAGTGTTTTGCAGTATCTGCATTCCCGTGTCAGTCAGCGCGGTGCGTTTTTGCTCCTCGCGACGAGCCTGCTCGCGCTCGCGCACGGACTTGAGGTGTTCGTCAGCACACGGTAGCTTCATCTGGCGCAATGCGCTTCCGTTCACTGACACTGTCCAGTAACTGCGCGTCGGGCCGTCGCCCCATGTTTGGAGGAATACGTCGTCATACAGGTCGTCAGTCCTTGATTTGGTAGCTCGTTCGCGCAGATGGAGTTTGCCGAGATGGCTGGTCAATTGTTTGAAGCTTGCAGTATAGAATTCGCACTCGCGACAGGCAAAGCCTTCATGCACGTGAAGCTCTGGATGTGGTGCAGATCTTTGCGGACGAAGAGGGATGCTGCTTGGGTCCTTGAACTCAGACGGGTGCTGACGCAGACATCGCGTCAGTCCCTTTCGCAGCTCCTTGGAAACGCGGTGCTTCCTGTCGAGGTGGGTGGTGACCTGGGAGTTTGCAGTGGCGAGAGCGTACTTGCACCTGCGACAGATTAGGGCTCGACTCTCGACGTCCACGTATAGATCGCAGCGCGCCAAAAGAGTCGACATAGAGTCACGATCCATCGTGATGGAAACAAAACGCAGTAAACAAGCAAACGATGAGAGATTACAAAGAAAAGACAGACAAGTGATAGAGGGAATAGATAGAGACAAAGTGCTTGTTGTGGTGTCTGTGATGTGAGGAACGCGTGCACGGTCGTTTTTCGGAAATTTGACAAAGGTGATCAGGGGCACGGACGGGATTGTGGAAGTTTGAACAAAGTTCCGACATGCATTAGCCCAGTAGTAGTAGACGCAAATCTTGGATACATTGGCGATCCAGCTCAGTCTCCCTCGAGAGTGCATAGAAGTCATTGCAAACACTTAGGACACCATGCGACTGGTGACGCTCGACGTACAAGACGGCCTCTCCCGGGCCGAGTTCTCCAGACAGGACAAGATGCCCTCTAACCCAAATACTTTTTCACATAGCTTGAGGGCTGAAGAGGTCGGCTTCGTCGATCTAAGCTGGGTATTTACGCCACTAACCAGTACCAGGAAACACAACCATGACTGCGGCATATCTAAAAACAATTAGTATTGGAAACAGTTGACGTGCATAACTTATAAACACTTACGCGGCCGATGCCATCATCACTTCAGTATTCCTTGATGTAGTAAGAATTGAAGTAAGTGCTGTAAAGCCGATTGTCCATAGGATAATAACGAGAAGTGGATAGAACCCTGACTTCACAAAATATAGGAGCACGATCGGCGCCAGCAGAAGGATGCTGGACAGAATAAGGACTACTGTCCGTGCGACCTTCGTAATCGTCGCGTCCGAATACCTCAGTACCTGGCCATTGGATGTTCCATAGTCGCGTTTCTAGTAACAGTGCCTGAGTATATGTTCCATTTCTTCGGTGACAGAGCCATACCTCTTTGGCTATTAACTTCCAAATAACGCTCTCCACGATGCTATTTATCCATTCTTTTTCTTCTAATGGCACCGCAGAACACCCAAAATCATTGATTGTTAGGGTTGTATCCATGAAGAATTGGAAATGGGATTGGTTCAGTAATGGCTCGTCAGTAGTCCACTCTTGTATGTCCTTCAGATTGTGTTTAGTTGGCCTCCGCATTCGAATAATTTTGGTTGTAGCTTCCAACATATTGCCTTGATAGAATGTTAGAGCACTTTCCGAATAGATAGATTCAAAACCATCTTACTATATTCGAGCAGGAGCTTTTCAAGAGCTTGATCTCTTTCACCAACAGTTCTCTTTCCAGATGCAAACTGGTGAAGTTCGGCTTGGAGTCTCAATAGCTGTTCGATATACAGCGTCGCATAATGGCGGCATACTACCCATGTGGGATCGACAGTCAACTGCTTTGCAAGTCTGTGTATCTCTTGATCAGTTGCCATCTCATTTCAACAAAACTTGAAAAAGGCGTTAGCGGGCAATGATTGTGTTGCGGCTTCAAAGGAGCGCCCTCGGACAGCATTCGCACTCTTATGCCGTTTTGGTCCCTCACGACCTTCGCCAGGCTAGCGTGTCGTCAAACCGGATATGGATTAGCTAACCGATTTTAGTCCAGAACTTGGATCAGATGATAGATATTGGTGCCGGAAAGTGGCGACTTCCGGTGTGCTCACTAGAAATTAGTAAGCATACTAGACAGTGCCATCGGTTCTCGGCGAGGTCTGATTACTGCGTCCTGTATATGAATACATCATCTTAGCAAATGCAGTCCTTGCCAGCAAGTCTGAGAATGGAAATGAGCCCGTGCAGTGGAGAGACAAACAAACGGGCCCCTGACATCGAGCAATAATATACTGGTCGTAATAGGTTTTCTTTTCGTCTGGAATTCATCGTTGTTGATGTTCAATTACAGCCATTTCTGCAATACATTCAGCCTACCGTTTCAGGTGGGCCTGCGCTCATTTTGGCGTAGTGGATACAGTTTGAAAGTTGTGGTGCTACACTATATGCATTATCTCGATAATTCGTGGCATGGCCGTAGCCAGTCTAGTAGATGCCGTGATGTGGCATGATCTAAGGCTAGTATTGGCAGGGCTAGTGGATGTCATGATGTGGCATGATCTAAGGCTGACATCGTGCCACATATATAAACATGAACTCTCACCAGCAATACTGGGATGTATAAGAATACTGTATAATCAATGCGATTGAACAGATCCAGCCAATGGTGTATATGTTTGGATCAAACATGATGTGCCAGTGCAGGTTCAGAGATTACCATTCGGGGAGTAGGCCGTCGCTTGGGCAGATAGATCAAGTAGCGGATTGTTCGGAATCTTTCGATATGGGAGTCTTCGTTCGTAGTCAACTGGGTTAAGAAGTCGCTCGTTACAAATAGGCTGAGCAGGCAAGTAACCTCAGCTGTTCGCAGAAAATGTTTGGTAAGTTGCTAGGTTTGCGTATTAAGAACACTGAACACCGCACTTCTGGTCACAAAGAGTGGATGAAGCGGACTATCTCGGAAAACGTTCGTTATGCTGCAGGAAAGTAACGCGAATCAAGAGAATTGAAAGACTGAGGGAATGCTGTGATTCAGCCTTGTAGCTGACGCAAATACAGCATCGGCAGCCTCCAATCACTGCCACGTCGATTTGGGTTCACTGGCCCGGACGTTGGTCAGCTTGGAGCCCGTTCTCGGCCCCAAACCCTATCGCCCAATAGAAAGAATGTCAAGAAATTGTGCTGCAGTTGATGGCGGGGAGCTGGGTTTCCCGTACTGTTAGACCAATCAAAGACGCTGCCGCGCCAAAGCCACAGCGCCTGCATGGATGGCAAGAAGCACACGAAATCTACGTCAATTCACCTCGGCTGCCTTACAGCTTTCGCAGAGCCTTACACTATACCTTATACAATGTTGATTTGCAAAAGTGCGACTATGATTAGCTAAGCCCAGCGTACGCCAGTGACTAGGGATACTGGCTGGTCTTCCAGCCTGCTAACGCCATTGCAGGCGCGCCTTTTCTGACCTTCAGCCTGCTGCCATGCCTTCAAGCGTGCTAACTTTCAGCCTTACTGTCGGCCGCGGAGCCTGCGCGCGCTATTCCTGCTAGTGTTGCATTGTAGTTCTATAGTGAGGCAGAAACAAAAGATCGTCAAAAGTTCTGGCAACCAGGAATCATAGTACATTATGGGAAAGACAAGAAGTTAAGCTAAAAGCTAAGAGACGAGCAATTCTGCGCTATTGTGACATATGAGAGACCGCTACTCAAAGAAACCCCAAGCTCAGCACTAGGCTAGTCTTGTTCCGCCGCGCTCCTCATGA
The DNA here is from genome assembly GCA_020744225.1 of Paraphoma chrysanthemicola. Lineage (NCBI taxonomy): Eukaryota > Fungi > Ascomycota > Dothideomycetes > Pleosporales > Phaeosphaeriaceae > Paraphoma > Paraphoma chrysanthemicola. The sequence goes on along the minus strand of JAGMWG010000009.1, from coordinate 1,757,841 downwards.
CCTGCTCGCCTACTCCGATCGTGCTATATTGCACTTATCCATGCGGCTTAAGAAGCTTTTGCCGCACTGCCTGTATGTCTCTTCCCCCTCGTGGTATTATAACGCGTCGTGAAGGATGTCTGGCCGGCAGCTTCTCGCATGACGTCTAGCAGACTGCCGAGTTTGGACAGATACTCGACAAATCCGCGCTTTGCTGTCGTGCGTTTAGTCTACAGGTTCGCAAATGCGTTAAGCAGGACCATCAGCAGGGTGTTGAGCAATCCTGTCCGCTCAAGCCCCCTCGGGGTAGCATTGCCAGAGTCGTAAGACATCCGCCATAGTGTACCTTGTGCGGCTTGTTGACTACCAAGTCCTAGCGTCCGATGTCTGCTTCCTTGCTGAGCACGCCTTCTCCGGTGCCTACCATCAGTCCGAAGTGGATAGACGTGAGCGTCAGATTCATCTACACAGCAACTGGCAGCCGAGTGGGTGCCCGTTTGCGCTTGAGGCAGGCAAGCCGTTACGACGTTGTGGTCGCCGACTCGTGCGCAGGTGTAGAAGTTGGTACCGTACGCGTTGGACGTGGGCGGGTCGTGCTCTTCGTCAAGCATCTCCTAGGCAGCCGCGACAGGCGGCAGCTCATTAGCAACGGAGTCTCTATAGGAAGTCGTAGGTTCTCTAGGATAGAGAAGCTCTAATTAGACTCAAAAGTGTGTATAAAACAGGGAGTTAATAGAGTACTTATATTAAGATAATAAGGCGTAGAGGAAACTATAGCGTACTATACAGAAGAGAAAGAATGCGAGTGTTAGTATTATAAAATGAGAGTAGGAAGTAAGAGGAAGACAACGCGTTGTTATTTATTTAGGGGTACTGCTTAGCAGCTTAGCAGAGCGCACAGATAGGTGATAAACAAGTGTAGAAATAAAGTAGAGTTCGTCTATGCATAGGCAATATAAATAAGAATACGACTTGCTTTACTTCTATAACATACTCGCAGGCCTCACAGACCGTGGCAAGTTGACAGACGGCAGTTTCGGTATCACTCTAGCATCTCTATCATTTGATTCCGCTCAAAAGCTTTATGTATCTGCCAATCACTCTCAAGACTTCCGTCCATCATGCCCCTTTGTCACGTGAATGTTACAACTGTGGCTTCAATCCTGTCTTCTTTGAGGTCGCTTGGTCGCGGATTAAGCGTCTAAGGATCTTCCCGCTCTATTTGTAATCTGTATTAGCTCAAGCACATGAAGAGAAGGGAGGACAAACCGGGTTCCTAGGGATTGCGCTTGTGAAGTACACTCCTCCACGTAGTCTTTTGATGCTTTGGACTCGATCGTTCACATAGTGGTGAATATCTTTCTCACTGATGGGAGACGCCGGGACGATATACGCTCTTGGTGCTTCGTCTTGGTAGCTACGGAAAGTTTTTCAAATCAGTTAGAGAATCACTTAAATTACTCATGCTTACCTCTTTACCCCAATCACAGCAACATCAGCCACTGCTGGATGGTCGAGCAACAACGCTTCAAGCTCTGCGGGTGCAACCTGGTTGCCTTTGACTTTGATGAGTTCCTATAACAAGTGATATTAGTAGCTAGAATGGATATAAGTACCGTGCTATCCAAAGCTTCATACCTTTTTCCGATCAATGATATAATAGCAGCCCTTTCGGTCCACGACTGCAATATCGCCGGTCTTAAGCCAGCCATCTGCAGTGATGGTATCATCAGTTGCCTCCAAATTTTGCCAATATCCTTTCATGGTGCTTGGAGACCGTACCCACATCTCCCCATAGTCTCCGGCTGCAACCTCTTCATGATTGTCGTCCACAAGTTTAACCTCCACATTCGGCATGGGCTCACCAACAGAACCAGGCACTGCAGGAAGATTAGGGTCGCAACCGAGTGAGATGCCGCACAACCTTCCCTCGTCAGCATATAGTCAAGTTCTCAAATTGCAAACAATCGGACGTTGTCTTACTCGGTCATACCAAAAGCTTGCTTGACATTCATTACCCCCTCGGGCCACAATCTCTCGTACTCCAAAGATACTTCCTGGCCTAGAGGGGCTCCGCAGGATAACGTCGCAGTCACACTGCTCATATCAACCTGTTTATCTTTGATGCCTTGGTGTTGTGTCATCTCGATTATGATCGGCGGCACGAGGTGCAGTTCAGTGATCTTATGTCTTTCAATGGCTGATACCATGCGATTTAGATTGTACTGAGACATGATATACGTGGGAATACGAAGAGATGGGGCGATTACCATAAAGTAAAAGAGACCAAGTCCATGATATAAGGGAATCGTACAGAGCCAGCGGCAGCTCTCAGATGCTAGTTCGCGAGTCCGCTTTTTGGAGTCGAGCGACATGACGTATTCGGCTTGGACGCTACCAGCAATTAGGTTGTAGTGACTGCCTTCAACTCCTTTGGGGAGGCCTGTGGTTCTGTGGTCGTAAGTGAAAAGGTCAAGAAAGGTGAATGAATAGCCATACCCTGAAGAGAACGATAAGCCAATGGTGCGCTTCTTCGCCTCCTCTCCAGTGACCTGTTCCCACTGGAACTGGCGACCCACTTCTTCTGAAGAAATAAGATACTTCCAGTGTTTCACGCCACTCTCTTTGTCATCTTCTCCGCCGTCCTGTTTGAGTAAGGGCGCTTCATCGAATAAAAATACCTTCTCCCTTGCTAACCCTGCATATTTGGCCGCCTCTAGGGCTTTCTTCAGATTCCCGCGGCTCACTAACAAGACTGTTGCTTCTATAGTCTGTAGCTGATATGCTAGCTCACGTGGCACAAACCTCGCGTTAGCGGCGCTGTAAATTCCACCAGCCATGATAGTACCATGGAAAAGGACCGGAACAAGGATACTATTAGGGCTGTAGACTAATATGCGGTCCCCCTTTTGTACACCTGCATTGATCAGTCCAGCAGCGAAGCGCTGGGACCAGTGCCGTAACGTGGACCAAGTAAGGTACAATCTCGAAGGATCGTCATTGTCGACATATGCAACGTGGTTGCTGAGAGGTGAATAGGGAGACCCAAAAATGTAGGTTGAAATGGAGACTTCGGGTACGGAGACCGTCCACCTGGAGTGTTGAGGCATTGCAATGACTGATGATGGCGAGCTTGAATGAATTGTGTCTAATCACCTTGGGCCTTCGCAAGGTTATAGTGTTGACGGACTAATCGAAACCGCAAGGATGCTGTGGAGAAATCTAGCCCTAGCTCGCACTAAGGATCATTTAGTGTCGAAGATGTTTGATAGCGAATTCTCTGGTCATTTTTGTATAGTCTGTCCATACCCCTCTTCTTGGCAGCCCCCGCACCACCCAATCGAGCAGGACTCAGAACGCCCAGGTTGGTTTGATTGGTTCCCCCTCATCCCAAGTAGCTTCTTATATGCATTCAGGCCTGTTGAGTCGGGTTAATTGCATACTGCGGATGTCCAGATTGTAATGATTGTTGCGGAGTACGGTTCTTGGTTTCCCTTTATCTCCATGTCGGCTGCAAAGTATACCGTCTGTGGCGGCTGCTGGCAACAGCCGAGGTTAGTAATGACTATTCTACTCACTAGCAAAGCTTGATGGCCGAGGTCATCTGTTGTCGTACTTACGGCCGTACGATATGATGCCAGAGGCGGCTTCGGTAATTCTTAGATCGCATAGCATCTTCTTGGTGTTGGCTCAATGAGCTCCAAATCAGGCATGGAGACATGGTAAAGCCTTGTATTCTGGGGATGCATACGCAAACAACATGCTTGGCACCGGCACAGTACCTCCTGCGCGTTTACACTAATGCAACCTGCTGACGGCGCTAAATGTAAAAGCTTGAAGAATCCTACGCTGTTCATATCAGCTCCGACTTCCGAATGTACACTAAACCTTTCTCACTCAATTGACATCGCTCGTTCAACCCCGCAGTACTTACGTCCGTAAGCTAATTAGTGAACAAACGTCGAAGAATAACCTCGGCCGAAGTTGGACAGCTTTCATGCAATGTACATGCGTCGCAGCCTCTGTGCATAGCGTTCCAATTTACTTCAGGGTCAGTCTATTCTGCTGTCGGATTGGTTGGATCGTGGGAAGTGTTCGAAAGGTGATACCGTCACCAGAGCCTCCATGTTCCGCTAGCCTTTCGCTAGTTACCTCGGCACTTGTTTCCTCTGCACTATATATCTCATCTGCTTTTAATCCAGCACAATGGCTCCATGCACATTACCTACACAGGCACTTTTACACGCGTTTCGGTCCCTCTATAGCTCCATACTGCCAATTCAGATATCACGACTGGTATCGACTGTGGCCTCTAGCATGTCGCAGAAGCAGTCCGGAAATCTTTCCGCAGCAGTTTGGAAGGAGAACATATTCGAGGGAAAAGTCGTCTTCTGTACTGGAGGCAATGGTTCGATCTGTTCAGTCCAGCTTCGCGCCTTAGTGCATTTAGGAGCCAATGCATGCTTGGTCGGTCGTAACGTCGAGAAAACGGAATCCGTGGCCAATGATATAGCTGCGGTACGACCGGGGAGCAAAGTTCTAGGCATTGGAGGCATAGACGTGAGAGACACAAAGAGCCTCAGCGCAGCTGTGGAAACCTGCGTCCGGGAGCTTGGAGGAATTGATTTTTTAATGTGAGTTCTGCTCCGCAATCTAATGCTTCGCAAGCTGATGGAAGCTCTTCCAAAGTGCTGGGGCGGCCGGGAACTTTCTCGCGCCGATTTCACAACTCTCTTTTAGTGCCTTTAAGGCTGTCATAGATATCGATGTCCTAGGTTCCTACAGCGTAACGAAACTCGCCCTTCCTCATCTAATTGCTTCGGCGAAAAGGCACGCAAAAACAAACTCCGCCCCTGGTGGCAGGATCATTTATGTGTCCGCCACGATTCACTTCACAGGATTGCCCATGCAAAGCCATGTTTCAGCTGCGAAAGCTGGAGTCGATGCGCTATCAAATAGTGTGGCTATCGAATACGGGCCGTACGGAATAACGTCGAATGTTATCTGCCCTGGCGCCATCGCTGGAACTGAGGGTATGAGCCGCCTCTCAAAAAAGATGGACACTAGCGAGGTGATGGTGGACCGTGTACCCTTAGGTCGGCTGGGAAACAGTTCGGACATTGCTGATGCAACTGTCTTCTTATTCAGCGAAGCTGCGAGTTATATTACCGGATCGAGCATTGTTGTAGATGGTGGAGCGTGGCGTACACATGCCCTTCAACCGGGTGAGGATTTTGCGTATCCTGGCTTTCTTCTGAGCGGAGACACAGTGGAGGGTGTGGGTGGGCAAAAAAGGGCCAAAATGTAGTCAGTGATCGGAATGGTTTGGTCTGACTTAGTCTTGGTCTAGTCTAAATGGTTCGACCGATCGGGCTGCAAAATAGGTCCACGTGACTCAATCTTAGACTAATTCGGTTAGAACACTCAGCACGCCATGTACCCTTGAGACTAAGCTGAGTCTTCCGCTCCCATCGAACAATCAAGTCCTCAACAACGTGCTTGTATGCTATTGTTATGCAGCCTTCAACGCCGACCTTACCGTCCCCATTGAGTACCATGAGACCAGACTCAACGTCTCTTACGCCATGCCCTATCGCTACTCATTACCCATCCCAACGTAACTCACCACCTGGTGCACGGCCACATGTGTTGTCCGCCTTCGCTGCAACACCAGCATCTTGGCCGAAACTTCCACGAATCATTCCTCTATGACTAAGAGTGCTATTAAGGATGCGATTGCAGCAGTGAAATCGCTACGTTTTAAAGGAAGACCTAATTTAACTTGCATCGCTGACAATTATAGTGTTGATTAATAATGATTATTTTCTTAACCTACAACAGTCTTCTTAGCTTCTCGTGTATATAAACAGGCTCTGCAAGGAAGGCTTTCTGCCCTCGAGGGGTACTAAGATCGAAAGGTTTGACAATGCGCAGAAGGTGCGTCTTCCTATTACCTACTACAACTTCCTAATATATCTAGATAACGTAGTCCACGGGTTCGCCGCCTACACGGGTTCGCCGCCTACTTTTACCAAGCCCTCACTAAAATATTACCTTAAGCCTAATGCCGCAACAACAGTACCTATTAGAGCCTTCTACTAAACGTTAGATACAGCTTACTCTTTAGGCTCTAAAAGAAGACGCGAATCTCTTAGAGCAACGCGCTGCTACTATCTACAACGTCCGTTAAAAGACACTAAGTAATTAACGCGCTAGACGACCTTCATGAGTAGATTATAGGCCTAAAACAATAAATCTAACTAAGCTTAAAGAGAAGGTAGTTGTTAAGCATATACTTAATCTTAATGCGCGTAGATTTTCTCCTAAGCTTACAGATGTAGCTAATACAGCTAATTCTTTACGTGCTAAGCGCAATCTAAGCTAGGTTAGCGCTAACTAGCCTAGTACGTGCGTTAAGCGCTGCTCTAAGCTTACGATAAAGTTTAACTATAAGTACGACTACAAAAGAGCTCTCTGCGAGAATTCTAAGGTAATCTAGGCTTAGTCTAACGTTGTAGCTAACACAAAAGCTAAGTACAGCATCTAAGATACTAATACGTATAACTTTAACGAGACAGGTTTTATAATAGACTAGATTACAGTAAGTATAGTTGTTACAGCTTTAGAAAGACGTTGTTACGGTTGCCTCAGGAAGCAGACCGGAAGCAGCTAATTGTACTCCAATCAGACGCTGACGGGTTGCTGACAAGAAGCTCATGGAAACCAACCATCGATGCTGCGCCGCAGGGCTGCAGGTCACGTGACTTGATCAGTACGCTAGACCATGTTAGGTACTGAGCAAGCTGAGCAGACTGAGCACTGAGCAGCACTGATCATACTGATCAACTGAGCACGACGTGCTCAGTTACCCAGCCTCTCCTAGTATATAGACACAGACAATGAGCTCCTATGGCTCATTGTGTTCAACTTAGTATTCAATCTACAACTGGTTACTATTCGCACTCGACTCATAGTCCCCTCTATCTGCATCAGTGCACCTCCCTGCTCTTGATCATCGTTCCCTCGATCTGTCTCATCAGCAATCCCGTCCGATTCTCCCTGACACTCCATCCCCGAGAACCAACCGTAGAACCTCAAGCACACGAAGCCCGCTTCCAACTTTAGGTCTCTTCACACTTTGAACACCCTCAAGATGAGTGACACAGAAATGGACACCCCGACCTCCGTTGTAGCCGGCAAAGCCGCTACCAAGGGACGAATCCCTGACAACTTCCACGGAGACCGGGCCATGCTCGAATCATGGATCATGCAATGGGACCTTTACTTCCATCTCTACGACACAATCGACGAAGATAACAAGGTCGCCAACGTGGTCACTACCATGAAAGGAAAGGCGCTCAATTGGGCAACCCCGAAACTCAAACGGTACTTCGACAGCAGCGTACAAGACCCGGCTAACACCCGGATCGTCGAAGACTACGACGAGTTTAAAGAAGCCCTCAGAAAAGCATTCTCTATCGCCAAGGAACCAACCATCGCAGAAGGCAAAATCCAACGCCTCCGACAGACCCAGTCTGTAGGAGACTATGCCAACCTGTTCCAGCAATATTCCGAGCACACGGAATGGAACGACAAAGCCCTCATGCGAATGTTCCGACAAGGCCTCAAGTTCGGCGTCCGCAAAGAACTCATGCGCAGCGCAGCCAACATCGCTAGCCTGGACGATCTAATCGAGGAAGCCACCAGAATCGACAACGAGCTACTCGAATTAGAGCTAGAGACCAACGCCTTCACTTCAACGCGCCAACAGGGCAAGCACAAGCAGTCCTACAAGCCCAAGGACTACAGGCCCAAGAAGCAATTCTACCCCAAGAAGACACCAGGATACTACGGATCTGGGGGGATCGAATCAATGGACGTTGACGCCATCGAGCATGGAAAGCCCAGTAACAGTTACAAGAAACCTATGCAAGGCAAACATAAGACCGGTGCAAAGGAAACAAGAACCTGTTACAATTGTGGCAAACCAGGACATTTGGCAAAAGACTGCCGAATGAAGAATAAGGTCGTCAAAACGATCAATATGATCCAACACGACCAGAACGAGGAAACCGAGGCAGAATGGGATGTGATATCCAACCCCGACATGGGACCAGATTCCCCTGCCTCAGACAGCGAGGAGGAAACTACGATCGAATTCTCTCGCATGGATCTCGGAGACGGCTACAGCCTAGAACCACCAATTGCCCGCAATCCTACACCACACCCCGGGACGAAAGTCAAGACCACGTGGGATGACGGCACAACCCCGGCGCCAGAATCACCACCCTACTACCGGGACGTGGCAGACAAACTTACATACACTCCACCAAAAAGCCCAACGCTAAAACGCGAAAACGCCACTTTGGCACAGCCAAGAGACGAGTACGCAACCCCTGTATGTGTATGGGAAAACGACGAAACACACAGGCACGACTGGAAATGTAAGCAAGACACGAGACTAAGGAAGCGGTTCTTCCAACTTGACCCGGAAAGCGAGGAATTCACAGAATTCACGACAAAAAACAGCCAATGGATCCGGGAAAGTTTCCCACAACTTCCCAATATTATAAGGGAAATAAAAGAAGAAGACGAAGAAAGAGTCTTCTTAGACCAGTGCTACGAAGCCATGAAACAATTACCGAATTGGGCAAAAATGGCCAACGACGGTCAAGCACTACTGGTACAACAAGACGAGGACTACGACACACCTCGCGACTACGCACCTCTAAGAGGCAAGGGGAAAAAGAGACACCCCCGACGTAGTAACCGACCCGAGCAGGGATCGGAAGGGAAAGACTGGGTAACCAAGGAATGCAAAGCATACGAAGAAGCCAAGAAGGTCAACAACGACCCCGACAATGTCGTAATCACCCTGAGACCACTATATTTTATGGATCCAAGGAACCCACTCCACGCCAACATAAGCCATACGGCTTGTACACATGATTGGTGCCCAATACACCACTCCGATAAAGAAGCGACAGGATGGTTCCCGACCAGAAAATCTAAATGCAAGTGGCAGTGGTTCGATTGCCCCAAGGATACATGTGAATTTCACCTCTGGGACAAACGAGCAACAGACACCTTCCCAGGCAGGAACTCACAAAAAGAACAGACGCTCCGAATCCTAACAGTCAACGGAGAATGCCTCAACCAGATATGGCAATTATGCATGAACAGAGATTGCACCAGACACCGAAACGACAAAATTGCAAACGGATTCGAAGGCGAGAAGTCTTTTTTAGACCCAAATCAACCCACGAGTGGGAGTGCAACGACATTAACTCAGCACCACTCAACAAACTCCCAATAAAGATCAAGGGAGTGAAGATGAAAGCATTGATGGATTCGGGATCCGCAGGCAACTGCATATCCCCCGACGCGGTCAAACGAGCTGGCCTCAAGACCAAGTTAAAAGAAAATCCATGTCACGTCCGAGTAGCTACCGGAGGAACAATGCCAGGACAGTCAGTCATTACGCACGAGACAACGACCGATGTCCACATCAACGGATACCGGATGAAGGTAACCCTAGACGTTCTAAGCTTGGCCGGCAAAGACGTCATATTAGGGCTTCCCTGGTTAAAGGATGTGAACCCCAGAATAGACTGGGTAAACAACACACTATCCTTCGACGGACATGTGGCCGCACATGGACCTCACCCTACGCACAAGCAGAGTCTAGTGGTAGAAGAGAAGATGATAAACGAGATCACTTCGAATAAGACGCGCTACCAGAAAAGCAGAGCGGTCGGCCTGATGGACAAAATGAAAAAGGCCATGCAGGTTACGAAGAAAGAAGACGTTCTTTCACTAGTTCCGAAGGTCTACCACCGATGGAGACACATGTTTGAGAAACCCGCAGATCAAGCGGCGTTACCGGAACACAAACCATGGGATCACAAAATTGATCTAGAAGAAGGCAAAGAACCACCCTTCTTACCGATATACGGACTATCGGAACCCCAACTGAAAGCAGTAAGGGAATACGTCGACGAAAACCTGGCCAAAGGATATATCCGCGAATCGGAATCACCGGCAGGGTTTCCCATCCTCTTCGTACCAAAGAAAGATGGAAGTTTACGACTATGCGTCGACTATCGCAAATTAAACGCGATGACACGAAAAAATAGATACCCACTACCAAACATCTCAGAGCTACGAGACCGACTCTCGAAAGCCAAGATCTTCACCTCGCTAGACTTACGCGATGGGTACTATCAAGTCAGAATCAAGAAAGGAGAAGAATGGAAGACAGCGTTCCGAACAAGATATGGCCACTACGAGTACTGCGTTATGCCATTCGGATTAACCAACGCTCCTGCAACCTTTCAGGCACTAATCAACAACGTACTAAGAAAGCACCTTGACATGTTTGTCATAGCTTACCTTGACGATATCCTCATATACTCGGAAAATGAGGAAGACCACGAAAAACACGTCAAGACGGTACTAGAATGCCTCGACAAACACAACCTACGCCTAAAACCGTCCAAGTGCAGTTTTCATAAGAAAGAACTGGACTTCCTAGGGCACACGGTAGGCATCCATGGAGTACGGATCAGCGAAGAAAAGATCCGCACTATCAAAGAATGGGCAGTACCAAGAAACGTTAAAGATGTACAATCCTTTCTAGGATTTACCAACTTCAACAGAACGTTCATCAAGAACTACTCCCAAATCGCCATACCACTCACAAGACTTACACGAAAAGAAGTAACGTGGAGATGGGGCGAATCACAGCAGAAAGCGTTCGAACAACTCAAGCAGGCATGCATAGAGGAACCGGTACTCAAGATGTTTGAGCCAAACAAACCATCCCGGTTAGAAACAGATGCCTCTGACCTAGCAATGGGCGCTACATGGACACAGCTACACGATGGGAAATGGCACCCGGTAGCATACTACTCCAAGAAGTTCAGTGGAGCAGAAGAAAGATACGATGTGCACGACAAAGAACTACTTGCTATAGTAGAAGCACTCGAACACTGGAAGATCTACTCGCACAGCAGCTCCGAGCTCGAGATCTTCACAGACCATAAGAACCTACAGTACTTCACAACGACGAAAGTACTCAACAGACGACAAGTCAGATGGTCAGAATTACTGGGAGAACACAAGTTCAAGATCACCTATACCCCAGGAAAAGACAACGGCAGGGCAGACGCCTTAAGCCGACGATACGACATTGCAGGCACAAAAACGATCGAGAAAGGCACCATCCTCAAAACCAATAACGATGGATCTCTTAGTGCTGCAATCGAAGTCAACAATATCATGATGATTACCATCGAAGTTCCTGAGGAACTACAAGAAGCCATCATCCGAGATCATCACGACGACCCGATCCACGGACACCCAGGAGCATCACGCACCATGGAAATGATACAGCGCAATTACAGCTTCAAGAACATGAAGGACAAGATAAGCGCTTACATCAAGAAGTGCGCTGACTGTCAGAAAAATAAGCACAGCACACATGCACCATATGGAGAAATGCAAGCCCTGGAAATACCAGACGAACCATGGACCGATATCTCAATGGATTTCATCACAGGACTACCAGAATCACGGGACCCCGTGACCAACGTCATCTACGACGCTATACTAGTAGTCGTAGACAGGTTCACTAAAGCAATAGAAGTAATACCCTTCAGGAGGGATTACACGGCAAAACAATTAGGCCATGTCATCAACGACAGGGTAATCCGCTACCACGGAATTCCGAAGACAATCATAAGCGACCGAGATAAGCTGTTCACATCAAACTATTGGGCCACGCTCATGGGAGCAATCGGCATCCAAAGAAAGCTATCTACGGCATACCATCCGGAAACCGATGGACAAACGGAAAGAACAAACAGAACACTCAAGGCCTACCTACGAACTTACCTAACGCCGAAACAAGACAACTGGGTATCGTTGTTACCTACAGCGCAATTGGCGCATAACAACAAAATATCAGAGTCAACGGGAAGAACACCGTTCTTCGCCAACCACGGAAGACACCCGCACCTCTTCGAAAGAACGCTACCCGGCCCAAATGCCGAAGCCGCACTACAGACAGCGGAAGAAATCAAGAGAACACACGAAGAAATGCGAGACCGCATTGAGAAGGCACAACGCCAAAGCATCTCATATGTTAACAAAAAACGAAAAACGGCTCCTCAGCTAAAAAAGGGGGATAAAGTGTACCTACTCACCAGAAACTTACGAACCAAACGACCAAGCAAGGGACTAGATCACGTCAAAGTCGGACCGTTTTTAGTTCTCAAGAAAAATGGCCCTGTAACATATACATTGGATCTACCCAAGGACGCAAAAGTACACCCAAGGTTCCACGTCAAATTACTGGAACCAGCCGACCCCAACACACCGCTACAGCAAACCTTTCGCTATGCAACCGAAGAAGAAAACGAGTTCGAAGTCGAGAAAATCCTAGACCACCGAGACACCGAGCAGATCAAGCTGCGAGAATACCTAGTCAAATGGTTAGGATACGACAGCACGGAGAACACTTGGGAACCAGAACACAACCTCCAAAACTGCAAACAACGCATCAAAGAGTACTGGAAAAAGACAAAACGAAATCCCAACTACTAACCTCACGAATCAACGCCAACTACCGGTACGACACCACCAGCGTCCTCCGACTCCCAGAAATCCAGAGGGAACCCCTCAAAGGCTCCCCAAGTGGTAGGCGACAACTGCAAAGATAAACCAGCGGAAGGACCATCGAACGTCATGGTCTCCGTAGCCTCCTGTTCCTCCAGTTCCTGGATATTTCGCTCCTCCACGGCAATCGCATCGTCAGCGCGACGATCCAACAAATCCATTTGTTGCCGTAACCGCTCTTCTTTCGCTCGCGCGACACGCAACTCCTCAAGGGCCGCCTCATGCGCCTTGAAAGCAGCTTCCTGCTTATCGCGCGATTCTTGTATTTGTTTCTTTAACTTTTCCTTCTCCGCCGCCAGCCGCTTGAATTCGGATTGCGTGACCTTAACGTCGCAGCGCTGGCCGAGTCGATTGCAGACGTTGCATTTCCCCGAACGAACATGAACCCGACAAACGCGGTTCTTCGCAACACAAGTCGAACATTTCTGCACCATCTCTTCGCCAAAAACGTCAATAAAATCCGCAAGGTCGTAACGTCGCAAGGTACTTTCAGCCGGAGGTTTCTTGGGTCGTGAAGTGGGCTGCTTGGGCATGATGGAACGAACGAAGGCTGACGGCCTCTTATGACGCGGGCACCACTCGGTTATAAAGCAGGCTAAGCCACGATCACGTGACTCGAGGACGAGTCTCGAAGGGAGGAGGGGATAGTGTTACGGTTGCCTCAGGAAGCAGACCGGAAGCAGCTAATTGTACTCCAATCAGACGCTGACGGGTTGCTGACAAGAAGCTCATGGAAACCAACCATCGATGCTGCGCCGCAGGGCTGCAGGTCACGTGACTTGATCAGTACGCTAGACCATGTTAGGTACTGAGCAAGCTGAGCAGACTGAGCACTGAGCAGCACTGATCATACTGATCAACTGAGCACGACGTGCTCAGTTACCCAGCCTCTCCTAGTATATAGACACAGACAATGAGCTCCTATGGCTCATTGTGTTCAACTTAGTATTCAATCTACAACTGGTTACTATTCGCACTCGACTCATAGTCCCCTCTATCTGCATCAGTGCACCTCCCTGCTCTTGATCATCGTTCCCTCGATCTGTCTCATCAGCAATCCCGTCCGATTCTCCCTGACACTCCATCCCCGAGAACCAACCGTAGAACCTCAAGCACACGAAGCCCGCTTCCAACTTTAGGTCTCTTCACAGACGTTTACAGCTAAAAGCAATCTAGCTAAGTAATAGAGAGTAGGTAATAGTTATCTAGGGCATTAATGCGACAGAGTAGACTATTTTACTCTTTATTATTCTTAAGGCGCGTTACTACCTCTTAAGCTAGTACTAGAACAGCAATCTACTCTACGAATAGGTTATTAGAGCCTCTAAGAACAGCTAGACAATTAATAAGCTTAGTCTTGCGTAGTTAAAGCAATTTAATAAGTATACAAAGAAGAAGGTAGTTAGTAGTAACTAATTACTTATTAATAACGGCTATAAGAGCTACAACTTAATAGAATTTAAGAATTACTGCAAGAATAACAATATTATTACTCTTTATATACCTCTGCACTCGTCGCACCTCTTGCAGCTACTTAATGTAGACTATTTCAGCCCTTTAAAGAAGGCGTATAGTGTGATGGACTCGGGCTGTGCCCGTGTCTAGTTTAGGCTGTACTCTAGTAAGTAGTATATAACAAGAGGAGAGAGAGTCTCTCTCTTTCTCTCTCTAAGAGAATTCATATCTATTCCGACACTCATCAGTACTACGCGTGAGGCTAGTCCATAACATTGAATTCTCTTCTTCTGGTCAATTAAGCAGTGAAAGGATGTCCTCCCTCGACCAGAATACGTCCTCCTCTAACCCTCCCTCACCTCGACTTCTTGATAAGATCCTCCAGATCGTCACAGATATGCAGGAGGCGCGCGCGCAGGAAAAGGCTCTCCTCCAGACTGTAGTCAAACAGCAGGACGACCTACGCAAGGACCTGGACGCGATGTCCCTGGCACGAGAACTGGAAGGGCTACACTTGGGCACAACCAGCGCGTCGAGGGCGGCCACAGCGGCGAGGCTAACACCCAGCACGATCCCCATCCTGACCCCAGCAACAGATGCTTCTTCCCCGTCCGGCCTCATGGCGAAAACAGACCGGCGTAAGCCGCTCCCAGTAGGGGAGCCCTTCAACGGCGACAGCGCCAGCTTCGCCGCCTGGAAACTCACGATGGAGCACAAGCTGGCTGCGGACCGGGAGTTCATCGGAGGCAACAGGGAGATGTGGTCGTTCATCTGGGCGCAGCTGGGCTCCCAGGTCCAACGCGAGATCGCCACGTTCTACGCGCACATGGGAGAGCAGAGCGGGTTCGATCCTCACCATTTCCTATCCCAGCTGGAGTTTCGGTACGGCGACAAACATGCGACACAGAGAGCTCAGGCCCAGCTCGAAGCGCTCCGCCAGGGGAAGGCCGAGCCCTTCACCGACTTTTTCGTGCGATGGGTTCAATTGCTAGAAATGGCGGGCACTTCTGGTTGGAGCGATGAATGGAAGCTTATCCGGCTTCGCCAGTGCCTCAACCCGACTATTCGGAATATCGCGATGAACCGAGGTGTCTCCCGCGACGACTACAACACAGCCTGCCAGCAGTACCGCCAGATTTCGGCTGACATCGAGACGCTGCAGCTGGAAGCTCGTTTCCCACACCACAGTGGAGGCCTTGCGCCAACGCCCAAGAAAAATGCTGACGGCGATGTTTCCATGACGGTTGTCGGGGCGGTAGCTCTTCCCCAACGCAAAGGGAAGCGGCCAGGTGGCCGGGAAGGGCCCACCTGGATCCCTACGCCCCTATTCGACCAGAGGCGCGCGGCGGGACTGTGCACAAGATGTGGACGGACGGACCATATCGCTCGGAACTGTGAGTTTGCGGTAGACAAAGGTACCGTGACGGTCCACGCGGTGGCTGCGTTGCCAGGACAGGAGGACCAGGGGAAAGAGTAGCCCCTGACTCGAACGCGGGTTGGGGGCGGTGTGAAGCAATCTCGACAGAGGAATCGGCTGGCCAGTGCATCATGGTGGGAACAACCCGGATGGCTCTCAGTGATATGGATGAGCCACCTTTCCTTGTTCCATTGGTAGTGGAGGACCAGTTCCTCACTAAGGCACTAGTCGATTCAGGGTGCGAGTGCTTCAGTGCGGTGAGCGAGAAATTCGCGAAACAAACAAAGGGAGAGTTCATTGATATCCCACCACGACGTCTTCAACAAGCAGCGTCCCTTAACACGCACCAAGAGATCTCGCGACTAGTTTCGTTCGAATACGATCTAGATGGTTGGCGCTCGAGGCTTACAGCATACGTGGTCCCGGGTCTCCAATATGATGTTATTCTCGGTAAACCATGGATGCGTCATGAGGGCGTCGTGCTGGACGTACCGCGGGGCCAGCTTAAGATAGCGGCAGCAGGAGGGATGGTCGTGTTGGAATGTGAAAAACGCCGACCCGCGGGAGACGAGGTGGGGCTGGTCACGATGATCTCAGCCGTTGGGATCCAATCAATTCTCCGACGTGATGGACCGCGCACCAGCATTTTCTTCGCCACCCTTCGCGAACTCACCCATGCCGCAGACGCCCTGCGGGCAGAAGAGCCCGAGGCAGCTAAGGACGAGGCCGCGAGGAAGACGCTCCCAAGGGAGTTCGCCGACTTCGCGGGCTTATTCGACAAGACAAAAGCGGATGGACTGCCCCCGCATCGTGGGCAGATGGACCACCACATTAAGTTGCGTAAGAATGATGACGGATCCACACCAGAACCGCCATGGGGCCCTCTGTATCCTATGTCCCGAGATCAGTTACTTGAGCTGCGTCGACAGGTCATGGAATTATTGGACAAAGGTTGGATCAGGGCTAGTTCGTCAGGAGCTGGGGCCCCAGTCCTCCTGGTCAAGAAGCCGTCAGGAAGCTGGAGGTTATGTGTGGACTACCGGGGGTTGAATGCCATCACTTCCGCAGACAGGTACCCTCTTCCCCTTATAAAAGAGACCTTGCGCATGCTCTCAGGAGCGGTGTTGTTCACCAAGATGGACGTGCGCTCGGCGTTCCATCGGCTCCGCATGAGGAAGGGAGACGAACACCTCACTGCATTTCGCACACGATTTGGCCTGTTCGAATGGCTGGTATGCCCTATGGGATTAGCGGGGGCCCCAGCATCCTTTCAACGATACATCAATGGGGCACTCAAAGAATCCCTGGGAGTGTACGCTACCGCTTACCTGGACGACGTGCTCGTATACTCGGGGGGATCCAGGAAAGACCATATTGAGAAAGTCCGCAGGGTACTAACACTCCTTCAGGAAGCCGGGTTGGCGTTGGATCTCGATAAGTGTGACTTCATGGTGTCCGAGGTACGATACCTCGGGTACATAATCGTGGCAGGAAAGTCAATACGACCAGACCCGGAGAAACTCCGCGCTGTGCGCGAGTGGAAAGCACCCACTACAGTCAGCGGAGTCAGAAGTTTCCTGGGTTTTGCTAACTTCTACCGTGACTTCGTCCCGGAGTTCTCCGAGATGGCGGCACCGCTTCATTCACTTACAAAGAAGGATGCGCCGTTCCAATGGGGACCGGAACAAGATAAGTCATTCCGACTCCTTAAGGAAGTATTCGTGGCGGGACCAGCGCTGCGACAATGGGACCCAGCCAAGCATACCGTAGTCGAAGCGGACTGCTCAGGTAAAGCACTGGGTGGGTGCCTTTCGCAAGAACACCGGGGTGTTCTGCACCCTGTGGCCTATCACTCCGCGATCCTCACAGGGGCACAACGCAACTACACTATACACGACAAGGAGCTTCTCGCCATTGTATCCTGTATGCAGGCCTGGACAGCGGAGTTGCAAGGGGCCCACAAGCCATTCATTGTATACACAGACCACCGCAACTTGGAATACTTCACAGGCCTCCGCTCTCTCTCCGAGAGGCAGAGCCGTTGGTCCGAACTGCTCTCACGATTCCGATATGAGCTCAAGTACCGTCCAGGTAGGCTGGCCCAGCGACCAGATGCACTCAGCCGCCGCGCCCAGGATAATGTCATGCTCCCAAACGAAGGAAGGTTAATGTCCCCAGTCCGCGTCACAATGACTGCAACAAGGGTGCATTCAGGGGACACAAGGATACCACCAGGATCCCTCATCTTTCGCGACAAGCACATGCAAAGGTTGTGGGATGAGGCCGTGTCCAACGACAAACAATACCACGCAAGATGGAACGCGGTGAAGTCCGGGGCCCGCGATTTTCCCCCGGAAGCTCGGACAACACAGCAAATAGGGGACTGCGCAATTTCGGCACACGGGGTCCTATTGTGGCGCGGGGTCGTGTGGCTACCAACATGGGAGCCCCTCACGACGACAGTGATACAACGCGCACACGACTCTGGGTTGTCAGGCCACCCAGGAAAGAACTCCACGTTCCACATCCTGCGCAGGGACTATCACTGGGATGGTATGACGGCGGACGTCGGCAGATATGTGCGGAACTGCCATTGCTTTGGAGCCCACGTGTCAAGGCGCAGACGCCAAGGACTTCTGCAACCCATTCCGGTAGCAGATCGGTATTGGACGCAGATTTCAATGGACTTCATGGTCGACCTTCCCGCTGCAACGGAGGAAGCGCCACGATACCTATTAGTGATGACAGACCGGCTGTCCAAATACGTGCAACTGGAACCCATGGTCACTATGAAATCGAATGAGTGCGCGAGGGTGTTCCGGGACACATGGTGGCGATTCCACGGGTTCCCAACATCCATTATCTCAGACCGCGGATCGGACTGGCTGGGGGGGTTCTGGACCGAGCTTTGCCGCCTGGTAGGGATACAACAACTGCTCTCTACCGCATACCACCCCCAGACAGACGGTGGGACGGAACGGGCTAACCAGGAGGTGCAGGCGGTGCTCCGAATGATGGTGAACTTTGAGCAGACAGATTGGCCCCAATGCCTACCAGCCTGCCAGCTGGCTCTGAACAACCGGGACTCAAGCATAACAGGGGTCAGCCCGAACTTACTACTCAATGGATTCACCGCGGAGCCATTACAGAAGGCCGCTTCTTCGGAAACGTCCGACAAAACTCCTCGTGGAGCTGCGGCTCACTTCCTGGAACATCTGCGACAGGGAATGGAGCTGGCACAAGCTGCAATTACCTTCCAACAACAACGACAACAAGACGCCACAGACCATTCGCGTCGTCCAGCGGAGCGTTTCCAAGTTGGAGACAAGGTCTGGTTTTCAATGCGAAATGTGAAAACAAACCGACCTAGTAAAAAGCTTGATTGGCTTCAACGGAAATACACCGTTCGAGCAACGCCAACACCGCTCACGGTCCAGCTGGACTTGCCAGGACACATACATGACGTCGTTCACGTTGACTTGGTGGAACGCACTGCCGCAGACCCGCTGCCGTCCCAGGTCCTCGAAGATGCAAGGCCGGGCCCGGACCTGGCAATGGCCGAGGGCGACCCCTCCCTCCACGAATACGGGGTGGAAGAAATCCTACGCGCAAAGAACGCAAGGGGGAGAGGCAAGCGCCAAGTACTGGTTAAATGGAAGGGATGGCTAGAGCCAACATGGGAGCCAGCTGATAACTTCACGGACACAACAGCACTACAGCGGTTTGAAGAACAACATGGCAATATCACAAGCACTGAAGGACCACAGAGGCGAACACGGGCACGAGGGGGCGGCAGACAAAAGTTGCATTGAGGTAGCGGCAAAGCCGCGCCGAAGCTACAAAGGGAGCTTCATGTGGAAGAAAAGAGGGCCCGGGAGCCTCACCGCGGCGCCATGACGGCGCCGGCCCGGTCTCGCTGTGTTACCCGCGCGAGCGGGGCGCCAAAACAAATCGGCGGGGCGGGGAAGGGGGACGACGCCGCCTAGGCGCCGTCGTCGTACTCCTCGGGGGCCTCGTAGAACTGCTCGTCAGGGTCTTCCTCGTCATCGACGGACTCGGCACGTGAACGATGGTCGACGACGCGACGCGGGCGCTCCTCTACCTCGTCTTCATCACGGCGACGGCGGGAGCGCGACGGGAGGTCTTGGGTCAGGAAGCGGGGAAGGCGACGCCGCATCTCCGCACGACGACGACCCTCGTGCTGAAGCATCACGGGAGACCTCGGAGCAGCCATGGGCGAACGACGGCGGCGGGACTCGGGCGGAGCGAGCGGAGAGGAGCTGTACGCGGTGGACGAGCTGGAAACACGGCGGCGGTGCGACGGCGTGGCGGGGTACTCGGGATAGTCCGTGATGAAGCGACCTTGGCGGCGGGGCGTCTCGTAGACGGGCGCGGGGAGAGCACGAGCACGGGGCTGCTGTTGAAGGCCTTGGATCGCCTCCTACAACGTCACAAATTAGCAAAGCCGACAACAAGGGCGCAACACGGGATCGAAACGTACCAGGATCTGTCGATGCGAGTCGGCTGCCTGACGGTTGCCTTCGTCAATGCGGCGGTCGAGGTGACCCACCGCCTGACGCGTGGCGTCCGTCAGCATGTTCAGCCGGGACTCCATTTGCTGGATACGCGCGCTCGCACTGCCGCCAGTGAGGGGAGCGGAGGGGGCCTGGAAGGGAGTGACGGCGGAGGACGACGAAGACGCCGCGGACGGGGCACCGAGGAGCTGCGGGGGCGAGGCGGGGGCGGCGGAACGCAGAGTCGTCAGCGCAACGTCGAAGGCCTCGGCGAGGCGGCGGAAGCGCTGGTCGAACACCGCGTAGGAGCCACGCCACTGACCTGTGACCGGATCTTGATGACGCTGGGACGCCTTGACCACATGACGATCGTTGTGGGCGTGCGACTCGTTGGCGTAGTTGCGCCACGCGCGGTAGGCACGGCGTAGGGTCGGGGAACTCGCGAACTCAGAGGTGAGCTTGGTGCAGGTCTTGTGGCGTTGATTGCAAGACTGGCAGGCGGAACGAGGGCCTAGTTACGAAGTCAGTACGAACTCAGCGAGGGGCCGACATGTGTTTGGAGGACATACCGGGCAAGCACTCCGTGTTGCCATAATAACGCAGATGATTGATGCAAGGGAGGCAATCGCAGAGCTCGGCATGGTCCGGCAACTCAGCCTCGTCGGAATCGGAGTCGCCAACCACGACGTGGTTGCCGATGCGGCGTTTCTTCTTGGCGGAGACAGGCTGGGAGGAGACGGTTAGCACGACGCGCGCGAGATGGAGAAGGAAGTACTTACGGTCTCGTTGTGACCGGCGGGCTGGTTGTTGCGATTGGGAGGCTTGCCGCCGCCACCAGAACCGGCCGCCGCGACACTCGAAACGCCGTTGAGACTCCAGCTCTGCGCATTACCGGCGTAGTGGTTGCGAAGAGTGGTCATGGTAGAGAGGCCGACGTGGGGCCGGGAGGACAACGCGATGGCAGATGAGGCAGGTGGTACCGAAGACGCAGGGGGCGGACGCAGGATTATGGTGGGGCGCACAAGGGCGGCTTGAAGATCTCGGAGGTAGCTCCGCGTTGCTTTGTTTTGGGTGCGACGCGTCTCGCTTACGGATGACTCATCGCAACGCTATGGCCACATCACGGGACTACAACAGGCGCGCCTTGGCAACCCAGGGAACCCAAAAACAACAACACAACGCGAACTCCATGAGGCCTTCGCACGTCTATGACAATAGAAGATACACAGAGAAAGGAGTAGGAAGAGGAATATGTGATGGACTCGGGCTGTGCCCGTGTCTAGTTTAGGCTGTACTCTAGTAAGTAGTATATAACAAGAGGAGAGAGAGTCTCTCTCTTTCTCTCTCTAAGAGAATTCATATCTATTCCGACACTCATCAGTACTACGCGTGAGGCTAGTCCATAACATATAGACGCTAAGTCAAAGCGCTTATGCGCAGCCATATCAGCCACGTCACAAAACAGGAGTTCTTGCCAGGCCTTAAACGCGCCTTTGACGCAGCAATCACTTCTAAGAATATCTAAGAAGAGTTTTAAGGCGCTAGACTAGTCCTATTTGAGCCAGATCAGGTCACATCAGGCCTTGATGTCCAGCCGCGTACACCATCACCACCACTACCTAACAACGAACCCTGGCAGTCGCAAACCCTAAGCAATACCCTTAAATCAGAGTCTTAATCAACGCTTGTAAAGGCAAGGATTCAGAGACATAGGAGTAGCTCACCAACAAGTATCGTTGAGCACTTTGAACACCTTGCCAAAGGCGCGATAGTAATAGCAGCTAAGCTTGTCTTGATGCAAATGGAAAACGCTAAGCTTACGGTAATCTAGGCTACAAAAGTACTACCCTAACCCCCAAATCCCCTCTTTCAGCACACATACATCAAGTATACTTGCAAGTCACAAGTCCAAGACAAGTCTACAACCCTCAAATCAAGTATATACTTCCCGGGAGCAAGTCAAGACAAACATCTGTTTTAGCATTACCAGAATTTGTTGCCGACTCTGACCATAAGACGCGCGTCAATCCGCTCGTTTTAACACCACTGTCGATCTCAATTCTCTGAGCTCGTTGCCCGTCGGCAAGTGGGTTGTTTGCAACTGCCTTACCTACTCACACTAATGTCTCTGAAAATTCATGTAATTATGCGCGCACTCGTGGACCATAAATGGGCCAAGCTTGGCCGAAGACGGCCCTGGCGTCGGGCGGATTTAACATGTCAGCTTCTTACAGACCACCACAATATCACTTGCCTAGACCGAACAGACACGTTACGACGACGAACCCAGACTTGGCATGGAAAGCAAAGCATTTTGAAGTCTGGGCAAAATTATCGACGTAACGCTAGCATCACACCTGTCGCTAGTATAACTTTACGATGCAGTACTGAATTGTCCTGCAATGGTGCCAAGGATGAGGCTAGGCACTTTGCAGGGTGGCCTTGTACTTTCGGCGACCTGAAGTGCCCACATTCATAGCTGCGTATACCGTAGCTGTGTCAGGTCCTAAAGCCGCGCTACATGGGCTATAAGACGAGCAGCATGTCTTCTCCTACGAAAGCATCACCACTAGCAGCCGCCCACAGTCAACTCCACACAAGACCCTTTCACAAGTAATCTGCAACAGTATCGTTGTCATGGTCGTGCGCAACGTCGTCGCGCTCAGCGTCACCTTCGTCGCCAGCGCAATGACGGCAAAGGCTCAAAACATGTCCTTTGGAGCCAACAACTTCTACGTCAGCAGCAATGTCACGGCCGAACCCATTACTTTCCTGAATCAATTTCAGATGACAATCGCGGGCAACCTCTTCCTCCCAAGCAATCTCGATCGCAGTGTCAACGCATCAGCTGTCGTTGTCGGCCCTCCCTTTGGTGCAGTGAAGGAACAAAGTGCAAATCTCTACGCCACGAAGTTGGCTGAACAAGGCTTCGTTACAATCTCTATTGATCCTGCGTACTGGGGTGCGAGTAGCGGTGAGCTACGAAACGCGGTGTTACCGGACATGTATGCAGAGTCTTTCAGCGCGGCGGTAGATTATCTCACCCTACTGGACTACGTTGACCGCGAGCGCATTGGTGTTCTTGGTATCTGCGGGAGCGGTTCATGGTCGATCACTGCCGCGAAGATTGACACTCGCATAAAGGCTCTCGCGACCGTGAGCATGTACGATATGGGCGCAGCTTATCGTGACGGCATGCAGAATGCGGTCAACTTTCAGCAACGCCAGGCTGCAATTGCTGCTGCATCACGGCAGCGACAGATTGAGGTGGACGGCGGTGAGACCGGTTACACTGGCGGTACCCCACAGAGGATCACGGCGAACTCGACTGAAATCGACAGAGAATTCTTCGACTTTTACCGCACTCCGCGCGGAGAGTACACACCTGAAGGCTCTGCACCCACTCTTACGACGTATCCAACGCTCTCATCCGCAATGAAGCTCATAAACTACTACCCACTAGAAGGCTTGGATATCCTTCACCCGCGCCCCGTTCTGTTCATTGCAGGCACCCAAGCGCACTCACGTGAGTTCGCTGAGGATGCCTACTACCTTGCAGCTCATCCTAAGGAACTATTCTGGATCGAGGGAGCCGGCCATGTTGACCTTTACGACCGAACAGAGCTGATCCCGTTCGAAAAGCTCACCAGCTTCTTCCATGCAAGCCTCGGCGCGGCTAACGCCACTATCAACTCCGGTCACTGAAAATCTTGTTTTCCAAACACCACATAGCGCAACAATCTTGAACAGCTTCACATCGCGGTTTTGTGTTCATGCTAGAATGCCACTCCTATCTCTCCTGACATTCGGTCGTTTAAGGTTGGTATCAACTAACGCTGTCCTGTGGCATTACTGTAACCTCTACTGTGCTATGGCCCTTCAGGCTCAGTGTGCTCTCTAATTCCATAACTACCTTCTATAGATAGAGAATCCACTTGAGATTCCTTTTATCAAGATGATATGACCAAAAAGTCCCTGCTTTAATCTTGCGCAGATAATTTTGCACTAGAGAGATCAAGCCTCTCATGTTTGAGCGACAACAACATGCGTCATAGAGCAGACCGCATATTGATGCAAGGCGCCACGTGGCTCTCCTGCTGCGAAATCCTGACAGGTGAAGAGGAGAGGAGAAAACTGGTATGGCACTTCTGTTGGCAGTGTTGATGTGACTATCAGGTCGACCGATTCTTGATTAGTACCGCCTATCGAATTCATTCTGAATCAGCGCAATGAGCGCCCGTCCATGTAGAAAGCCATGTTGGTGCATTCCTACTTTTATCAGAATGCGCGCAGCTACTCGATTCGTGATGGCAAATAACCATGATTATGTCCAATAGCTGCTACTCTGATCTCAGAACGCGCGGTTCTTGAAGTCGTTGGGACATCCTTGGCACGCGTCTACGGACTTTAATTTCCTTTCAGTACTTTGACGACACACTGATCCTCCTTGGATGAAGCTGCAGATAGGCCAGTACGGAGACTGGACGAGTACACTCTAGGACGGAAGAACTGAAGGGTTGTTCCATGGCTATATTGGACCTATGTTTTGTTTGGGACCTACTATGGAACCGAGTCATCAAGACACGTACCATCCTCTTGCCAAAGCGGGCAGTAGCCGATTTACAAAGCCAAGCGCACCGGCCGCTCAGGACATGGGACGGGAAAACCCATTTGTTAGTGAGGGTGACGTATTGACGGCTTGGACACCATGTTCCCCTCTACCGTAGCCGCGGCCAGTGACGGCGCTTCACGCGCTCAATGCGCGGTTTCAAATGTCGTAGCTGATTCAAGCTCCGGCTGCTTACGGCCAAAACATGGCGGTGGCGGCCTTCATTTTTGTACACGTGGAGGCCGCGCTACGGCCACTTGAAATCATTGCACTAGATAGGCGACGACATCTGATGAAGCAATTAACAGAGCTTCACTTGCTAGCCTACCTCTGTGAGGTGTAAAAGACTGGCGTTGACCTTTGCTTCAATGTTGTACTACGAGTCAAATACTCTTCTCATGCCCTACATCGACTAGACTCGAGCGAACTTCTTCAAATCAGCCGACTTTAGCCTGGATGTTGTGCGCACTGGTGAGAGAAAGCAGATAGGAAGTAACCCGCCCAGTGCCCTGCCCAGCACCCTCGTGTTCCATCACGCTAAGATGAGGCGACAGAGCCCAACCGTCAGGAATGTGGGTGTAGTGCTTGGCAAAGACTACGACAACAGTTACTGACTGACCGGGACTCTGCTACCCTCCACCTGGGATAAGATTGAGCAGGGTCTAAACAGAAGGCCAATCAGTCCGCGATGATGGTTCAGAAATAATGATACGGATGATGTCACTGCCCTTGTTCAGCTTGACTGATGAGCCGAATTGTACACACCTCTCTACCACAATACTCAAATAGTTTGTGTTCACATCAGTTGTACAACATGCGCGCCCCAACCTTCCTGTCGCCATTACCTTCAGCAACACTATCCCAGTATGAGCAGGGTTGCAAGTCAGGTAGCTTGGTCTAGTCTGCGACGATCTGCGCATGACTTGTACTGTCGAATATAATTTGTCCTTGAATACTGGGATAGCAACAGGTACCTCGGATATTGCCAGTCATGCTCAGGAACAACCAATGTCGCCCAGCATATGGTCCGATAACTCTTTCTGTCAGCAGGCCAAGATAACAAATGAGCGAATGACGTCTGGAGCACAGACATCGCTACCGGGACCGAAAAGGCACTTGCTCACTTAGCGTTGTCAGCAAGATGCATTAGCGCGAACATCTAGCTTGCATTGCATTGCGTTTTAATTGGCACTAAGCCGGGCTGCTTAGCGAAGTTATCCCTATTCTGGCCGAAACACAAAATCACGGCTGCGAGGTTCTTTTCACAGAACGTAAGGCTGACCAATCCACTATGAATGTGCCATATATGATGTACGCCATATATGATATACGCCAACGATTCTCAAGCAAAGAAACCAGTGTAATATGTTGCAAAAACATCAACTGTGAGGATAAACACTTTTATTCAACAGCTCCAGTAGACCAACGAGGTTGGGCCAAAAATGGATGTGTCCTTCCTGAACAGGTTGCCAGGTAGAGACAGGAATTTCCTGTTTCAGATCCGGTAAGTTTCCACGCAAGGAGATTTGCAGCATGCACCGCACTGATACTCATGTAGACTCAACGACGGCTTTGTAGTTCTTCACGGAACCGAAAATGAAGCCGCAGATCAAGTCCTTAAAGGGAAAGTTGTGCTGCGCTTGTCAAAAGCACTACGAGTCAAGGCGATTCAACTCAGGATGACGGCCGGATTGAGAGGTACGTGAGTAGTCTGTGTCTGCATTCATTGCTAAGTTACGTTATGCTGACGAATGCTTGAAGCTGGCGTGAAGAGATAAGAACGACATACGAACAAGTTGCTCGAAACGTCGACAGTACAACCGAAGTGTTTTCTCATCAGCTTGCGCTTCTCGGACGCGAAAGAGCTGAACTCGGAGCTCTTCCGAAATCGATCGTCCTGAACCCAGGAATCACGATTGGCCTTTCGAGATCTGCATCCCTGGTAGCTCTCCAGAAAGTATTGGCGGGCCTCACAAGACATCTATCTCATATGAAATAGAAGCAGCCATTATTGAATCCCATGGGCGAGATCATCAATCTGCTGGCGATGTGCAAACACATTGCATTAAATGTAGGCAACTCTACCTTTAAAGGGTGAGAAGATTAAACCGGTTTGGCCATTAATCCCTCGAGAAACCCTTCAAGCGTATGCCGCGGGGAATTAAGGTTAATCCTTTAACTGGCTCATGCGTTGGCAGTTTCAGTGGAATAAGCCCCCTGTTCCCTTGGCTATCTCTAAATGGGATAGTCAAACAAGCTCTGCTCTCTCCTTGTACCGTATGAACGTTCGTTATTCGTGTGAACAGTGCTCTTTGCAGAAGATAGGAGAGGGTGGGCGCCTCACCGAGCCGGGCGTCTCGGCGATCAGCACGTTACGCGTCACTCGCATGTAAACCACGATATCAGAAGCCTGCACGAACGGTTTTCGTTGGCGCATATCTCAAAATAACAGTCTGGAGGCGAGATGAGATTGGATATGGAGGGTACTGGACCGATGCGGGGTAAACGCTTTGATTGTGGGGCTGGGCTATGGCGTAACATCAGCTACGGCTCTGGCTCGTTTCTCGGATCCATCTGAGAGTTTACAACTGCAGGCCCGAGGACTCTCTCCCTTAGTTTCCACCCCGTCTCCGTCATCAGCAGACGATCATAGTGGATATTGTAGATCCAGATCTGGGGCAAGTTTCCATCCACCTCGATACAAGATCCCTCCTTTCCCTTCAGCTGCGTCTCAAAAACGTTCGGCCACGCATATCGTATGCAGTGTTCGTGATATCGAACAGCCACACCACCAGTCTCTTCATCGCGGTCGACAACGTGATTGGTCGCATGTCGACTGACGCCCGGGATTATATACGGATAAGTGGTATTAAAGAATGTCCTCATTTCATCAATGCCGCTGACTGTTCCGTGCCAGTGTCTTAGGACGACGTCTTCGGTTGCTTGAGAAAGGATTTCATCGACTTGGAATTGCTCCATGATGAGGTTGTTTCGATTTACGAAATCGATTGCTGAGCTGCGTTCTTCAGCTGTAACATGTGGTAAGCCATGAGGCTTGACTGGAGGTATCGAAAGCGTCGGTGTGATTTGTGCAGTCATTTTAGTTGGTAGTCATAACGGAAGACAATATAACACACAAGCAGGAGGATGTGGCATGAATTTATATTGCACGCATTCCAGCATAGACAAAAAAAGGTCATTTAATAATGATTACTTGTCTTGGCTTCGCGGCTGGAAGTTTACTAATCAATACAGGGGCGAATACATTATCCTAGCCACCATGACTAGTTTGAAACCGTCACTTCCAAGTATCTAGTACGCATCTCTATTTGCTTACTAATTACAACGCTTAGTTAAATACAATGGTTAGGCGTGATTTGTATGGCGCAAATGCATAAGGTCTATTCCTGCACTACGCGATCTGCTACTAGATGATTGTAGTGCCTTCTCTAAATTGCATAAATACACCAGCGTGTTTCTCTTGGACCATCTAATAATCACGATAAGTACCTAGGCAAAGACTGATTAGTTAGAGTGTAAGCAGGTGAGAAAACAGGAGACGATGTAATGTGAAGTGTGTTTTATTGTGTTGTGTGTCGACTGACATATCCGTGATGTACGCTCTTAGACATGAAGTAGTGGGCTGATTGGTCGGTGAATAATCCACGTGACCGTGCAAGCCGCCCTGGGCTTACATAGAGACGGCCCTTGAGCGCCGAGGACTTATAGATTGTAGTTTCGAAGTCGTACTTCAAGGAAAGCTCGTAAGCGCTTCTAAGTCAGTCCTTAAGCCTTAGAAATCAGTAACGCGCGAGTATACCGTAAGGGAGCTAGTAATAGTAGCAACTAGCAAGACGCTTTGGTGCCGGAGAGCAATAAGTAATACAAAAGTCCCTTTCCAGCTCGAGAGCTAGGTTTCGGTTTTGATAACAAAGTTGATTGACAAGGTTGAACACGAGATCATACGGGCTGCGTTCCCAGCTGCTGGATTCGAATATCCAAAACTGCTCGTTCACTAGCACCTCCATTGACCTGATAGTTCTGTGGTATTCTTCGTTGATGAGCGTTATAGTAGAATGACCGTTGACGAACCGTCGCATAGCTTAACTCTATGGTCGTGTACCTCGCCAATTGCCTGCGCCTCCTGCCAAGTTGTTGGTTTGATTGATGATCACTTATTACTACATCGCTCCTTCGCATAGGCTCGTAATACATACTCAGGCTGCAGAAATAGACGGATTAGATCAATCTGCAGCTTGTGATTTCGCAAGTGCCAAACTGAATAACAACGCACCGTATTTCAGGATTAAAAATCTAGACCAATTCAACCCAAACTCCAACTACTATCCGATGTTTTTTGTCGAAACTCAAACCACCTTATCTTACTGCCAGAGCCCAAGAAAGTGAAGTAACAGATCTCATCTCCTACAAATCTCTACAACCACAGTCTAACCGGTATCAACTCTACCCAAGATCCTCCTTACTCCCACCCGCAACCTTCAAAAAGCTGCACATCTCCTCATTCACCCTTTTCCACTGATCCCTAAACGGCCAATGACCCGCCTTTGGCACGGTAACAAGCCGGACCCCGAACTTAAACCAACCCTGCAACCCATCAATAGTTTTGGGGCTGAAATACTCATCTTCCTCGCCCCAGACCACCATAGTGGGAACGTGCTGGGTCCAGTTCTCCTTTGTGATGTTCAGAGCGGCGGTGAGGTTCTGGCCGTAAGTGGGGCCCGGGTAGTTGTTTTTGTAGAAGTTGAGCATACCGTAGAGGGGCGATCGGTCAAGATATTTTGCGATTTTGTGGCGGTACGATGGATCGCGAATGAACTGGACGATGGTGGAGATATTTTTTGGCTGGCCGGGGATATAGCTATAGTAAGGGATCGTGTAGCGTGCGTACTCCTGTGCCTCGGCGTCGAAGGAGAGAAGAGGCACGAAGGTAGGGAAGATCGGCGCGTTCATGATGATTAGCGCGTTGACTCTTTCGGAGAAGGCCTGCGTGAAGCCTTGCACGAGGCCGCCGCCAAAGTCATGGCCGATTAGGTACACGCTTGTAACGTTTTCTTGGTTAAGGATGGCGAGCATGTCGGTCGCGTAGGCTGTTGCGGTGTAATTGGCTGCAATTGGTGGGATATCGCTTGGGGGGAAGCCGCGGAGGGTGGGAGTGAGAATGTTGTAGTGGCGGGAAAAGGTTGGGATCTGGTAGTCATTCCAGGTCGTTTCTTGGTCGGGAAAGCCGTGTTGGAAGAGCACATACGGTGCGGACGGATCGCGATGGGTGTACTTTCGGTAGTGGATGATAGCACCTGCATTGTTGACGTACTTCTGCTCGCCAAAGGGTTTAAAAGTGAGTCCAGCGAGAGCTTGTGGGAGCATTGCAACTCATCTTGGTCAGCTGAGTCTTGAGCCTAGCGATCTAGCAAATTCACTCACGCAGGAAGAGGTACAGTAGCTGCCACATTTTGAGTAATGGGGTCAACTAGTTCAATATAACGCAGTAGACTGGTTTAATGATACACATTGACGACGAGATCAATGGCTCTTATATCAACACCATTCGTCCGCATCCGCGATGGGTTCAGTAATCCGGTACGTCATGATAAAGAGCTGTGCGAATGTGCATGGGGAAATTGCGTTCGCCCAGCAAACTTGAGTGATTACAAACACAAGAAGCAGTCGCGTTATTGTCCATCCCGCACGCGTAGGATAGCAGTGCGCTGAACAAATTGGCAATTTACAGTGTCCTTGAACGTAAGTTCATGAAGCACTAAAACCAAATGAGAGACCAGGCTGTACTGGAATTGTATGTGAGAATTTTGAATCTATCAGCATGCATCTTGCATTTTCTTCGAGAATATAGAGCAACTTTATGTGGTGAGTAATCCGCTGCACAAGATGGACGAATGCTAGCTCGATTATCTTCAATGCCGAGCTAAGCGAACTAATCGATAAAGTTAGAGGACGGACCCTCTCCCCAATCGCGCGTTGAGTGTGGCGAAATGATCGGTCTGTTGCAGAACACGAAGTGAGCCCGCCGATGCCGCTAGTCGGGGGTTAATCTCAGCACAGTTAGCGGAACCATGCTTTCGTGCCCGCAATGCGCACGTTGCCGCAACGCGCACCTTAGCGCGAGAGACGCATCTCAAAAGCGGGAAGAACAGGTCGCGCCAGCCTACCCCTGCCCACCTTTCCATTCGGACGGACTAGGAGCTGCATAGCCTCGTTGCACCGGCTGTTAGAACGCAGTCCTGCACTACTACTACTACGCCATGCAACCAAAAAGGTATGTATGATCATTGAACTACTAATCAGGGTGCAAGATAGTATACATTGTCAGCTCGGCCTGACAACGGCGATCCTCTTCTCAACTGCCGTCTTTTGTAGTCGTCTTCCGTACGGAAGACAGATAACCGAGTGGACAGCGGTATCCCCACTAGGCCTTATATACGGGTATACAGGCAGGAATAGTGGTGGAATCGCGATGGGTATAGGTGCCTAGTATCGAGGATGCGGGAAATGCTGCTCTGCACACGGTTAGACTTGCGCAATACATACTTGCGCGCCGTATCAAATGCACTTGCAGTTTCCGGTTCTCACAAGTAATCAGTCTTTCATATTACGCCAAGCCTCTCTCTCCCAATAATCATCTTACCCAAATCGTGCTAGCTCTTGCGCAGTGCCCTATGTCAGCAGACAACAGTATCTCCGAACCAATCAAAGTCAGACGCCTAGAGTCTAAGATATCTTGGGCAAGTGCACACCAGGCGAGACGATAGACCGCGTAGGATAAAAGCTAAGCAGTATGCAAAAAGCGGAAACTGCAAGCGCACAAGAGTATAACTGCGCCTCAAGAGCCATATAGATAATCCAGAATCATATAGAGTTACAGTACATCAAGACGCAAAGCAAATGTACAGAAGCCCCTGCAGGCGAACACGGTTTATTAAAGTGGCATGAAACATCTGACAGTATCGCACTCGGATGCACATGTCGGTCTCGCACTTACGTTGTTCGGGTATACGTAAACCTAAACCTTAATTCAATTAGCAAGCTTACATTTAGTGTTAAACTGTTGCGTTCGCACACAAACACCATCCAACGTTGTCCGCGCACTTTTGGTGAGGCAGAACCGTGCAAAGGTTTAATCGTCGTTGCATAGAATTACATAGCCATCACGCAGCCAATCAAAAGATGTAGGATATTGTACCTTGTAGGGATATCAGTACAATATCAAACGGCAGTACCACAGAGAAAAGTTAAAACGGAGATTTTAGCAGTATAATAGGAAGAGAGAGGCATTTAAGATATTAGATAGAGCCTAACCTAACCTAATCTAGTATATAATGCCCCACAGTATCCCTGTCTAGCGCTTCGCCTCGTCAAAATCCTCGGCTGCTCCTGTCCTCACTAAACAAACCTTAGCTTCTACTAGGTCTATAGGGCCGAAAGGTAAGAACCGAAAAGCCGCCGTCCCAATATCGTGCTCTCGTCACACGAATAGAAGTAAGACAAGCAGAGTCTCGGAGCTAACGCAGGTACCAGCCCCATCCCAACGTTCTAACCGCGCTAACTTCACGAGAAAATTATAGCTTACAACTCTAAGTTCTCAACATTAACAAGGTGTTAGACAACAAGGCGTATATAACAGCTTCTACTATAAATTATCTAGTTTAGAGCAACGATGTGTAAAGCCGAAGTACAGGACAAGGTTAGCTAGAAATTATGTACTACTGTATAGTAAAGCATTTAAGCATCTTTAAATTACTGCCTAAGTATACGTCTCAAAAACAACAGCACTATAAGCAGACTAAACTAGCTCTTGTCTTATTTAGCTCCTGCATATCTGTTAAGCTCTACGTGCATTAACGAAACTATCTAATACATTACTCTAGATATAGAAGTTTCTAATCACTATAAGTTATTAAATAAACGCGTTAGCTACAGGTTCTACCTTTCTCCTCGTTTATATATCTATAAGTGCTCTTATTAATTAAATAAGTAATCCTTATTCTAAGCTTACTTAACAGAGAGGTGCGTGTAAAGAGTACTGTTAGAAAAAGATTTAATCTTATTTCTTATTAATCTAAGTACGCGCTAAGAAATACAGGTAATAGAGTAAATTTGTGTAACTGCTGCTAGGTATACAAGAACCTTTATTCTATAGTACGACTCTATACTAATAATATAATAGTAGAATGAATCTCTGTATAAATATAATATACATCGCGTACGACGTTCTCTATAAGAGAGGAGTATCTAGAGTCTTAACGAGTATATCTCTATAATAACACAGACGCATATAACGAGTAATACTATAATATCTAATTTATTAGTCTTAGATAAATTTTCTAGGTTTATTGTTAGTTAAGATGCTAAGAACTTAG
Organism: Paraphoma chrysanthemicola; assembly: GCA_020744225.1. Classification (NCBI taxonomy): domain Eukaryota; kingdom Fungi; phylum Ascomycota; class Dothideomycetes; order Pleosporales; family Phaeosphaeriaceae; genus Paraphoma; species Paraphoma chrysanthemicola. The sequence goes on along the minus strand of JAGMWG010000009.1, from coordinate 1,724,796 downwards.
TAAACTCTTTAACTACGCTATATAGCGAGGTGTTTTTCTTACAGCTTGTGTCTAATAGCGTATACTCGTTTCTTAGTCTTAATTTCTAAGATTAAACAATTGTAGGTACAAATTAACTTTACATTATAAGTATATATTAAGGTCTACTTCTTTTCTAATTTTAGCCTCTGTAGAGATGCATTTATATATCTCTTAATTAAGGCAAAATTCTTTCCCTAATATAATAGGTAGCTAACTAGAGAATAGAGCTAGGCAAGTAAGTAAGCAGTCTCGAGACCTAGATACTGTACCTTACACCTAGAAACAATAAGCTTATACTAGATTAGCTTAAATCGAGCTATAACAAAGATTTATACTAATATAACGCTATATAGTTCTCTAATATCTTAGTAACTAAGTAGAAAAATGCTGCTACTAAGCGTACTTATGTAATTTTCTTAAAACAAGTAGTAGCTAATAAAGAAAAGGTAAACGGTTAATTTCTCTTTACTATAAATTTATATTTAGATTCTAATACTATAAAGATAGAGCTGTTCTTAACCTTAAAAACGTACAGAATTACTACTCTTTTCCTAAATACAGATAGAGAGAGTTATAAAGAATAAATAGTGTATAACAGAGTTAAGGTGCTACTTTCTTTAGAGCACCTAGTCTGTCTCTTAGATCTCTTACGCAAGATTAACTCTAGCTAGAGGTATTAGATTCTAAACCTAAATAACCTTCTTATAAAGAAGCTTATTCTAAGTATATAGAATATTATCTACTAGAGATCTACTAATTCTTTACAAGAGGCATTTAAAGAACTAAGAGAGTAAGTTAATTAAGAAATTAGTGTACTATGTAAGCTTATTTATAAAATAGGCTTAGTCTATTTATTAAGAAATAAGATGTTATGCGTATATAAGAGCGTTTCTTTAATTTAAAAAATCTACTCATAGACGTTAGTAATACAGTAGTGCTATAAACAATATTTTTTAATAATATAAGAGCTATATTATTTAGTTAGTATCGTTAAGCTCGAATATTATTTATATTATTATTATTAAGAATTATTTAGTAATTACATACTATTCCTAAATAGGTAATTTGTAAAAGTTTTTTATTGTTTAGTCTACTTCTAGAACCTAATTGCTACTAGTCTCTTTAAATAGAATCTGCTAAGAAAACATAATTTTAGCTTAGATTTAGCTCTTAAGGCACTCTATAAGCTGTATTATTACTAATCTAAGGTAAAATCGTGTTTATATAACTATCTAACGAGCTCTAGAGAAGATATACTCTAGTCTAGCACTTATAGCTAAAATTAAGAGTATAATAATTACTATATAGTAAAGGCGTAGATAATTCTTCTTCTAAGCTAGATCTAGCTACTAGTCTAATACTATTGTACCTAAGGTTACTATTATCTAAGCCTAATTAATAAATAATTTAAACTTATTAGTAATAGAGGCAGCTAACTTTATCTAGCTAGTAGTTAAGTTAAAGGTAAATAGCTTAGCTAACGTAGCAGTGCTATAAGTAGTTAGTTAATTATTAATCTAACAATTTACGTACTTCTACTTCTAGAGCTTTCTAACTACCTTTAACGCTAAGTCTCTCTAGCTCTTTTACTTATTATCTTTTATATATTATAGCTAGAATAAGAGATAAAGAAGAAGAGAGGCTGTGTAAATAGAGCTATTAGAAGTTATAGCGTAATATTTATCTAATAAATACTAAGTAGCTATAAGAGCTGTTAGATAACATTCTTTATTAAGTATCTTAGCATAGTTCTACGTATAAATTATAGCTAAAATAGCTTCTTTAACGTACTATTTTGTTATTAAATACTATTATTATTATTAGATAGTAGGTGTTATGTATTACTATCTTTATAATTAGAAATAGTTAAGTAATATAAAGCTTAAGTGTAATAATAAGAACAAAATTAGAACACGTAGTAAGAAGTAAGCAGAATACACACATAATAATTAACATTATTAATTATTAATTCTATACAATATCTTATCTAATCTAATAGTAGTATATAAGAAGGTAATTTAAGAAGAAAATTATAACTCTAGCTATCTCTTTTAGATAAATACTATATTAGTATACTATAATACGTATAATTACGTAGTACGTACATATCTCTTTTATCTATATTATTTTCTTTAGATAAATATTATATATATCTAAACTTATAATAGACTTCTTCTTCTACCTTAAAGATTACTAGACTTAGGTTTACGTCTTATATAGTGCAGGTATTAAGCTAAAATACTACTTAGCTTATTTAACGCAGCTTTACGCTAACTACTTATATCTTAGTTTCTTAAAGAAAGTACTTATTACTATAGAAGAGCTTCTGCAAAAGAATCTAATTAATTCTAATTTACTATACTTCTAAGCACTACGTGTAAGTATAACTACTTTACTAGATCTTTTACTGCGTAATAGCATTTTATACCTAAAGTGTTCTTATGTTTATACTTCTAAAAAAGTTATACTTAAATATTATAGAGTAAACTATTTAGAAGGTAAACGTAGGCTAAGATATCTATTTAAATCTGCCTACCTAGTTAGTCTGCGCTAGAAGCTAGTCTCTTGTTAATACTTCTTTATCTTAGACTAAAGAGTTAATATTTTGAAGTTATCTCTCTAGCTAAACTCTAAGAAGTAGAAGAAATAATGCACTGCTAGAGCATAGTAAAGACACTATCTAAAGCTAATTACATCTGTATTTAGACTATTAAGGCTCTAGAAGAAGATAACTAAGAGATAAGAGAACTTAATAATATTATTCTTAATAATACAGCCTAGACAGAGGTCTTACTATAGCTAGAAATAACCTACTAGCTAAGGTATCTTAAGAACTATTTATTTAGTTAGATTACTCTATTAGTAGGTCTAACTAATTCTACGTCTAAGCTTATTCTAGTTAAGTTCTTAAATAGTCTAGACTATATCGTAGAGAAGGTGTACAGCTTAATTTGCAACAACGAAATTAATATCTTTAACTAGGCGTAAATTAATAGCTTTATCTAAAAATAATAAGCTTTTAACTAGCTGCTACTATACCTAAGCACTATAACTTATTATATTAATTAGTTTCTGTTATAACTATAACTATACTAAACCTATTATTATATAGTTATAACTATATTCTATTATTAGTATAGTTATAACTATATATAACTATCTTAGTATCTTAGTATTAGTCTAGCTAGAAAAATTCTGCATTTAGCTCTAACTACTCTTATTTAACGTACTCTTCTCTATAATATTATTAGATATCTTATCTAGTCTTACTTCTACTACACCTACAACATTAATACTTATAATACTATTATATTTTAACGTTATATTTAGAATTAAATATATTAAAAGACTTAATCTAGCTTACAAATTAAGAATTTAGTATTAAAAGTAGTTTATCTATAGGAAATGCACTTCCTAGACTATAGAGTGTTAAACTAATACTATTAAACATATTAACTCTCTTTACTTACTACCTAAGAGATTCTCTTAGTCTACTTTATTAACACTAGCGCTATAGCAAGAGATTTTATTAATATTTACGTCTGTTATCTCTTAGAGTAGTCTTTAAAATAGCTTTAATTAGTAAGCTTATTAAGAGACTATTATTAGTCTACTTACTTAGCGTTAAATACCTTTCTTAGCTATTAAATAGAATAAAATAAGAAATCTATTACTAGCATATAACCTAGCTATTAGAGATCTACTTATTACATCTTACTATACTACTATCTAATATATTATTTTAAACTATAAACTTTACAGAGGCTAGATAAAGAAAAGTCTTGTAATTAGTATTAGCTCTATTTACATCTTATCTAACCTATAGAATTTCTATATTAATACTCTCTTCTTACTTAGAGGCTCTAGAATTACGTTTACTTACTAAGTACTAAGTGTATTAAAGCTTTAAGCTTAGATATAAGCTTAATTCTAAGTACTAACCTTAGTTAAGTTTAATTTAGCGCTAAACAACGTTGTATTTAATGCATTAGTTACATTATTAATCTCTCTCTTTAAGTCTTTCTATTAGCGTTCTTAAAAGAAGCTCTTCTTACTACTCTTACTTCTACTACTAATATTACTAGAGAGAAGCTTCTTATATAGTTTTCTAAAGTTCTTAACTCCTAGTAATAGAGACGCTAGACAGAATATACGCAGCTAGATAAATCTTACGAGAGTTAATTAGACTAAAGGTATACTTACTACTAAGGTAGCTAAGATAGCTAAGACTCTATAAGCGATAAGTTCTCTAGTATTTAGAATATACCTACTTTACAAAAACTCTATAAACTAGCTATTTAGTTATATAGTTTATCTCTATATATAGATATCTAAGATAATAAAGTAAACCTTTAACTTAGAATTAATAATTAAATAAGATAGTTATTGTAGTATATAGTTATAGATAGAGCTATTATAAAGCAGTCTAAGATTAAAGCCTTTATAATAGACTATAAGGCAGCTCTTAGTAACTTATAGCTATTAGCTTAGAATTAAGATTTACTATGTAAAGTCTATACATTTCTCTAACTATTTACTTTAGTAATATTATATATAGAGAGAGATAAGTTATTTATCTTATAATTACTCTCTTTAATAAATACTCTTCTTGCCTATTATAAGAGAAATAAAGTAAGATTAAGTACTATCTTATTAGAGACGCTATACTAATATTTTACTAGGTATACTACTATTAAGAGAATTATTATAATTCTAGAATAGTTTATACTATTAAGATAGGCTAGTTCGTTCTTAATAAATACTACAATATAACTAAGAAGGTACCTATTTATACTATAGCTCTACTTCTTAATTTCTCTTATAGAGTAGTCTATATTTAGAAGAATTAGCTAGAGGTGTAGATTAAACCTATAATTAAAGGTACTAATATACTTTAGAAGAAAAACTTTAAGATAGTACTTATACTAGACGCTCTTCTTACACTCTTAGTAATACTACTACTAGTAAAGCCTTTAAAGAAACGTAGCACTAAGCTAGACTTACTTATAAAGAGTATAGAGGTTATTATAGCTAACTTACATAATAATAATAACTTTAAGGCCTTTATTAAATTACCTCTCTTTTGTATTAATTACAGCTCTCTTAAATAGTAGTTCTATTCTAAATAGAAATTCTACTATTCTTAGCTCTACTGCATAGCTATAATAATATTATTTATTCTAGTAGAGTTATTAGAGCTAGAAAGAGCGTTTTCTAGATCTAGAAGAACTTACTCTTAGAATAGATTAAGTCTATTCTACCTTAATATTAAAAGAATTAAGAGTATTAGTAATTAGATTAAAGAGAGCTATATCTAGTCTTATTACCTTAATAAAATAGACCTACTAATAGAGATAGTAGCAGAGAATAATAAGAATAAGCTAGATAAAGAGATTTTAGATAAAATTTAGTAGTTATAGAGCCTATAGTATTAGTAATTAGGCTATAGTTATAGTATAGTTATATAGTTATAACAAGTTATTATTTAAAGCTTTATAGTTATTTATAGTTATAGTTATAACTTCTTAAATAACTATATTTAACTATATACCTAGGTATATTCTTAATCTATTAAAGTAAGTGTAATATCTTAAGATATATTAAAAGAAGAAATAAGCAGAAACTGCTATTACACGCGCTTATATAATCTAGAAGAAAGAATACAAGATAGTAGACACTCTTAGCTCTGTTTAGCTACTAAGCAAAGTATCTAACTCGCAGTAAGAGTAGCTAGACAAGCTTAATTAGCTTCTAGACGAGATAATAGTTACTAAGAACATTACTACAAACGTAGATAACTTCGAAACTTTATCTACACCTAGCTAATAAAGATTAAAGGCTTCTCTCTTCTCTAGTAGTGTTAGAGAGGTTAGATTTAGATATATTCGCGTCTTAGTCGCATAGCTATTAACATACTATCTATACCTCCTAGTTCTACTAATTCTAAGTTAGTATTTAGTAGAGTAAGACGTACTATATTATAGAATTGCAAAAGAATATTATATACTAATCTAGAGAAGATTAAATATATTAGTAACTAGCTGCGTAAAGAACTTATTATACTATTATTACGTAAAGATAGAGAGCTCGTTATAAATAGTAATATAAACAGTAGTATTTAGGTTAATTTAGATAATAATCTAGATTAGAAATAAATAAAATATTACTCTTAAGCTATATATCTAATACTATATTATATCTACTAAAACTACTATTCTAATATTATCTCTGCTAACCTACTAAGCTAATATTATATTAGAATAGTACGTTATTCTAATATTAGAATAATTTATTATATTAGATATAATATTAAGATAAACAAGTCTAGATAGCAGTATTATACAGAGTAAACTATTATATTAATATATTCTAGCTAGCTTATAGCGCTGTACCTTTAGAATATTAGTACTAGTTATTCTTTACTATATAGAGTAAGTAAGGTAAGTAGATAAAGATCTTTATCTTAAAGTACTATAGTTATACTATTAATCTATCTAACGTAGCGTAAGACTTAGGTAACTATGTAGTTAATAATATATTTAGTACTTTCTAGAATTTCTTTAGCATCTTTATTATAATTAACTCTAGCTTCTTATCTAGAGTAAGTGCTAAAGTATACTCTTAAGGTAATACATTACAGTTAAGCTTAGTAACTTATTATAATACTATATTAACACTTACCTTATATATAAGATATACGTCTATATTATTAGAAAGTAGATAGTTATCTATAGTAAAGAGTAGCTGTAAGTGTAGTCTAAGGTAATAGTCTATATTAATGTAGCTGTACTACATTATCTTCGCGCTAGTTACTACAGGAATAAGTAAGTTAAAGTCTAGCTATACGATAATACAGTAGAAGCTTATGAGATACACTAGGTTAAGGCTTCTCTAAATAATAAGCTATAATTACTATAGGTTAGCAAAGTTTATATAGAAGAAAGTAAGTAATAAGAGCGTCTTAAGTTTGTACAGCGTTAATATTATCTTATCTAAGAATATTACTAAGATAGTAACGTTTAATACGTAACTCTATATAGTAGTATTTAGTAACTATATATTAGTAAGATAGGAATACTTAAAGTCTAGAGGTAATAAGTAGATTAAGATAGCTAGATAGAGAAGCGTACGAGCTACAATAATAAGCTATTTCTAACTAATAACTTTTATATCTAGAGTATATAATTAAAGATCTCTGTTAATAAATATATAGTAGGAAGACTTCTATATAGTTTCTAAGACTATCTAGCTATTTAAGAACTTATAAATAATATCTATATTATACTATAAAGGTAGTAGAGCTACTAATAATTACTAGATAACATTACAGTAAGAGTACTTTATATTAGCCTACTTATTAACTAACTTACAAATAGATAGAGCTAATGTTTATATTTACGTACTAAGCTATTTTAGTAAGTATATAACTAGAGAGTTTAGCTTAATTAACTTATAATACTCTAGCTAAGTAGTAAGATACTTTACGTATTACTTAGAATCTTTAGAAGGCCAAAATTTAATTCCTTATTACTAGATTCAATAAGCATAGAGCTGTATACTACGTCTACGTTTAAACTAGCTGTAGAAGTTCTTTAACGTAAAAACCTCTTAATAAGTTATTTAAGCTAGTATAGCTACTCTCTAATATAGAATAAGTAAGCGTTACTCTAACTAAGCTAGTTTAGCTCTAAGTCGTTTATAGCGCTAATTTCGGATAGACTTAAAGTTTACTTAATTTTTAATCTCTTACCTAGTAGTTATATTAGAATGTAGTCTTTAATCTCTTCTACTTATATACTATTCTTACACTCTTAGTAAGCTTAACGTAAGCTCTTATATAGTCTCTTCTTACTACTATTATAATTTAAAGTGCTAAATATATCTATTATAGCGTAAGAGAAGACCTAGTAAGAGTCTAAATAATTAAAAGTAATCTACGCTAAATTCGAACACTATTTGTTAGCTAATACTTTCTATACAGTAGTTTTATAGCAAAGTAGAAGTGTCTAGAGGTAACTTACAGTAATTAGTATTAGTCTAGCTAGTTTCTAGCTATTATTCTATTTAAAGTTAGCGTACTTAATTACTAAATAGAACGCTCTATGTTAGTAAATTAGTGTAAGAAGACCTAAGTAATATAGTAGCTAAGCTAATAAACTGCTACTACTATATCTATTATACACTAAATAGAATATTCTTACCTTACTCTTAGAAGTATCTAAATACTAATCTACTATCTACTATTACGCGTACGTAAGTGCTAGAGCTTTCTAGCTTTTGTATACGTTATTAAGCGTGCTTTAGCTAAAGATAAGGTACTACAGCGCTTACGTTAGACACTATTCTAGATTCTACCTCTATAGATGTTTTAGTATAAGAACTTATTTTGAGTCTAGAGAAGGCGCTGCTTAGCGTTACTAAAAGATAGAAAATTCTAAAGCTAAGCTTAGTATATAACGTTTATAATACTAAGTAACTTATATACTAGTATTTATTGTAAGAGTACGTAGTTTAGTAGGCTACCTTCTTTACATCTTATATTACTAGAAGAGATACAGCTAATAATAAGTAGATTAATTTCTAACTTTACTTTACAAGATAGCTTTAATTCTAAAACTAGAGTACTAATATCTATATTTACTTGTATTTATAGTTTCTACTTTTTGTATACACCTTTGTTATTATTCTACACTTACTCGTGTTCTACATAAAATAGACCTTAACGTAACTAGTTATAGCTCTATAAGTTATATATCTTAAAGAAATATATCTAAGACTAATTTTAAGAAAAGTTAAGTCTAAAGTATACTAGTAAGATCTTCTCTAAAGTTTTTTTATAGTAAAGTCTTGTTAAAGAAGTTAATATATAGCTAAGGTGCTTAATACTAGTAATACTTAATCTATTAGTGTCTTAATAGCTCTCTATTAAACGTTAAACATCTTAAATTCTTAAGCCCTACTAAAATAATATACAGTAACTTATAAGTAATATTAGTCTAGTCTTAAAGTACCTACATTCCTATCTAGCTTTTGAATTTATAGCTATATTAGCTTGTCTATAAGTTACCTTAAGTTACTTAATTTAACTTTTAGGCGCTCTAACCTATTAGTGTATTGCCTTACTAGACTACAAAGCTCTATTTTCTTATCTCTTTTTACTTCTATTAGAGTTTACATAACGTAATAATTTATATACGTAACTATACACTCTTCTATATAGTGTTTTTAAGGTTATGTACTTAATTAAAGTAACTTCTTAGCTACTATCTAACGTATTCTACTACTAAGCTAGCTCTACTACTAAGCTAGCTACTTTTACTTAGTACTACTCTTACTCATTTTAACATATAACGTCTTAACAAAGTAATATAATAGCTACTTAAGAAGAAAGCAGAATTAATCTTACTCTTTAGACTTATACCTCTAGATAACTTAAGAGTCTATAGTATACTACTACAGCCTTTAACGTTAAACACTAGAGGCTCTCTAATTAGCTTTACGAAATTACCTTATAATCTTAAACTTAACTAAATTATTATAAACTTATAGTAACTAAAGAGTAGATAATTATCTAATATATTCTTAACCTTAACTTACGTAGATTTATGCAATAGTTATACAAGGTAGTAAATATAGTAGATAAACTACTAGGTATATACAGTAGAAAGTAAGTAAGTAAATACTAGGCTAAGAGGTTTATAACACGCTTAGCTAAGCTTAAGATAGTCTTTAATTAAGCTAAGAATAGATAGAGAATATTATAGAAAGATTCTAAGATTATTAGCGCGTTAATTAAGCTAGTAAATAAGACTAAGGTAAAATATAGTATCTACAATAATAACGTGTATAACTTTAATAAGACTAGCTTCTAGATAAGCGTAATAAGTTAATAAGAGTTATTATAGATTCTAAGAGACGTATAAGACTTAATCTTATTTAGCTAGGTAATTATAAGTAAGTTATAGTTATCTAGAGTATCTGTACTATTAGGTACGTAATTCTACTCTTTATTATTATAAAGAACGCATCTACATCTCTACGTAGAATAAGAAGACTTTAATACTGCGTAATTAGAAGCTCTTAGTCTCTAAGAATAGCTAGACTAATAACGCACTTAGTCTTAAGTAGTTAAAGCACTTTAACGCGTATACAAAGACGCGCTAAGTAGAGAGAAAGAGAGTAAGCTGCTTATTCTAGATAGCTACGAGAGCTATCTTAACTAGAAGTTTAAGAATTATTACCTTAAGTATAAGATTCTTACTCTTTGTATACTGCCTTACTTATTACATATTCTTTAGCTACTTAACGTAGTCTACTTCTTACTATTAAAACGTAAGTACTCCTAACGCATCTAAGACTTAATACGCTAACGCGTCTTCTACATTAATAAAGAAAGCTTTCTTCTAGCCTTTAGAGACGCGTTTTTTAACGTGTTTACAGAAGAGAACTATTAAAAGTTCTTTATAGTAGTAGAGCTAGTCTCTATTAACGCTCTAGAAGAAATTTAGATATTTAAGTTAGCTTTATAATCTCGTGTAGTATATTAGGCTAACTCTGCAACTCTGTAAGAAGTTTGCTGCAATAATTATTAGTAGAGAGCTCTCTAAATTTAATAAGCTTAAGCTTATCTAGAATAACTTAACACGCTAGAACTTATAGTTTTATTTAATTACACGTGCTTTAAATATTCGCGAACGTTTAGAGCTCTTCTTAGCTTACTATATACCTAGAAAGAGCTCTTATAGAATTACTAACTTTAAACTTAATAGATAGCACTAGTTTAAGCTTAAAAAGATTAAACTTACTCTAAAAGACTTCTACGCTATAACTTTACTTTCTAAGAGAAAAAGAACTTCTCTTACTAACTAGTTCTTAACCTTAGACTACCTTCTTTAAGAAATAAACGAGATAAAAGATTACTACTATAATATCTACACTAAAGACAACAATAAGTTTATATAGAAGTACCTTTAAAGCTATTTAGATACTGCGTAGTTAAAATATAAGGAATATTATAATAACTAGTAGCTAAGTTAGTAGAATTAATTCTCTAAAGATACTAATATTCTACTAGCGTACTATATAGCTTAAATACTTAATCTATATTATAAGTAGGTATAGTTTAGATAAGAATAAGTTCTTAAAGATAATAAAGAAAAGTAGAAGTAGTTTTATAACGTATAATTAGTAGTAAAGTAGCTCTAAGAAATAGAGTATAAGAGAAGGTACCTTATTAAGACGCTACTACTACTAGTTAGAAAGAAGAGAGATTCTAACTTAGTATTTAATTACTAGAGAGAATATAAGCGTATTTAAATAGACGCTCTAGTCTCTATAACTAATTTGTATAAATAGTATATCTCTACTAACTAGCTTTATAATAAAGAGGTAAGTTGCAATAAGGCTATTGCGTACTAGCTATCTTGCTACGACTCTTAAAGAGATCTTACTTACTTTACTCTAGATATGTTTATAATCTTATCTATATTAGATGAATATAAACGTCTATTTAGTAGCACAAAGCTTACTGTTATTAATTACTATAGTAAGCTAAAGACAGATATTATAAAGGCTTATAAGTATCTTTAGGTCTAGTATAAAAGGCTCTAAATTAAAGATAACAGTAATAGTAAGAATAGTAAGAATAGCGATAATATAGTTAATATCTACTAGTATATATATTCTCTTTCTTTCTTCTATAACTTTAACCTTATTCTTAGTACTCTTAGTAGTATTACTAGTCTTACTAGTAAGACTATACTAGTTATTATATAAGTAGCTAGTATAGTATAGTTTAACCTCTATACTATACTATACTAGACTATTCTAATTACTAGTATTAGTAAGCGTACCTAATCTACTTTCTTAATTATAGTCTAGCTATACTTCTTAATAACTACTCTCTACTCTTTTACTATTACAGCGTAATAGTTGTAAAGATATAAGTTAAGATTCTATATACCTATTACGTATTTAAGATAAATAAGTACTATATACTTGTGTAGATAGTAGGAATACTTTTCTATATTATCTACATTAAGAGTACTTACTTTACTACGTATTCTCTATTACCTTAATAAGTTCTATAAATAGGTAGCGTTTTACGCTATAGGCTGTACCTTAAAGTAACTTTCTATACTTTTTATAGTTTACTTATATATAAGACTATATTAAGTATATACTCTATACTAAGTAAGTACTATCTTTAAATAAAGCTGCTGTAGCTCCTTTTCTTTTAGTATAAATTCTTATTATTATACTATTATAATATAACTATTATAATAGAGCTGTATAATCTACGTTATAGTAGAACTTTACTAACTCTAACACTCTAATATAGCTATAACTATATAGTTATTCTAATACATAAAGTAATAGATCTACTATTATAACTAATCTAAACAACTTTCTTATATAAACTAAAGTAATTTACTCTCTATTAATAAATATTTTGTATATAGCTATTTACGTACTATTTTTTTCTAATTTTGCTTAGCGTAATAGTAGCACTAGCTACCTTTAGTATATAATAGACCTTAATAGTAGCTTTCTCTTAGTAAGGTTAGCTGCTACTTAGTTCTTATCTACCTTCTCTTACACTCCTAGGCTTATCTTATAACTACTACGTTGTACTACTCTACTAGCTCTTCTTACTCTCTTTCTACTTATTATCTTACTTTTACTCTACTTTCTCTTCTATTTAGACTTCTACTAGCTCTATTCTAGTTAAGGCTTCTATATATATACGCTTTTCTTGTCTACTCTACTATACACTACTCTATTAACCTACTACTAAAATAGACTACTAAACTATAAATAATATACTACTAGTTCTTCTACTTTACGCAGTATATATCTATAGATAACTTTTTCTTTACTAGTTTACTTAATATTCTTATAACATTTAGTTATAAATACTACAGCACTATCTTTAATAAAAATTTCTTAGCTATTACTATTAGTACTATTTTTGTATTTAACTGTTATAAGCTCTATAGCTTATAGTAGTGCTTCTTCTATTATGTGCACTAATACTACTAATACCTAATAGGCTTTTTCTATTAATTTTCTATATATCTGTACGTAGTTCTTTACCTATATAACCTCTCTACTACTTACTAACGCTACTTATATTACCTTAACGTTAATAAACTAACTTTATAATATCTTTTTCTTACTTACTTACTAGTCTAGCTACTTCTTAGAATCTTCTATACTAGTTATATTCTAGTTATATAAGTCTTTTATAAAACTCTACCTAACTCTTTACTTAGCTATATTATCTACTAACCTACTCTAGTTAATAACTAGTAACGTAGTTATACTATTAGCTACTATACTCTTATTATCTACTTATAATAATATTAACTCTTTTAAAATCTAGTGTTATACGTTAACTATTATTCTATAGATTATTAACTATACCTAGAGTATACTAAACTAGATATTACTATATAATAACGTATTACTAACTTAATTAATTACGCTTTCTATATTTATTATAAACTAGATCTTAAACTAAAATACTCTTAACTATAATATTATATTTATAAGCGTAGGCTTACTACTATACTTAGTTAACGTTATAAAGTAGTTAGCTATCTTCTATACTAGCTAGTAATAGCTTAGTACTATAGCTACTGTGTTCTTAGACTCTTACCTCTTCTTCTCTACTAATATATCTATCTTCTTCTACTATATCTATATTAACTAGTATAACACTAATATACGTAATGTACTTATAATAGCTAAAAGCTTAAGCGTGTATATTAATAGGCTTAACTACTTACTTCTACTACTAATTCCTAGTACAGCTAGTCTACTAATTAATACGCTTATATACTTATTATCTTCTAGTATATAGTCTAATAATACTAATATAAATTGTAATACATAGCGTTACAATACCTCTTCTTATTACTTATCTAGCTTCTTATTATTACTACTATCTAACTCTAACTTATCTAACTAATCTTCTTTCTCTTTCTTCTTCTCTTTCTTCTTCTTCTTCTCTTTATTATAACACTCTATAATCTTCTTAATTCTCTCTATATATATATACTACTTACTATTAATATAGTATAGTAGCTATCTACTCTCTACCTTACTATTATTACGTAGGTTAACTATAGATAACTTATACGTCTACTAAATATATACAATAATTGCTACCTACACGTTACTATACTTAACTATTATCTTTCTTATTTACTAAGCGTTAAACAGCTTCTTATTAGTATAGTTACTAAACTCTTACTAGTTAATATATATTATAGTAGGTATACTAACTACACTTAACTTAGAAGCCTACTATATACGCTATATTACTATATATACTACTTAATATATATTAAATAATGCCTATTCCTTATACGTAGGTTTTATAACTATTACTAATAACTAGTCTTACTTTAGCTCTTATAAATACTATACTTACTCTACTTAGTTTAGCTACTTATTAAAATTATACTAGTTAGTATCTACCTTAATAGCTGCGCACTTCTTCTTCTCTATATTCTCTAGCTAGGTTATAGCTTAAGTTAATAATATCTTAATTACTTAGCTTATATCTACGTCTATACTGTTAAGTGCTCTACAACCTACTATCTTACTACTAACCTAAAATAACTAGCTTAGTTTGTTAATATTATAGAATTTCTAGCATAATATAGTTATTTATATACGCTACTTATTAGATAGGCGTTCTACTCTTAACTTACTCTTCTATCTATAGTCTTACTTATAATACTTCTAGATCTAGTTAATACTATAGTTAATATACCTATAATACTAGCAACAAAGTTTATCTTAATATATAGGTAAATATAGTAATAGTGTACACTCTACTATAGAATACATAACTTTGTCTTAAGTAATAGCCTAATTCTATAATAACCTCTTCTACTATACTATCTTAATAATATTTAGCTGCGTCTATTATATATACTTCTAGTACTTTCTATTTAAATAAGTCTTTAGCTAGAACTTAATAATACTCTACTAATAGCTCTTATAAATAGTAATATAGTATTCTAGTAAATACTTAAATATAATATTAAACTACTCTATTGTATATATATATGTATATATATATACTACGAACGTCTATACCTATAAATAGAGCGCCTTTCTCTTCTTATTCTCTCTCTCTCTCTCTCTCTTACTTATAAGTGCTACTCTAGAAATTATCTCTATAATTATTTACGTTATTATTATTTTAGGCGTTAATAATATACTTAGTTTCTACCTATTAAACTACTCTCTAATAGGTATTAATAGTGTTTAAAACTCTAAACTTTTCTATATACATAGCTAACTCTAATAAATACTATAACCTAGCTACATTTTATTATATAACTTATTACTCTATTATTAGATCTTCGTAGAAGTAAGTGTAATTAATACAGTAGAATTTTCTATACTAAACTGTAAAGTTACAGCGCAATAGAACCTATCTTATACTTTAATTAGTTAAGTTCTCTCTAAGTATCTAATTAAACGTTACGTTTTTAGAGTTTCTCTACTAATTAAACTCTTAAATACTTTAATTAGGTCGCCTATTAGAGATAGAGATTCTCTACTAATTAAACTTCTAAACACTTTAATTAGGTTGCCTATTAGAAATAGAGCTCTAGAATAGATTTAGAGCTCTAGAATAAGTAATCTTAGAGACTAGTATATTAGTTATATAAGAGTATAGCCTAACGCTACTATAATCTAGGTAGCTAGATTTCTAACTTTTAGCTAGTCTTTCTCTTATCTAGCTAAGTAGATATATAGTAGTAAACTAGTTAGTATAGAGAACGTAAATTACATTAAGTAGCTTACTAGTATATTAAGAGTATATATTAAGTAGTAGTAGTATAAGCTCTAAAGTTTTTTCTTAGTAAGAAGTTTAGTATTAGAAATAGAGTACTATAAAAGCATGTATTAGAATTATATAATATTCTACTTTTGTATTAATATGCACGTAACTTTATTCTATATCTACTACTTACTTACTATTTTTAATTACTTACTTTTCTACTCTACTTCTATTTATCTTATGTATACTAGTTACTAATAAATTTATTACTTTACTCTATATTATTACCTAACTTATTCTTATAATAAGCTTATCTCCTTAGCTAACTATCTTTTTATCTAGTAGTAAAACACCTTAGATACTCTTTTAACGCTTCTACTCTGTAGTAGCAGTTACACTCTACGTTCTACTCTAAGTAGTTCTCTTTCTTAACTCTAATTCTTCTTATTATATACTAGAAATAATATTATTCTTCTATTCTTATCTAGTATATATAAAGTTTTAACTATATATCTTCTTTGCGTATATAGCTATATAGAATAGATTTAGCTACCTTCTTATACACATAGAAACTAGTATATTTAGCTTACCTCTCTCTAACCTAGTATTATCTTAGCTCTTAGCTACTAACTTAAGCGTATTCTTTTACTTCTATACACTAAACCTATAATACTTATCTATTCTATTAGCTACTTTATACACTTCTTTCTTTAAAATACTAGTAATACTACTATACTAGTCTTAAGTATATCTATATACTAATAGATACTAGTCTTTTACTTCTAGTAGGCACTCTAGAAATATAAGTGTTCTTTCTATAAGGTATATACTACTTATAGTGCCTAGCACAAAGTGCACTTAGTATAAGCACTAAATTAAATAGATTTAAGCTACTACAACTCATTATATATAGCTTAAAACTATTTCTTCTTAGTATTTAGGTAGTCTACCTAGCTATACTTCTTAGTTCTATCTTAGTAAGCTATATAAATAGTATACACCTTATTCTAGAAATTAAAGTATAACTAAAGTCTTCTTAGCTTAAGAGAGACTTACTTAGTTCTCTATTACTATACTATATTAATCTATTATTACTTAATAATTATAAGCGCTTTTTACTTCTCTTCTTCTCTTACTTTCTTTTACACAAAATTCTATAACACTAGTTAGCTTTAATCTAGCTCTCTAATAGTATACTTAACTCTTCTTAGATACTACTTATAATAGTTACATTTTTTCTTACTCTACTCGTATTACTATCTATCTCTCTTACTATTTATTTCTACGTCTACTAAAATTTGTTAGTATTAACTACTACCTAGGAACTTTCTACTAAGTAGCTTAAGATAACAGCCTAACTTAAAACGTATACTTCTATCTTTAGCTACCTAATATACTTATAAGATAATAGTCTTACTTTTAAGTCTTAAACACTTAGCCTATCTACTTTTCTAGATATACTAGTAAAGTAGGTTATATATACAAATATAGATAACAATATATACGTTTAAAGTATCTAGACTAAGGTCTAATACATTTATTATAGTAATAAGTTTTTTATTACTATAAGTAAACTGCTATACTAAACGTACTTTCTCTTCTTTTATACTAATATCTCTATAGTATATAGTATACTTAAGTAGAGCTATAAGCTATTTTATCTTCTTAATACTTAGGTAATAGACAATAATCTAAGACTCTAGTAAATATTTCTTCTACTTTAGTCTAATAAGCTATAAAACTGTCTCGTTAAGTATATTGCGTTCGTAATCTTACACCTAATACTAGATATTAGTATAGGTAGTATAGCTGTAGTAGATAGTAATATCTTACGTATTTAGCCTAGTAGTATAGAAAAAGACTAGCTTAAGCGCTTTAGGTAGTGTTGCAGTTAGATAGATAACCTAAGTACTCTTCTTTATTATCTCTGTTATCTAAAGAAGCTGTAGTTACTATTTTTTAGTTAACTCTATAAGTATATAGTACTTATTAATTACAATATAATCTAACTAGTATAGTATATACTTCTTATTAATAAAGTAACTAAAAGCCTTAGTTACTACTAACTTAGAAGTTACTAGTACAACTTTAGCCTAGTAAGAAGGTCTTATTCTATTCTATTTTGTATAATAGATTTCTAAGCACTTATAATAGTTCTATAGGTCTAACTATAGTACTGTTAATAGTATAATAACTACTATTATACTCTCTTTTAAGAAAATAGTAGCTAGTAGTATAAATAGTATACTCTTACTACTACTAGTACCTATTATAATAAGTATACGTAGCTATTACTCTAGAATTACCTTAAGAGTATTTTCTTACTTACCTTAGAATATAGTATCTAGCTACCTAATAAGCTACCTAAATTCTATAGTAAGATTAATTTTAGTAAGCTTTACCTATTGTACTAACTCTTTCTCTTCTTATTCTACTAGTATCTTTAAACGTGTACTAGAATATACGCGCTCTTTCTTTTAAGCTAATATAAATTCTAGTACTTAATACTAGTTAAGACTAACCTAATAAAATTCCTTATACTCTAATATTGTCTAGAATAGCAATTCTATTAAGGCTCTACTATAGACTATCTTCTTAGTATAGTGCATATACTTAGCTTACCTTACTTATATATTACTTAAGATAGTTAAATCTTAGTTATAGTAGACTACGTCTAATATTTCTACTACCTTACTATCTCTTACTAGCTTCTAGTAGATAGTAGAATAAGTATAATACTATGTACTAGTAGAGAGGCTTACCTCTAAATATCTTAAGGTTTGTTTACGTATAATATATTATACGTAATCTATACTCTAAAATCTATCTAGATTAGTAGACACCTCTACTACGTTATTATCTTAATAATTCTTTCTACTAACTTTATTAAATTCTTCTTTCTTATTACTAGAGTTACTCTTATTATCTTATTTATCTTTAGACTTTAGCTTCTATATAAAGGTAGTATAATAGATAATCTTACTATATAGTATCTATAGATCGTTTACAAATAACTAACTAAGTCTAAGAAAATATACTACAATTTCTTCTACCTTATTTAGAATATACTAGTAGATAGTTTTAATTCTCTTACTAAGACTATAGTCTTTATAATAGGTAGAAGTAAAGGCTATTATACTAGTATCTACAAAAATTCCTCTATAGCTAAGTTCTTCTTTACTATTCTTACACTAGATAGTAGTAATCTTAAGTCTATAAGCTAGTGCACTACTACTAGTGTATACTAGAGTAAATAGGCCTTTCTTAAAGGCATGAACGTCTTTTATATACTTAGCTACTACTTAATCTCTCTACTATATTTGTAGTAAATTAGTTATATAATTAATATCTTACACAAATCTCTCTTATAGCTATAATTTAGTTAAAACTTACGTAAAGAGCTAATTAGCCTAGTTATTAAGTCTATTACTTAGATATTTAAGAAAGCTCTAACTAGAAGTAAGCTTAGCTAGCTAATTAATGAGTTTATTAAGATATAGAGAAGGTAGTTAAGTAGTTTCTAGCTGCACTCTACTTATATCGTCTACGTCTAATAGTAGAACGTTCTTTAGTAACTTTATATAGACTATTTTATATAGACTCTTTACTATTAATTAGAGATTAGCTAACATAAAGCTCTTCTTATTAATAAGTAGCTTATTATAATCTTAAGATACTTATCTAGCACTTATAGTCTCTTTTAATTTTGTATATATATATATATATATATAAAATATCTAATTTATAGAACTTAACTCTCTATTAAAGTCTGTAAGTGTTATAAACTACTTTACTATTCTCTTTACTAATTTAAATATACTTAGTGTCTTTTCTTTGTCTTGTTTTAAAGCTACGTCTCTTAGAAGGCTTATATAATATACTACTAACACTCTTAAGGTAGTAATAAGAGCTAAGAGTATTTAGAAGTACTTATGTACTAGAATCTAACTACCTTCGTAGTAGTTAAGCTTAATTCTAAGAATAGCTAAACTACTAAGAAGCTTACTCTAAAACTTATCTTCTAGTAGTGCGTAATCTAATAGAGTAATTTAAAGGTATAAATAACATTCTTTAAGCTTAGCTTTATTATCTAGTCTAGTAGAGTAAGCTATCTACTATAACGTCTATATATACATATTCTAAGTCTTAGTAAACTAGTAGAGTAGTTACTATATTTTGTTATATAAACGCTATAGATACCTTAAAAGAAGTACGAATTACTAGCTATACTTATTAATTATTTAGACCTTCTATTTAGTATAGAAAGGCCTTTTATTATTTTTCGTACTAGTCTTATATTAGTTAATAAACTCTAATACAAACTACTCTATAGTATTAGATTAATAAGCTTAGAAGGCTCTATATATAAGCCTGCGTGTAGCCTTATAAGTATTAGTAAGTCTCTTATTATATAGAGTAATAATCTTAGTTTTTTTAGCTTCTTCTTCTCTACTAGCTAGTTAAATAAAATTAAGTAACTCTTACTAAGTAAAAGATTTAATATAAGCTAGCTAGTCTATAAAGTTAACCTATACATTAGTAAATAACTAACTCTCTTTATAGAAGCTTTTCTTATAAGTAGTCTATTTCTACTCTATTTACTACTATTTAAGATTTACTCTACTAAGTTAAAGAGTATTACTACTATTATCTTAATATATCTATACTTACACTACAAAGTAAGTAAGCTATTTAGAGGTCTTAAAGAGATGCTAGTAGACCTACCTATTCTTCTACACTCTATTACTAGTATAGTAGTTCTTATTCTTAGTATTACTATCTTATTTTTAGTTATTAGTCTAACTATAAGTCTTCTTATAGTATTCTTAGATCTCTTATAGTGTTCTGTAACTATACTAATACTTATAAATAAGTTTATCTATAAATAAGTAGAGGCTTATAATAACCTTTAGAGTAAGCTTAGAAATATACACGTTACTAGGCTTCTACACTAAATTACTTAATATTCTTATATATTCTACTATATCCTACTATATAGATACTAATATACTTAGATAATATACCTTAAGATACGTTTATATCTACTCTAGTAGTACTATAACTTTATAGTCTATATAAATAATAGTTTAGAAGTTAGTATAGTAGTTAAAGAGGCGTTTAAAGATTTCTATAGTCTTTATATATCTTCTACATTGCGTACACAGAAGAAATAAGATAGTATTATTTTTATAGTAAAATATCTGTACAGCCTAAGTGTCTTTTCTTTATATCTTAAGGTTTACTATTATACTATCTTATAAATTTATTAGTAGTATAATATAATATCTGCGTTAGATTATATAGATAGTGTTCTTAACTTTCTTTTCTAGTAGACTAGATTATTAGGAGCTACGTACAACTACAAATATTCTACTCTAGTTACACTAACTATAACACTCTAAAAGAATATAATAATATAGCTGCGTTAATATTATAAGAATCTTACTAGTTAAATACACTAGTAGCTACTATTAAGAGCTTAGAGAGTAGCCTTTAAAGCTTTTCTTCTAGCTATAATAATTAATTCTTATACGCTTATACTTATAATACTTTAGATAAATACTATTAACGTCTTTTCTTCTAATAAGTAACTATATTAAGCTTATAACTAAGTGCACGTACTTATTACAGCGCTAAGTAACTAATCTCTAATAGCTAGAGTAACTATAATCTAGTTCTAATTACTAATTCTATACTAGCAGCTGTATAGATTATAAGAGAAAGCTTTCTAAGTAATACTCTTTCTAATAAAGGCTAAAACTATCTAGTCTTTAGCTTAAAGGCACTTATACAGGAATTATAGTACTTATAAGAGAAGCTATCTTCTATATAGAAGCCTTAAGATAGTACGCCTCTCTCTACTAAACAACTAACACTACTACTTAAGGTACTAACTTCTAAGTAAGTTAAATCTACGCCTATTTAAGATTAACAGTCTCTCTTAACTAATAGTAGTTCTTAGCTATCTAATAGTAGTATTATAGAAGTAATAGTGTTAGAGTAACTTATCTTAATAACTACTATTACAAACTATAACTAGAAGGTAGACTTAGCTTATACTAAGAAGTTAGAAGTTTAAGCATAGAAAAAGAGAATATAGATAGGTCTTATACTACTTAAGCTAGACTATACTACTTATAAAATAGTAGTATACATATTAATTCTGCCTAGTAATAAAGAAGACTTTATATAGATCTTTAAATAACGCATAAAAGGCTGTAAGAATTTTTATATCTCTACAAAGTTACCTTATACTACTACTACTACTATAGTTAAGAAAGCGCGTACTTTTAGTAACTAGAAAGTACTAAATTACGCTGCCTACTTCCTGCAATTGTAGTAGTTCTAGAGAACTCTATTTTTAAGTAGTAGTTATTTTTCTAAATCTTCTTAAACTAATACTATAGTAATCTTATAAGAGGTATCTTAAGCTAGTTTAGTAGATAATACTTTCTAATACGTATAGAACTACGTTAGTTACTATAAAGGCTAGCTTACTATAGTGTACATTTAATATTATTAGGCTATAGCTTTTCTAGAACGCGTATATAAAAATAAGTTAACTAAGATTAAATCTAAGAATCTAGAGAAAAATAATAACTATACTTATAATAGATATAGAGAAGGTAAGATATAATTAAAGGCTATAGAGGCTCTTCTTCTCTTAGTATACTTCTCTTATATAAAGAGAGAATAAGATGCGTTTTAAAAGTGTCTATATTAAGTAAGTTAATTCTATAAAGTAGCTAAGGTTTTAGACTAGAGTATTCTTTACTTAATTTTATATAATATTATACTAAATATATAAGTAGAGTAAACACTATGTATAAGAGAGCTACGCATTTAGCTTAAGCTTATAAAGCAGATTAACCTAGAAGTATATACTACTAGTACAGCACTAGATACGTAGCTAGACTCTAAGTGTATAGTAGGTAGCCTACTTAGAAATATAGAAGCTCTATATATAAAAGTAGAAGCTCTAGCTATTATGTATAAAGTAAAAGAGGTATAAGATAGTAAAGATAAGAAGTAGTCTACCTTAACTTAAGTTTAAGTAACTTAGTAGAGTACGTAAGGTACTTATCTTCTACGCTAGCTTACTCTACTTAAATAGTTTATTCTGTAGTAATAGAGTATAATAAGAAGAAGATATATACAAAGTAAGTAGCTAGTAATAAGAAGAGTAACTTCTTATTAATACGTAGAGCTTAGACTACTCTTTCTTATTATAACTACTATAACTATACTTTAGTGCATAAATCTCTTATATATTATCTAAAGTAATAGACTTAAAGTAATATATTCTATTACTGTAAGTATACTGCACGTATTTACTAAGTTATATTCTTTTCTAACTATAAGAAGTGTAAATAAATTAGCTTTAAAGATTTAAACAAATACACTTAAGTATCTATACAAGCGCTAAAAGTCTATATAAGAAAGTAAATAAATATAGTCTCTTTATTTATATAATATATATAGATAAAGCTCGTACTTATGTATAACGTTAGTTAAATAATTAAGAATTTCTTCTTATCTACTAAATTTTCTTATCTAGTTAGAGTTTAGCTTAAAAGAGTAGCTGTAAAGATAAGACTAGACTAGAGAACTATAAGCTACGTTATTTCTTAAGAGTACGCCTAAGATAGCGTACTATTGTAATAATATCTAGAATATCTATTATCTCTCTAAGTACCTCTAACTCTACTACTCTTCTCTAGAATAATAAAATTCTAATAATTCTTCTTAAGTAGATTAATTACAGTGTATAAGCTACTAATACCTACTCTAATAATAATAATAGTAGTATTCGTATAATTATAGTTATTTATAGCCTCTTCTAGCTAACTTCTATACTTACTTATAATAGTTACCGTAAATAATAATTTAAAGAAGAAGATTTAGATTAGAATTCTTAAGAGGAACTTACAGCACTTATTCTTCTATTAACGACTTTATTCGTAACAATTACTAATTTACTTACAGTTCTAGAAACTCTTTTTCTTTACTTACCTAAGAGAATTTAGTACTAGTATAAACTAGAGTATACGTACTATTAGTCTTAGAGAGTATAAATTTTACTATTATAGTATACTAAGAGAACTGTATATAGTAGTAAGGTTTTATAAGGTCTTAGATATGTAATTAAATGAATATAGTAGTGTTTAAGATTACAGGCTCTCTAATATTAATTACATACTTTACTAGAGAATAAGGTTAAGTATCTAGTATTAGCTATATACGTATTATAGGTGTACAATAGATATAGTAAAACGTATAGAATAGTGCTTTACGTAGGCTAATTATTAATTAAGGTAAAGTTAAGTTAAGAGATAAAAGAATTCTTATAAACTATAAGTCTATCTTCGTGCTATAGTGTAGTAAGTAAGATAGTAGAGACTTTATTAAATAGTGCTTACAATTCTAGATAATTATTATAGTATAAATTTTCTATAAAGTTAGAGTGCTTACTACTCTATACAGCTCTTACAGTTATTTCTTATAACTCTTCTCTACAGATCTTAGCTAAATTCTTAGTCTTCTTATTAAGAAATAAATAACTAACTAATAATATTAGTCTTAGTAGATTTTATAGTAGGTAAGATCTAGATAAATAAGTACTCGTAGTCTACATAGTAGGCGCATAATTTAATCTACACTTAAAAGCTAGTAGTTCTTTAATAATATATTCTCTCGTATAACTATTAATAGTATTTAACTTATACTACACCTTAATTATTTACAATTCTAAATATTCTCTATACATAGTACGTTAGATTTAATTCTATTCTAAATTTAGTCTAAAGAATAGCTTTAGGTATATTTCTACAGTAGACTAAGGTTTTAGTCTTAAGTGCTAACTTAATACTCTTCTAGTAACAGCTACTACTATTATTACTAGCAGATAAGCTAGCTTCTTATACCTTAATAGTAAGTATTATTTATAAAAAGACTTCTAAGCACTTTTAATATAAAAGAAAGCTGTAAAGAAGTATATATATATAGTTCGTAAAGATAAAGTTAACTTCTTCTACGTTCTAGAAGAAATGTGTAAGAAGAGATAGAACTAGAAAGCTATCTAGTCTAGAAAGAAAATATATACCTACAGTAAGCTTTATAAGAGTACTATTTAATATATATAACTATTAATTAGTAAAGGCGTTAAGCTAAGTAAACTAGTTACTATATATCTAATAAACTCTTCTTACTTCTATTTTGTGTAGCTTATAGTAGTAGTAATTAGTGTAGTACTAGTCTTTCTTAACTACAATCTAGAAGAAAAGAATTTACTTTATTATCTAGGAGTTAGCTAGACATAGCTAATAATTATAGATAAAGATAAAGCCTACTAATAGAGAGTAAATAGTAGCTAGGCAGATATTAAAGCTCTAAGAACTAGAATTATTATGTTAAATAATTAATTAAAAGGTTTAGTTACTTCTCTTAAAGCTAAACGTTCTAGTAATAAGTTACGAAGTAGCACTAAGAGAAATAATTCTTTTACTTTAATTTATATAAGAGAAGTAACTTTCTTTTAATATAGAAAATAATACACTAAGTATAATTTAGTAAGATAATAGGTCTTTCTAAAGGTTATATATTTACCTTCTAATAAATTTATATAGTAATTAGACATAAAGTACTCTTTTATAATTACGTATCTAGCGTAAACTAACTATATAATCTAATGTCTTTATATTATAAAACTAGTAGAATTACCTCTGTAATATATCTTTTATAAGGTGTTAGTATTATAATAGTACCTAAATTCTTAGTTTCTAAGTTTTAGAATAACGTCTATAAGTCTTAGTTAACTAGCTTTATCTATATTAGTAAGACAGCGCGTTATCTTGTAAACGCGCTAATATACTCTATAAAAAGAAATTATATACTTTACTTTGCGTATAGAAATAGATTATAACCTAATATTTAGAAAAGGTTTTAGAGTTACTTTAATATTTCTAAGATAGAAGAATTCTTTAATTCTATAAAAGGTATATTTAGACTCTTTAATTACGATAAAGAACTATTCTTAAAGAGATGCATTAGACACTATAGCCTATTACTTTAATTAGCTTTACAAAATGCATATATACCTATTAATATTAATTACGAGTTAGGTAATATCTAGAGAAACTCTAAAACTAAATTTACAAAGTAGGTGTTATATAATAAAGGTAGTAAAATGCTTATAGCTGTATATAGTAAATAGGTCTTCTAAGAATACTAGTAAGTAATAGCAGTAACAAATAATAAGTTTATTACTAACGTTTTTAAAAAAGGTAATCTTTACTATTAATTTAGAGATACTCTACGAAGAGATAACTAGAGCTAGTAGTTCTTTCTTAATTAACTAAGTAATACCTTTTAATAAAAGGCTAAAAACGTATTAACTATAGAGATTACTTTAGTAATTAGATAATTCCCTAGTATTATAGAAGCTAATATTTATAAGATCTAGCTACTAAATTATAATAGAAGAGCAGAATACGCTACTATCTACTATAATTCTAACTACGTAAGTTCTCTAGTAGATTATAATTATCTACTTAAATATCTTTATACGCGCTTCTTACACTACGCTATTCTAATCTTTCTTTAGCTAGTTAAAGTAAGTACGTATATCTATAACTTTAAGTAGAATAAGGTACTACTGCGTAAAAAAGACGTTAATTCTAAGTTAATTAGTACTAAAGCTGCTAAAGAGAGAGATAATATTATTCTCTAGCTATCTCTAAAGTTAAATTGTTATATTCTATTTAAGCGTAAAGATTAGAAAGATATTAATAGTAAATAGGTATTATTATAGATTTAGTATACTACTTACTAAGTCTTAACGCTTAGACTAGTTTCTTCGTTTAATAATAATTAAAAGTCTAAGATAAGAAGAGAAGATATAAGAATTAGTAATAGTTACAACACAGTTCTTTATATTTCTTTTCATAACTTTATAGTCTATAAGTTCTAGCTTAGCTAATTAATAATAGCTGTATAAGCTGCGTCTAATAAAAGACTACGTCTATTAAGGTAAAGAGTAGACTAGAGAAAGAATAAGACCTAATTAGTAGTAATAAATAACTGTATAAAACTAAAGTTACTCTATAAAAACACTAGGAACACTAAGTAAAAACCTATTAGCTACTTTAAAGATTTACTTATATAGAAAGAGATAATTAAAGCTATATATAACTTATTAGATAATTTGTATACATTATATTACTTTTTCTTAGCTAGTAGTATACACTACAGCTCTTAGGTAGTATAGAACTTTCTAAGTCTAACTATAGTAGAGCAGCTCGTATCTACGCAAATACCTATATTCTACCTAAGAAATCCTACAATAATATCTAGTGTAGGTATAGGTTTTTCTATAAGCTTAATCTTAGTTATAGTAATACCTTAGTATTCTAAGCGTATATAATAGCTTTAGGTATTACTTCTAGTAAGAAGTACAGATTTCTCTTTCTCTTAAATAGCTTATAATTACCTCTTAAACATTACCTAAGAAGCTTAAGATAATAGAATTCTATATAAGAAGGTAGAAAATTAATACGCTTAGATAACTTTAAGACTATTATACAGAAATTATACGAGTGTATAGTACTAGGTAAGAAGATAGAAGTAGAAAAGAAGTAGCTTAGTACACAGCTTAGTAATAATAAGCTAGCTCTACTAAAATATTTCTACTAACCTATAATACGCTTATAATAGTGCGTAAATTACATGTAATTCTGTTTATTATATCTATTCTTTACTTAACTAGCGTTAAACTTTTATTTAGTCTTAAGACTATCTAAGCTTAATAAGCAGCTAATCTTAGGTTTACTAACACTATCTAGAGTTTAAGAACTTCTCTAAGCTAGACTTATATAAAATTTTCTAGTAACCTACAGGTTCTAAAACATATCTAGTAATTAACTCTTATTCTATTTTCTTCTTAAATATAGAATTCTTAAGTAATAACTCTTTATCTATTAATTTAAGTATTATAATAAGCTATATATAGTTATAGAAAGATATACGTAGCTCTCTACTTATTACAATATATATAGATTATTAACTAGTTAGAATAGTTTAAGAAAGTATTAAGTAGTTATACTGTTTTATATAGTATACTATAGAAAATTTAGAATATTAACGTAAATAGCGCTGCCTTACTAGTGCTGCTCCTACCTTCTCTATTATACGTAACTAAGAGTCTTAATAGTAAAGTAAAAGAAATTAAATTTTACCTTTATACACTTAAGAAAGTATTAAGATAAGAACTACTACTAGTTACTATCTAGACTTATAGAGAAGGTTAGATAACTAGTAATCTAGACTTAGATAACTTTCTCTATAGAGTTATTGCTAAGCGTAGACTATCTATTATTATTAGTATTAATTATTAACTATTACCTAAGTACAAATTTCTAACCTAGCTAGAGAATACTGTAAGAGTTTTTTAATAAGTACGTATAATTAGAAACTTACAGGCTAAATTATTACAGCTTTCTAGTTACTAAGGTAGTAATTAAGCTTAGTAGAATATAGTATTAATTAGTAGTAATATAAATAAGTTCTACACTATTAAAGAGTTAGTAAGAGAGGCCTTAGCTCTTTAAGTTGCTAATAAGCTTATAAAGAACCTAGTAACACAAGACACTATTAAAGAAATTACAGCTCTTGTACTATGTACACTTTATTTTAATAATGTACCTAAAGAGTATTAGACTATTTATAAGTTGTATAACAAAAATAAAAAAGACGTTTCTATTATTAATAAGAAATTAATAGAGACTTTCTATAGTATAGTATTAGCAAACTCTATAGATAAAGATATCTTTACTACTCTAGCTACAAATAACTACGTAAATTACTTACCTACTTACCTTATAAGCTATAAATTTAACTCTTTAAGAGATAATACGTATATAATAGAGGCAGCTTTAAAAAAAGAAGGTGTACTTACTAGGCACAATTATTACAAAGAACTACCTTACTACTTTTAAGTTTTCTCTTTACTAGAGAGATAGTAATTCGTTAATAATCTTGTTAAAGAAGTTAAGTAGTTAATTTCGTAAATATAGAGAAAGCTTCTATTAAAAGATTATCTAAGAGTAGAGCGCTAAGTAAGAGAATAGATAAGAGGTAAGAAGTAAAGTTATTTTATAGTTACTACCTTATTAGACATATTATATAATTTAGAATAGAAAGTAGTAACTATATCTAGTATAGTAGGCTGTACTTCTTATATAACAGAGTTATACAATTATAATAGTATTTATATATAGATAGTATTCTTAACTATTACAGTAAGAATATAAATAGTTAGTACTTAGAGTAGAATATATAGATTACGTAATAGGAATAGTATAAGATAAGAAGTTCTATAAATATAGTTATACACAAAGTTAACTAAGCGTACAGTTTAAAGATAGGTCTCGTAAGAATAGCTGCAGAGAAAGTTAGCTAGACTAGGAGTTAACTATATATATCTAAGCACATTTACAAATATTTATAGTAAGATCTTATAGTTAGTATATACTATAGCACATAACGCTAAAGCAGCTAGAAGTAACTATTAGTATCTTATCTGTCTTTTAGACTTACGAATAGAATCTAAGCTAGCCTAAGATCTTAAACTAATTTATATTAAACTCTTTAGTCTCTAAGCCTTCGTTCTAGCTACTATCTAAGTTATTCTAGCTCTCTAATACTCTACAACATTAGTAAGAAGATAGTATTTCTCTTTAATACTATAAAAGAAGTAATAAATTTAAGTAGTAGATTCTCGTTTACGTAAGAGAAAGAGATATTTAGATATACTTACTAGATATGTTTAGGCAGTAGATTATTCTACGTATAGGCACATTAAGTAAGTATAATAGCGTTCTTAATTAAATCTATAATAATATTTTATTATCTTATACACTAACTAATATAGTATACTATAGCCTAAGAATTAACCTAAGAAATAAAACAGTACTAGCCTAACTACTTATTAACTAGTATATATTATAACTTTATAGTAAATTAATATTAAGAGTTGTATTTAACTATTATACGTTATTATATATTATAACCTATTAATTAGAGAGTAAGCTAATTGTGTAAATAGATAGCTTAGGTTTAAGTTATATAAGAACTTCTAAGCGTACAGATAAGGAGTTAAGAGAAGAAGAAGGTAGAAGAGAAGAAAAGATAGAGAGAAGAAGAACGAACTTACTTTAGCTTCTAGATTATGCCGAGGCTTAGTAATTATAACTTATAATTATTTTCTTCTACCTATAAACTAGACATTATTTATATACACTAGGAGAAGATAGGCCTATAGAGTTAATATATTTACTAGTAGTTATAGAGAAAGTAAAGAAACTTATAAAAAAGTAGATATATAAAGCTCTGTAAGTTAATATCTTATCTATTAAATAACTTATCTCTATTACACTTAATTACTCAAGAGATATTATCTTTATTACTAGTTAAAAATACTTATTATCTAAATTTACTACTCTACTACTAGTACCTTTACTACTTATAAGAAGTATAAGGCACTAGCTAATAATGTATATAACTCTTATAAACTCTTTTTCTTTACTTTATTCTACTATATTAACTTATAAAGAGAAGTAGTATATTCTTTTTACTAAGAGTCTTTTTACTAAGAGCTTAGAAATCTAATTTACTATTCTACCTAGTTTAAAAGATCTAATAACTTTATATAGAATAGATTACTAACATGTATATATTCTACGGTCTACCTGCTTTCTATGCTGTTACTCTCTACTACTCTCTTTCTAATAACTATATCTTTATTAGTAGTTAAGATAATAATACTACTAAGCTACTATTAGTTAGAATTATATTTAATTATATTGCGCAAATAATTAAGAGCCTTAAGTAAGAAATAGAATTTTTTATAAGAGTGCGTTTCTTATATTAGTTTACAGTAATACTCTATACTACTATAATTTATTATTTAAAAACTGCGTTAATATATATTATAGGTTAATAAAATCTTAAAGAAGTATATCTTAGATAAGAGATATAATTACAAATATTACTTAATTAAGAGTCTTAGAGAGTACTACAAAATAAATAGTATGTATCTACCTTTTAATAATTCTAAGGCAGAGGTAGTTTAGATAAAGAATAATTAGCTAAGCTACTACAAGAGTATAGAGAGGCTAATAATCTTCTTCTTACTAATACAAATAAGACCTAAGTATAAGAATCTTATTAGCTAGGCGTAATAGAAATAAGAGCTAGTAAACTACTCTAGAATAACTTTCTATAATTATACATACAAAATATATTACTATGTCTATACTTATTAAGATCTCTAACTTCTATTTAGTACTTATACTTACTTTCTTACACGTATATTAGTAGTATTATACTTACTTACGAAGTTTGCAGTATATTTACTAGCTCTACTTACTTATTTTAACTTATTTACGATTAATACTTTAAAGGCCTATTTAGTTACACTAAAGATATAAAGATAATTTTACCTTCTATTATATATAATAAAATTAGTTATATTAAACGTAAATTCGTTTACGTCTTAAATATTGTAATTTCTTTTCCTATTACGTATAAGGCTAGACTAAGCCTTCGTAAACACTAAAACTATACACATAAATATCTAGTAATTAAACTATTAACTTAGTCTAATATAAGCTTACTAATTACTATTAAATTTGCAGATTATAATTATTAAATAGTCTAACTAAGGTAGTATCTAAAATTAACTTCACGTCTTTTCTATTCTCTACTTCTATACTTAGAGAATTATCTAATAAACTACTTTAGAGCTGCTAAGACGTGTATTCTACCTTAATATATAGGAAATTATTAATGTAAATATAAGTAGTTCTCTACTAAGCTAAATCTACATTTTTGTGCTAGTAGTAACTCTAAAAATATACTTCTTAGCTTAGTAGCTTAACTAACTCTACTTATAGTTTCTACCTATTATAAACATTAGTTTATTACTACTATATAATTTATTACTATATTACCTAGAAAAGTTTTAGCGCTTAACTTTAAGTAATTTTTTAATATAGTTAATAGCTAAAATCGTAGTTTAATAAATATTTATTACAGCATTAATCTAGTAATAGGCTAAGAGCTCTAGAACGTCTCTATTATAAGTAATTAAGATCTAAATAATACTGTAGTATTTACAAGAAGAGCATTCTCTAGGTAGAGAAATACTCTAATTAAGAAGAGAAGAGAATCTATAAGAAAGCTTATAGAGCTTTACAAAGCACACATTAATAATTTCATTAAGCTTCTTTATCTAGAGAATAGTAAGCTAGTATATACTATAGATCTATAATATAACTAAACTAATAGTATAATAGAGAAAAGCTGCTGTTATTAAGATTAACATAATTTCTAGCTTATTTAGCTACTATATTAGTCTTAATATACTCTCTAACAGGCTTAAAGATAAAGAAAAGATTATATTAACTAAGTATACTGCAATAGGCATCTATATAGCTATCTACTTATAGAATTTCTCTTTAGCGCTTATAGTTAGTAAGGTTACGCTAGCTCTTCTTACTAGCAACACTATTATTATTAAGCTGTTCTCTTTTACACTATATATCTTACTAAAGTTTATTAAGCTTATATAGACAATTCTCTCTACTAGTATTCTCTAGGTAGTAGATAGAAATAATAATTTAAGTGTATTAATATACCTACATTCTAATATTAACAAGATCTCTTTTACTAGCTCTATTACTACTAGTAAAAAAGTTATAAAAACATTAGTAAAAACTTTAAAACGTATAACGCTTAAGCTTAGTAGCAACGATACTTTAATTATTCTACTAGATATTAATATTAAAAAGGTTTGCTAGCAGCTATATTTATTAATCTGCCTAACTTTAATATTAAATAGGTTACACTAGAGGTCGTGCTAAGTGCATTTTAAAACTTAAGATAGTAAGTTTCTCTTATTTTATACTACTATAAACAGCTTTACTAATAGTCTTAATAGAGTATATATTACTACTAAGTATATTTATATTTATAAGTTAATTTACTAGGAGTTTATAGCTAAGATAGTTACTATAACTATAGTGCTTAGAATTAGTAGTATAGATAATAATAATAAGAACGCACTAGGTTCTATCTAAAACTCTATACAGTTTAAGCGTATTAAAGGCTTTATCTTAGATAGTAAGAGTAAGAGCTATAAGTTCGTAACTAGAGAGGCTAACGCTAGTCTAGCTGCTTTAAAAGGTTTCTTTATCTAACTAACTATTATTAATAACTTACTAAATAACTCGTAAATTATCTAGAAGAAGCTCTTTAGTTCTATTATACCTACTTAGTCTTAGTCTAACCTTAAGAAAGTTATTACCTGTACTAATAATACTAAGACTAGTCTTAGTGCTTACGTATAGAGCTCTATTAATTAAGCTACTAAAATTATATAATAACTTAAAGCTAGCTCTATCTTTATTAATTTATATAAGAAATTAATACTCTAAGCTCTCTTTAGTAGTTATAAAGAGTCTAGAATTAGTATAGAGTAAAGTAGAACTAGTTTATTACTCTTCTATAATTCTTAAGTTCTTTACGTTTATAAGTTGTAGCTGCTTAAGAATACTAAAATATAAACTACTAGGTACTTAATAGATATTTATAGAAGAATAATATCTTTCTTAATACTATATAAATTCTACAAAGTAATATAGTATACCTTAACTTATTGCATGTACTAAATAAGGTTTCTACCTTCTATAAACAGTGCACTAAAAGGTATCTTACTATAAGATATATTCTAGATCTATTCCTAAATCTAGAGAGCTAATATAGTACCTAATAATGTATTCTCTTTAAGAACTATAAGTAGGTTAGAGCTATTATTAAGATAATAGGTATTCTATTGTATTATAAGTTAGACAGAGATATTTATAAGCTAGGAATATATATAGAATAGTAGACTAATTAGTTAGTAGAGTATTTACGTAACTATATAAGGTATTCTAGGCTTATAAGAATATACTATAAAGTATATTCTAATTATAACCTACTAGAATAGCTTTACGCCTAGTGCTGTAGATATAGTATATAATAAAAGCTAAGGTCTCTAAGAGAAGATCTACTATAATATATAAAGTAAGTATATTACAGCTCTTAGTTAGTAAGAGCTAACTTATCTCTCTATTTATTAGACTACTCGTAGTATTATAGTTAAAGTTTCTATTATAAATTAGTAGAATACGCAATAATACTATAAAGACTAAGTAGTAGTATAATAGTCTCGTGCTTTAAAAGAGTAGTAGTAAGATAAGATAGATAGTAAGATTAGAACGTTAGCAGTATTCCTACTTAAACTATAAACTTACGCAGTATATATAAGACTATATATAGACTTAATAATATAAATAGTACAAATTATGAGAATAAGTAGACTAGAGAAATAATTAGATAAGACTTAATATCTGCAACGATTTATAGCTTATAATCTATACTAGCGCTAAAGTAGAAGGTTCTTTAGAACTATTATACGTTAAGTTTAGAAGTCTTAATATAGAGAATAGCTAGTAAGAGTATAATACCTAAATACATTCTAGCTTATATTAGAATTTTAGAAAGTAGTGTAATAAGTAAGGTTAGTTAGAAAGGTACTCTAATAAAGAGAATAAACGCTTCTCTAGTTACATGTACTTAAAAATTAACACTTAAGAGAGATAGTATAACGTAACTATATATAGATAGAGAGTAAATAGATAGCTAAATTAAGGCTAGAAACTAGGAGAATAGCAATTTAGAAGTATATAATTACTTAGTATACTAATACTTTAGTTACAAGAGACACTTTAGAAGCTCTAAGGTAAGCTATAAGCGCAGTAAGCTTAATCTCGAAAACTTTGTCTTTAGGCAAATAGTTATAAGTATTATTAATTCTTGCTACGATTATAAGCATAATTATAAGACTATTACTAATAAGCTCCTCTAATTTAGTATAAGTTTAGTTAGTATACAGTATAAATACATTACAATAGAAAGTACTAAGGTAGTTAAGAGATCTAAGTAATCTTAGTATACTACCTCCTTGCAAGTATAATAGAACAGATAGGTAATTTTAAGCTAAACTTTTTAGTTTTACTACGTACACGAAGCGTAACTTAGTAATTAATTTGTTAGCATTTATAATATATTTAAGTTACTAAAGTATTGTATAAAACCTTAATCTCTACAGCTCTTCGCAACAGCTATACTCTAGAGCTATATATTTTAGTACAAAAGCTTATTAAGCTATAAAGAAATAATAAAAACTATAATTATAATAGCTTTAAAGCTATAACGTAAACTATTAGTAAGTAACTTATATTAGTGAGTAACTTAAAAAATACTAAGCCTTCTCTTCTATTATTACCTTACTATAACTTAAGAATAATATATATTATTATCTAAGTATAAAGAAAGAATATAGCTTACTCTATAAGCTATCTAAACTAGCTAATTTAGAAGTTATTAAGCTACTACTATTACCTTTAACGTTAAACACTAAACTCTTAATTAACGCGCTGTAGGAATACTATTTCGCGTTAAAACTCTACTAAATAGCTAAAAACTAACGCTTACTAAAGAGCAGACAATCGTTTAATATATTCTTAACCTTAATTCGTAAGAATTTGTACCTAGACTGTATAAGATAGTAGATATAGCTAATAAACTACTAGGTGTACATAGAGGTAAGCCTATTAGTAAGTGCTAGGCTAAGCGCTTTGTAACGCGCTTAGCTAAGCTTAAGATAGCCTTTAACTAAGCTAAGAATAGGCTAAGAATACTATAAGAAGATTCTACAATTATTAGCGTGTAGTTTAAGCTAGTTGTAGACACTAAAGCTAAGTACAGCGTTTACGACAATAACGTGTACAACTTTAATAAGACTAGCTTCTAGATAGGCGTAATTAGGTTAATAAAGGTAGTTATAGACGTAGAGAGGCGTATAAGGCCTAATCTAATCTAGCTAAGTAATTATAAGTAAGTAATAGTTATTTAGAGTATGTATACTGTTAAGTATATAACTCTACTCTTTATTATCTACAAGAGGCGCGTTTATATCTCTGCGTAGTACGAGAAGGCCTTAATACTACGTAATTAGAAGCTCTTAGTCTCTAAAAACGGCTAAATAAATAACGCGCTTAGTCTAGAGTAGTTAAAGTACTTTAATGTACATACAAAGGCGCGTTAGGTAGAAGGCTATAGGCTGCTTATCTTAGACAGCTATAAGAGCTATCTTAACTAGAATTTTAAGAACTACTACCTTAAAAATAAGATTCTAACTCTTTATATACTAGCGCACTCGTTATATATTCTCTAGCCTCTTAATATAGTCTACTTCTTACTACTACTAAAGCGTAAGTACTCTTAGCGCGTTAGAAACTTAGTACACTAACGCGTCTTCTATATTAATAAGAAAGGCTCTCTCCTAGCCTTTAGAGACTCGTTTTTTAATGTATTTATAGAGAATAACTATTAAAAGGCCTTTAAGGTATTAGAGCTAGTCTCTATTAACGCGTAGGTAGTATTAGATTACCTTAAAGTACAGCTACGTACTCTACTAGAACTTCTTCTCCTAGAGATACTGTAGTAGTTAAAGACTCTAAGTAATACATATAAGTTTAGGTCTTAGTTAAAGCTTATACGTAAGTCTTTTACTTAATTACCTATTACTATATAAATATACTTCTTACAGCTTATAAAAGAAGCTAAACTTATACTATACTAGAACGTACTACTTATTACCTGTATTTATAAGGTTAAGAAGTAATTAGTAGTAATAACTAAGCAGAAATTATATAAAAGAAAGTAGATTTAGTAGAGTAGCACTATAGAGTATAGAACTACAGTAGTATAAGTAGCTACTAAGGCGTCTACAGCGCCTTAGTAATTAAAGAAGACTTATAGTAGTTATAAGCTTAGAGTACCTTATATAGTTACGTAGATAATCTACTAGCTAATTAGCTTACTACTTTATGTATTTAAACCTATATTATAGACCTCTTAGTTATTAGATTAATATACTACGTCTCTTATACCTAACTACTTATAGTAGTAGTAATTAAGAACTAGCTTAACTAACTTTATAGCGCTATAAGAACTATAGTAAGACTAGATACAACGCGTAAATATATAAAAAAGATACTAAAGCATCTTCTAAATTAGATATAAGTATAACGTACACTAGCTTCTTGTTTAATAGCAATAAAATTAAAGATTTAAAATGTATATTAGTTATACTAAGCTTTTTTAGGTTACTTAGTAATATAGATTACTTACTAATAGTTTACGTTATAACTTAACTCTTAAAAGTTAGCTTTTTAAGTTATAAGTTAGAGTAGATAGACGTTGTTATAAGCTTTAAATTAATTTATAGTGTATAAACGCTTCTTGTATAAAGAATAATATATTTAGTATTATAGTGTTCACTTAAGACCTCTATTATATTCTATTATATCTAATAATATATAGTACTATAGAATATTACAGAGCTGCTACTTTTTAGCTATTTTACGTTAGTAGGTAGATATCTTAGTATAACTAGCTTATTAGTTACTAGATAATCTAGTAGCGTAATCTATTAGATTATAGAAGAAGATCTAGACTTTCTAAAGTTATAAGTTTAAAGTAGTTAAGAATCTTTTTAATACGATTTATAAGAAATAGAGTAACTTAGCTTTAATAGTTTTTTTCTCTTAGAAAGTTTTAAAGTTAGTAGAATAATGTTATATAGAGCTTATTCTAAGAAATCTATAGAGAGAGTAGTATTCTTATAGTTTTTATATAAAGTATTTTAGATAACTCTTTGTATATAATATCTCTAGTAAGGCTAGTGTAATTTATTCTTCTGTTTTTAAGATTTATCTCTTGTTTAAGATTTATTTCTTGTTTAAGATTTGTTTCTTACGCTAGCTAGACTTTTTCTAGTACTATATAGATTATAGTATTCTTTTTATTTAGATATAAGTACGTGTAAAGAGAGGCTGTACTTAGATTATTTATATTACTAGAATTTTTATTTACTTATACTGTTATCTCTTACGCAGTCTAAGGCTTTTCTAGACTTCTAGAGCTGCTACTACAAATAATTATTATAGAGGTAATTTAATCGTAGCGTAGATCTAGTAGTAATTACTTCTTATAGCGTATAGTAGTATAAAAGACTATTTGTTTTCTTAAAGAGGCCTAAACAAGAATACTTACTATAATACTGTTGTTACTCTTTCTAGTATAGCAGATCTTATTACCTAATACGTTTAATAGCTAGTAGTATAAGAACTTTATAGATACTAAGAGAAAGAAAGAGTATAGACTTAAGCTTATATTAAAACTTAGTAGTGTATATTAAAGAAGTAATCTCCTTTTTATACTTATTATATTAACTCTTAACTATCTACTTAATTCTTCTAATAACACAAAGTAAGTTACCTATTAAGGTTATAAGATAGTTCTTTAAGACCTTATATATTCCTTTAACTAGTAAGCTCGGAATTATATTATAGTAATAGTAATAAGAGGTCTAAGTAGCTACTTACTCTATACGTATTAGGTATTAGTTTTCTTATAGGTACCTGTAAAGCTCTAGCTAGTAATTATAGTCTTTAAGTAAATTATTTTATTTAAATTAGAACTCTAGTAGTCTCTTTACGTAGATAAGCTACTCTTATTAGTCTTAACTTATTTAATCTATAAAAGAGCTACTTTAAAGCGCTCTTAGCGTTTAGAGCTAGTATACCTAACTCTAATACTTTATAAATAAAGCTCTTTACTTAGTAATACTCTACTTCTCTTCTTTTATTATACTATTAGCGTCTTACTATATCTATTATACTTTCGTCTAAACGTTCTTATTAATATACTATATACACAAGAGTTATAGAACTCCTAGAAGAAGTAAGTGCGCTAACTTCTTTAATACTTCTTCTTAATTACTAATAAATACACGTAGTTATTATACGCTTATTTTAAGAAGAAAGTTTATAATTACTTAATAGTAGTCTATATACATCTTATTACTAAGAAAGTAGAAGCCTATAGAGAAGAACGTCTACAAGTTAGTATATTCTAGTATATATAGTAGAGAAAGCTTATACTTATTTATTTAATATATATAGTCTATTAGTAAAACGTTAGAGTTTACTAGTAGAAGCTCTACCTACTTCTAATAGGTAAAGAAGAGGTTCTAGATATAATTATTATTATTCTTTTTAACAGCAAAAACCTAGTCTACTGTAGCTAGATTGTTTAGTAGTACCTCTATTAGACTTCTTCTATTTAAATGTCTCTCTCTAATTATTTTTCTCTTACCTTAGATATTAGTAGTAGATATTAGTATATCTTAGTCTTTAGTTTAGATTGCAGTAAGAATCTACATTAGCTGTATCTCTACTTAGATTATTAACTTAATTAATTTCTTATGTGCTGCTATTCGCCTATAGTATACGTTATACGCACTTAGATTAATTAATAGAAGTAGTTATAGTGCTTTTATAAAACCTCTAGCTTCTATTACTTACTATACTTTACCTTAAAAATAACTAGCTTAAAGAAGTATTCTAATACACGCGTACTTATATTTAGTCTCGTTATACTTAATTAGTAGGTCTAAAATTAGTTACAATAATAATAGTATCGTATCTTAATATCTAAGTTATAAGGCTTACTTTACTTAAGAACAAAGCTATAGCTATATTATATACTATGTATCTTAAGAGAATTATATACCTCTTTGTAAGAGTTATAGAGAAGGTTTAGAGAAGCTGTAATAGCTTCTATACTCTTATATATAGAACTAAAAATTACTAATTATAATATAGAGAGAGAAAGAAAGTAGTAAACATAGTGTAAAGATACGTTAATATCGTGCTAGAGTCGCGATTATAGATTATACACTAAGCTTACTTAAGTAGTTAGTTTCTGCTAACACTAGTGTAAGAGATAAATCTTAAATAGAAGATAAATCTTAAACAAAGAATAAATCTTAAAAACAAGAGAATAAATTATACTAGCTCTCTAGTAATAGCGTAGCCTTGTAAAGATAAAATTTAATAAAGCTAAAGATTAGTTAGTAAAAATATTAGTAGGTAGATTACTGCGCTTACGTTACATTATATTATGCATAATATTTATAACCTAGACTTATACTCTACTAGAACGCTATATACTCCTATAAGCTCTTAAATTATATATATCTATCTAATTCTAGATAAAGAGTAGGCCTTTAATAAATAATCTTATTCTACCTACTACGTTATTTAGACTCCTACTCTATAACTTAGTACTCTACTTAGTATACCTTAGTAAGGTTTTCTAACTACTAGCGCTTTAGAAATAATAAGAAGAATTAAGGCAGAGTAGGCCTTAAGAGTGTCGTAGACTAGAAGTAGTACTATCTTTTATATATTATAACTACTAAAATTCTAATCTACTATTTAAGTTACTTTAAATTATTATAACTAGTCTCTATTCCTACTTTAAGACTTATTAAGATTAATTAACGCAGCTCTAGTAATAAGAGCTAACTATTATCTAATCTACTACAACACTTTTAGCTACACAGATTATTTAAAATAATATCTATTAACTCGTAAGTTTAATAAGATTTATTATAATAAAGCTCTATTATAGTAGTTATTACTATTTTAGAGCTATTATATTAATATACGTATAGTAATTAGAGCTAACTAATATTAAGATAGTAATATCTACTAGTTTGTATACACGACTTATAGCAAGAGGTTTAATTAAAGGTATGTTATTATTCTGTAGTTAAAGAGAGCGCTTATCTTCTTAAGATAAACTATAAACTAACCTAAAGTCTATAAATTAGAGATGCTTTTTGTTAATATAATAATACTTATACCTTACGTAGTAAGAATACAGCTAACTTCTCTAGAAGAGTAGTAAGTAAACTTCTTAGTTAGAGTTCTATTAGCCTTAAAGCA
Organism: Paraphoma chrysanthemicola; assembly: GCA_020744225.1. Taxonomy (NCBI): domain Eukaryota; kingdom Fungi; phylum Ascomycota; class Dothideomycetes; order Pleosporales; family Phaeosphaeriaceae; genus Paraphoma; species Paraphoma chrysanthemicola. The sequence goes on along the minus strand of JAGMWG010000009.1, from coordinate 1,684,008 downwards.
AGAAATAAAGTTAAGATATTCTCTAATTAGTATAATTATTCTTTACTAGAGCTACTATAAGACAATCTAATTAGGTAGTTAGAATTAGATATTTATTATAAATCTGCTCTTAATAGTACTTCTTAATTACTTTTCTTATTTTTTAGAACTATCTCTAACCTTAAGCTTTATTAGATATTTAACTCTAGACTTATACTATCTCTATTACCTTTACCTTTTATAAGAAGGTTATTATACACTTATAAAAATTAAGTACAAATATAGAGTCTTCTTAGCTCTATTACTATAATAGAAGCTAATAATACTACTATATTATATATTTTTTCTTAGAGCCTAGATTCTAATAATAAGAACTCTCTAAGCGTATACAAGTTATATAACGCAGAATTTAACAGCATAAGAATTAAGGTAATTAATTTTCTCTAGTATATCTCTAAATTTAGTAAATTCTAGACGCCTTTACTTAACTGTATTAAGACTATAGAATATAGTAACTACTTAATAGTAAGTAATAAGATTATATTAAGCTTAAAAAATATAGTCTATAGTAAGTACTTAGGTTAGGTTATGTATTTACATAAGTAGAATTCTTAAATTATTAGTAAATATTATACCTTATTTAGGCTAGATAGTTTAATAAGATTTATAGAAGAGTACTAGAGCTCTTAGTATATCTACTAGCTTACAATTTACTAGGCAACTTTTTATGTCTTAGAAATACTAGCTGTTCTTGTTGCTAGTATAGTACTTTTATCTACTAGCTATTTATCTAATATTAATATAAGAGAGCGTGCCTATAGCTAGGCTAATATTATAGAAATAATAGTATTTACTAACGAATATTTTAAGAGCACTACTATGTATTTAGCCTTAAACGCAGCGTACTTAGAATAATAGTTAAGAGCACTATAAGCTAAGCTTACTATATATATCTATTAAATCTTTAAAGAAAGCTCTATTACAAAACAAAGAGTAAGACAAAGCTAATTTACTAATATTATTAACGTAAGTAGACTCTATTAGTAAAGAGGTATACTAATACGTTCTTAGATAGAGCGTAAACTTAGCTTTTAGAATAGCTAGTATAAGAATCTTTACAATATTATAAAGAATACCTTTTACTAGAAAGACTTTATCTTAAAAGAAGAGTTTATTTAGTACGTATTCTGTAGTCTTTTTTAGTACTTATATCTAGCTAAAGCCTTTACCTTAGAACTCTTACGTATATAATTATTCTAGACAGCTCGTTAGGTATTATGTACAACACTATTCCTAAGGTTATAGTTAAAGAGTTAGAGACTAACCTTTTCTGCCTAGAGACCTATTTCTAGACTAGTACTAAGTTAGTATATCTTAAACACCTTCTTAACTAGATATTATATTCTTTATTTAAGAAACGCTGTATATTATTCGTAGGTGCACTTAAGATATTAAGTAAGGCTAACGTTAACTCTTAAATACTATAGATGTTTATAAAAGTTAGTAGTACTAACCTCTATGTACTCGTAATAAGTATAGCTATTAGTAAACTACTTATATATACTTATAAGTATTTACTAATTATTAATAAAGCTCTTTATTTAATAATTTTCTACATAAGAAATTTTATTTATCTATTAGGTATAGACTTAGCTGTATTAAAGATTATATATAATTAGAGAAGAATATAGATATTACGTAAGTTAATCTTACTTAGAGAGACTTTTTAAACTTCTTCTTTATTTAATAATAATAAGTCTACTTAAAAAGAAAGATACATATAGACTAGCTACATAAAGAACACTATGTAGTTCTAGCTACTTACGCAAATTATACTTAATAGTAAGAGATCTTTAGGTCTTAAAATAGGTCTAAATTCTCGTAATATTAACTCTTCTTGTTTTAATTAGCTATACATAAGCTAGCTTAAGCAATATCTTTATAAGCTTAATAAGAAGTAGTATATTAATATAAGGAGCTAGTAAGCTTATATAAGAACTATAGAAGTAAGTTATTATATAATTACAAGTTTAAATTATAGATAATATAAAAACAAATATAGTAAGAAAGTTAGTGCGCATTAATTTATAGATAGACTTCTTTTATATTCTACTAGTATAGATTAATATAAGGTTAGATAATCTCTTTTTTATAGGAAATTATAGTTAGCTTATAATTATAATATTAAGAGTTAATATACTACTATATATTACGTAGTATTCTTATAGTATAAGAGAGTATGTTATAGTTAATATTAGTTAATATTATTACTTTCTTTAAGTGTAATACAAAGACTACTAGTACTCTATTAGAAAGGTGCTAAATACCTAATATTAGCTAGAGCTTCTACGGAACTACATAGAGCAGATCTCTCTAGAATTTACTTAGTCTTTTAAGCTCTTCTTACAGCTCTCTTATAGAGAGCTGTAGGAGACTATTTTATAAGCCTTAGCTTCTAATTAGAGGAAGAAGGCCTAGACTAATAGACTCGTCTTATCTAAAAGTCTACTTCTATAATTAATAATTACTAAAGCTAGAAAATCTCTAGGATATGAATCTAATACTAGGTATGTTATATTTACGTTTTTACCTTTATTTATACTTTAAGTCTTATAGACTTTAAAGTATAGAACTTATTCTAGAGCTATAGATAATATAGCTACTTAACTAGCTCTAGAAGTAAACTCTTTCTAAAATACTATACTAAGGCTATCTACTATTAGAAAAAATATACTAGAAGTAAGAATAAATAGTTAAGCACCTTCTCTTACTAATTACTACTTAACTACTCTCTTATACTTTAATTATAAAAATATTAGACCTAAATACAGAATTAAAACTCCTGCTACTAGATCTATCTATACTACTATCTGTTTCTAAAGCGTACATTCTTCTCGTAATAATTATCTAAGCTAAATAGATAAACTCTCTTTCTACTCTAGTGCAATATTATATATACTGTATTTTTAAGTAGTTTAACTAGGAGCTAACACTACGTGTAGCTATTATTACTAGTGTAGAACCTAAAGCCTTCTATACTAGATAAGATCTAATTAAGTTAGGTAATTACGACCTAGATACGTTACTAGCATTAAACCTAGTTACTAAATTTAGAGGTATTAGCTAAAGAATTAGCAAGAAGCCTATTATTGTAGCAGTTAATAAGTTTACTATAAGTAGTAGCTTTAAGATTATATTAAACTAGTAAGTCTTATAATTCTTAATACTAAGATAGAATTTATTTTATTCTTACTATATTATACTCGTTTACTAAGTTAAAAGTAAACTCTATATAGTAGAAGTACTGTTTAGAACCTTTTGTTATCTATTACTAACTTAACTACCTAATAGTAATATAACTATAGTCTTACTAACTATAATATTTAGACTTTCTAAAGCTCTACGTAGAATTTATACTAGTAGTAGTAGCTCTCTATATCTAGTGCATAACGTAAGTATACTACTTACTACTAAAATTACAATAATTAGCTGTATATTATTTACTAATAAGGCACTATAGTACAATCTAATTAATAGAATCTTAGTGTTTTTAGAGATTATAGTTAAAGAAGTATTATCGTTAGCTTTAAAGGTAGTAAACGTTAGTTCTAACTTAATTACAGTAACGTACGCTATACTACGTAAGACGTAGAAGACAGCTAGTGTTTAGCGTAAGAATAATTTAATTAACGCGCAGTATTTACGTTTCTTACTAGAGACTAAGAATACAAAAGAAGACTTAGCTACCTTTAAGAAGAAGTAGAAGCTAGTATAGAAAGCTAGTAAACTATAGCCTAGATACGTAATATCTAACCTTTACTAAATGTATATAGACTTAAGAGTATAAATTTAATAAGAACGTAGAAAAATATTATAGTTAGTATAGTAATAAATCTTAACTATATTATTAAGAAGCTAATTTTTATACTTCTTACTTATTATTTTTATTATAGATAAGTGCATAAAGTGTATTCTTTTATTTTATAGTTCTATCTATAACTATTATAGTATAAGTAATTAGAATAGATCTATAGTATCTTATTATACTTAAACTAAATATTCTTAATAAGTAATACCTTAAAGCTATAAGGTGTAATTAGAGCGCCTTAACTTCTCTAGAGTACTCTAGGTTTTCTTCTATTACTTAAGATAGTTATAATCTCTTAAAATAATTAATATAGTTAAGCTAGTTTTATAGTAATACGTTAAACTATCTAATATTCTCTCTAGCGTACATAAGATATTATAGAAATTATTGCTCGTTTAGCGTTAAGGCTGTTAGGTAAGTTCGAAGTACTCTACTAGAAAGTAACTCTATAATTAGTTATCTAATTTCTCTTCTTATAGTAGTCTCTACAATATAATAAAACATTGCGTTTAAGTAGCTACTACTACCTTCTATTTTATTGTATTATACCTTACTAAACCTAAACTAGAGCACCTCTTAATAAAAAGATTAGTTAGCTACTTATAGTATTATTCTAGAGAAGTGTAGAATTAAACACTATATATTATTACTAACTAAGTTTATATATTAAGATCTAAAGATATTTATATAAGCGTTTTCTAGCACTAATTATTACTCTATTAGCTCTTCTTAAAGTAGGAAGGTAAGTAAGAAAATATCTTCTTAGGTTATTATATAGCTTACTTACTCTACTTCTAGTACTAATAAACTACTAGGTTATAGCTTACTCTAGCTCTAAGCCTACAGTAAAAACTTCTTAATTCTCTCTACTACTTTAACAGTCTCTCTCTTAATTCTTATTAATAACTTCTAATAGGTAGGAATATTATTAATTAAACTAATAACCTAGCTAGTAGTCTAGACACTAAATTTCTTATTACTATTAAGAAAGACCTCTTATCTACGCTTTCTAGAGACATAGAGTATAATCTTCTTAAATTTACTAGTTATACTTATTTTCTTAATCTTAAGAGTATTATTAGAGACTATATTCTTAAAGTACCTTAAAGTGTTAGACTATCTTCTTATTATAAGCTAAGTGTTATATTCTAAGGCGTTAATAATTACTTACTTAATATTATTATAAATTAGTATCTTAATAGTGCACATAAACTATATACTTATATTAATACTCTTAGCTCCTAGAGCTAGTGCAGCTGCTAGTTCTTAACTATCTATAAATTCTCTAGAGGTAATAAATAGTATACTTAGTGTTTATCTTACCTTTATTAAGAGAATAAGATTAGTAATATTAGACTTACTAACGTAGCCTACGCATTTAAAGCTATTAATTAAGAGAAAGTTAACGCCTAACTTTACTGCAGCTTACGAGTGTTATATTATAGTGTATTTGTAAATAATAATAATTCTAGCAGCCTTTAATTACTTAATAACAGGTCTAGAAGAGTTACTAGTAGTCTCTACGACCTTAATACCTTTATTAATACATACTTACGCATATTTAGTATATAGAGAAGATCTTATTATAGGAAGTAGAGTAATATTAATACTAAATAGCTTTTTAGTAAGCATTTATATTTTCTAGATTTTCTTCTATAAGTCTTTAAGAGTAGAATAAGTTAATGTAGTAAGCTATATATTATTAGTATTATTTACGTTATCTAAATATTTACTAGACGTATAATTTCTAACTTACTAGTATTTAATACTATAGAGACTAGCTCTACTAAACCTACTTAATATATACTACCTTAAATAACAGGCACTTTAAAACGTTAGCTATTACCTTAAAACTAATAATAAATTACGCTAAGTTTATACTTTTAATATCTAATTAGTGTATAAGTTCTGTATTAAAGCTTATAATAAATTAATTGTATAGAATTTTAGATAGTTAGATAAAGAGCTAATAGTTAGAATAGGCGTTAAATTAAGTTAGAAAAATACAGTATCTAACAGCTATAATATACACTAGATAACGTATACGTATCATTAAGAGAAGACAGCTAAGTGTAACTAAAGCACGCTCTTTTTATACAATTGTATCTCTAGCTTAAGCTATTAGAGAATTAGTATAGATATACTCTAGGTAATTTAGATTCTCTATAAGGCTAAGTGCTAGAGTTTTAGCTAAGGCTACTTTATTAAAGAAGTTTAGATTATTTATAGTAACACAAAATATAGTATAGCTTTTAGCTATAACTTATACAGCTTTCTTAGACTTATTCTTAGATATATCTTAGTATAACTTCTTTTACTCTCTCTCTTACAGTGTAAGAATTTGTAATTAAGCTTTTAAACTAAATACACAAAGTTAATTTAAATCTATTTTTTTGTAAGAGAACTTTAGTAATTAGAGTTTACGCTAAAACTCGTAATTACTTATAGTTCTATATACGTAAAGTTTAGTCTCTTACTTAGAGTAGAAAGAGTTACTACTTAACTATAGATCTGTAAAGGTATAACTAGTAGCTCTTAATATATTAGATCTTCTTAAGACATTTAAGCCTACTATCTAACACTATACTCTAATTATTTTCTCTAACAAATTACTTACTCTAGCTCTTATCTTAATTAATCTTAATAATTATAAGTATAGAAGAGGTTTTCTTTTAAATAGGTAATAATATTACGTTATACGGCTTATTCTACACTTCTATAAATTACTTAGTTAGAGAAAAGCTACTCTATGTTATTATTACTTATAACTTCTTAGAAGTAAGAGATAGTAGTCTAATAGTAGTTGCAGAATACCTTACCTTAGCTCTACTTATTACTTACCTTATCTTTAATAATAGAGGCTTTAGGTAAAGTAATATAGGCGTAAGTTAGCTTAGACTAGAAGCTAATATAACGCTCTAGACAAAGAATATTTCTAATAGAATTATATATAGTTAAATATAACTAGAAGTAGATTTAGTAAAGATTAGAATTTAGAGCTCTTTCTTTAGTAGAAGTAATATACTTTAAGTAGTAGCTGTTAATTAAAGAGTAAAGACTGTTGTATCTTAAGTACTAGTAATAGACAGATTCTCTTATTTCGTAAATCTGTTATAGTTAGATAAGGTAGTAAATTAAGAGGCTAACTTTAAGAAAGGTGTATTTCACAGTTCTATTCTCTTACTATAATCTAAAATAGTTAATCTTCTTAGATTATATTAGTTAGACTACTAGTAAACTACTTATAATAATTCTAGTTATTAATATAAATATCTTGAATTAGTTAGTAATAATAACTAGAGATAGTTAGAAGGCTATAAGAAGTCTTAAGAATCTTAACTCTAATTAGAAGAATAAATACACACTAAAGAGGTAAGCTATTCCGTAAGCTAAAAAGGTTATACGCTAATCTACCTTTAGTATAGAGAATTTAAGAGCGTATTCTAGAAGATCTTAAATCTATTATATATTACTAATACTCTTACTATTAATAGTTACTATATAAGATACTATAATACCTATATTAACTACTTTAGAGATATATAACTATACGCTTAAGCTAAAGAAAGTGTATTTCTATAATAGTAGTTACTATAAGGTATATAGTAGCTTTCTACACTTTGAGAACTATACAAAGATTTAGACTAATTTCTTTAAGCGTAAGCTTTGCTCTTCTTAATATCTATTATTAGTAAATATTAGTAGACTATTAAATATTATTACGTATTCTATAATTATTATAGTACTTTAATTAGTAATAAAATACTAATATTCTATTAGCTGTAGCTAGCGTATAACGTGTTACAAGCAAGTATAATCTAAAGTTATAAGCTTAGAACACCTTGTATAGTTACGTAGATAATCTACTAACTAATTAGTTCTGTACACTATGTATATAACTATTAGTAAATTTCTGCTACACTACTACTTAGCGTAATAATTTCCTATCTACTACTATTTTGAATATACTACTACATACGTAACGTTAGCTTATAAGATTACTTAAATACTACTATTTCTATTCTACATACTACAGCTCCTATTCTGTATACTACTATTCTATTAATAGGCTCTACGCCTCTCTTAAACGCTCTTAGATAGTAAACAAAAGTAGTTTATACAAAAAGAGAGTCTATATTATAATATTATTTTTTTTTAGTATTAGGTAGTAGAACTTCTTGTTATTTGCGTTAGATATAGCTACTTACTAAAATTAGAATAGCTTATTACGCGTTAAACGCGATTAACAAATTAACGCGTTCTAACATAAGGTTAACACAAAAATAATAATAATTAACTATAATAGTATTCTCCTAGAATTTACCTAGTACTCTATTTATTAGATAGATATTTGCGTTAATTAATAAAGTAAAAGAGTTAGTTCTTTACGTTACAGTAACTTAGCAGCTTTTATTTAAGGTAGCCTCTAGTAATTAGACAAGATTCTACGCTATTTACTACTTAAGCAAGAAAACTAGATATAAATTCTTTCTCTAGATTGCTTATATAAATCGATTTAATTAATTTAAGCTTTAGAAATTAGTCTCTTACACCTATAATCTTAGCTCTTATTAGAATTAGAAAGTATTAAGATCTGTAAAGCTTATTATCTACTAATAGAGAGATATAGTTAAGAGTAACTTTTGAACGAGGTTACACTAGATCTAGACTACTAAAAGACTTTAGCACTTAAATTAGATATTGTACTTATAAGCGTAGCACGCAAAGAAGAAAATCTAAAAGAGTGCCTTTATAGATAAGACGAAGTTCTTCTAGCTTATTCTTTTATTTCTTTAGATAATTATAGATAATAGACTTAATATAGATATAGATCTAGATAATAAAGAAAACTATACTACTTTGAGAGTAAACGCTACTATCTTAACAAAAGATAATAAATTCTTTAAATAGTACTATATAGTACTAAGAGCTTGTATTTATACATTTTAGTACTCTTAGTAGTTTGTCTATATTAATAGTGCCTATATAAAGTTAGATAAGAACCTAGTTCTTCTTATTCTTATAATACTTAACACTAATAAGAAAATTCTACTATTAATATATAAATTCACTAGAAATAAGTCTAAAGAGTTGTAGCTTAGCTTTCTATATAGTTTTAGAGAATACTTTCTAGGTAATCTTAATACTACTAAGAAAGAACGTAATAATTTTAAGTATCTTATAATTATTACTAATTAAGTAAAAGGTCTAGTACTAGCTGTTATAGAGGTTTTCTTAAAGAATTTCTATTATTACTATACGTAATATCTTATAGAGAATATTAGAAACGAATTTAGAAGAAAGGTTAAGAAGATATTTAGAGCTGCTTATCTAGTTAAGTTAAAGACTAAATTTAAAGTCTTTTTAGATTAAATTAAGTCTCTTTCTATTCCTGCGCGTTACTATCTAGATTAGATTAATACAAAGTGCTACGCAACATTATATGCACTACTAGTTAATTTCCTACAGTTTAGTTAAATATATTCTAATATTTTTAAGTTAATAAATAGCGTATAGATAGTAAGTAAATCTATTAGAAAGCTTATTCTTCTATTTAGACTAAGACTAAGCTATAGAAGGCTTATAACTTACTAATTCTCTATTTACTTTATTATATATAGATATATATAATATTAAAGTTATATAAAAGACGTTATAACCTCTAGAAAGACAAGAAGTATACTAACTATACTATAGCATATTTCTAGAAAGAGCTTATAAAGAGTAACTAGTATCTTATAACTTCTTAGAAGTATAAGAATATAGTAGCTCTAGTATACTAAGTAAACCTAGTAGACTAGAACACTCGTCTCGTTTAGCTTAAGGCTTAGAAATTCTCTTATCTTACTTTCTAGAATTATAAAATTCCTTATAGACATATAATTACTATCTATTAGTTCTTTAATACTAAACCCAAGAATTATATTACTAAGTTCTATAAGATCTATAAGTATTATAAGTAGTATAAGTATATATAAGCATCTTATTCTGTTATTCTATTACTTATTCTGTTATTATATTAATATTTCTTTTATTCTATTATTCTGTTATTATATTAAGGCTTTTACACTAATCTATTATTCTATTATAATAGAATAAATAGAGTAAGAGTTTACTTTTTATTGCTAAACATCTTACACTAAAATTTTTTACAGTATAGTAGTTTTTACCTTATACTTATTATTATAGCTTTAGAAAGTAATATTTTATTATTAGCTAGTAGTTCTAATTCTCTATCTAATTAACTCTTACTAAACTTCTTCTCTATTATAAATTAGTAATACCTAGATAAGAATAAACTACTTACTAAAGGCTGTAGACAAAAGACTAAAGGCACTATACTTTATATCTATTAATTATGTTCTAAATAGAGTTATAGTTATTAAGTAACAGCTGTATAGTATATTAAAAACTGCTACGCTAGATAGATTTAACTGCTACTACTGTCTTCGCTAATATTATTAAATTAACGCTTATTACTTACTATATTTACATTAATTCCTACACCTAATAGTCTTTAATAGGCTTTTAATTAGTAGGCATATAATAAAGCTATTATAGAACTACTTATATAGTAGAGAGTCTCGTTTTTAGCTATTAAATAGAACGAGTTAAAGAATCTTGCTTTAGCATGTAACCTAGCTATTAGCAATTAATTAGTTACGTCTAGGCGTTTAGTTATGCGTTACATTATAGTAAATTATACATTCTATTAAGATTAGATTAAAGATAAACTAGTAGTTACGTCTTTACCTATTTATATCTCTACTAATCTATAGATATTACTATATTATTATGCTTTGCTAGCTGTTTACGCTTAATAAGTTAATTAGAATTATTAGCTACAGAAGGCGCTTCTAGAACTACTAGAATATTATAATAATTACTCTAGAGAGCAGTAAGCTAACCTTATTCTAAGTAGTCTTAAAAGATTTAAAATCGCGTTAAAGCTTAGCTATTACACTAGGAATAATACTACGTTAAATAATATATACCTAGAGTACATTACACGTTAATTAAAAGAGAATCTTAATATAAGTTAGTAGCTATTTTAATAGACTAATCTAATAAGTAACAGATTAATTATAACTTCTAAAAACGCTGTATCTACTATATTAGCTATATTATTAACCTCTCTCTTTAAGCCTTTCTTCTTAAGTTATTAAATAAAGCTCTTATTATAGCACTTAAAGCTGCATCTAAAGCTACTAGTAAAGACCTATTAATCTGCTTCTCTTAGACTCTTACATCTAGAAGAGAGAGATAATACTAAAATATATTAAGGTTAGACGTTAATAAGAACTATTAGAGCATCTAGAGTATCTCTGCACTACGTAAACTACACGGTCTAGCTATCTAAATACGTAGCTTATTAATTTATAGCTAGCTATAGAATAATAAAGTTAGTTTATAACTAGAGATTAATAATAAGACGTAGTAGTCTTTATAGTATTATATTCTTAACAAACTTCTTAAGAGAAAGGTGTAGATTGTTTAATTTATGCATAAGCACGAGTAAATTCTTAGAGATAATTAATTAATAGCAGCTAATTAGAATTTACTTTAGAAGATATACTTATTTCTCTAATCTTTTAATAGAGCTATATTATGCGCTAAGAGCAATAAAGTATCTCTTTTACAGTTATTAATTCTAATAGACTACCTGCTTTCTTATTATAAGAACAAGAAGGTAAGTAATTTTATTATAAGGTAGTAGGAGACGTCTTAGCGTTAATCTTACAGCTGCTAATACGATTATAGGAGTACTATAGTGCACCTAAGACACACGACGAACGTATACTACATACTATTAATATAAGTTAGTTTATTATAGACAAATACTATAGTATAACTAAAGACGTTCCTGCTTGTACTACTACTCTTCTTCTTAACTCTTTGAATTAAAGCACCTATATTAAGAAGAACTAGCTAAAGAAGTAGCATAATAATGTAATTAGTAGTATATAAGTAATTTAGTAAGAAAGAATATAATATTAAGCTTCCTAGTCGCTCTCTAGCTACTCTAAGTAGAGAACGTAAGAGTAACAAATTAGCTTAGTTAGCGCAGAATATAAAGGTAACAACTAACGTGCAGCGTTTTAAGAAGAATAGTTTTATAGCCTTTATTACTGCTAACTCAATAGAGATTAATTCTACGCTGCTTAAATAGTAGTGTGTATCTAAGCAGTAGAGAAAATACCTACAGCTTAGTCGCATAGCTATCGCGATACTCTCTATTTTACTAGAGTTATCTAAGCTAGAGTAAACTTTCTCTAGAGCTTGCAGAACGTGCTTATAGAACAAGCTGTAGATTAAATGTACAACTATTAAGAAGGTAGAGTGTATAGAGAGCTAGCTTCGCGAAGGCTATATTATACCTACATCTCGCAGCGGATTTAGGTTACTAATAATGTTAGAACGTAATCTTGCTAATTCAGATAATAATTTAGAAGACGGAGAAGACATTAATTAATAGCATATAACTGTTAATTTTTTGTGTTTAGTTCCATCATCTCATTAGCTTCTTATCAGGTTCCTTATCGTGTTATCGTGTTATCTATCGTGTTATCGCGTAATCTGTATATTTTATTATCTTGTTCTGTTTAACATATTAAGGAATTTCTTAACATGTTATACAGAATGCCCATGTATGCACTAAGGTCGCCACGCAAGCAGCTTACGCTCGCTGTCTACTAGCAGCCGCCCATACATCTTCCTTTCCATGTGCTGCATCTAATACTTAGTAAACTTTGCCAAGGTAGCAAAGTACCTCTAGCAGAGTCTACACCTTAGATCTTTGAGTGCTAGCGCTTGCAGCTCTGCTAGAGTAGGTATTTGAGTAGTAGAGTGCACGGCCGCACTGTCACTATAACTGTTCCCTGCTTCTTCTATAGTGTTGTCTAGATAAGTGTCGCTGCTAGCGTCGTAGACGAATCAGGAACGCTTCCTACTACTACTACGCGCGCGAGTAGACACTACGGTACTAATACCAGAAGAGGCGTAGCAGAGGAGATTATCTACTAAAAGAGGACTAGCAGAGTCTAGTTTGCTTCCAGGGATAGCGCGCAAGGTCGATAGAGGAACGAGATCTTCTCCTAGTCAGTTCTCTGCTAGTGCAATAGTTCGACATAACCCATCATACTCTAATGTTTCTATGCTCCAAGGACAGTGTTGTATACTAGAGGTAGTCTGAACGCTTAGATGCATCAGTCCTAGAGCAAGTAATAGGACTGACTCCAAGGCTCTTATTACTAATGCATAGGGTTGTGTGCTGTTGCGTAAGTCATGCATTAGCCCTGCACACAACAGGCCTACATGTGTGATCTTCCACCTACTAGCACGAGCAACTTTGACAAGAGTAGGAAGAGCCGAGAATCTCGTATTTGTGTTGCGAGTGTCGAACAAATTTGCTTTGTACATTTTAATCCGAGTTGCGGCGCCAAGTAAGTGACAGCTGATGCTACTGCCAACATAGACTCTAGGCCGCGCTCCTGGTTTCTCTAGCGTAACGAGGTAGACTGCCCATTAATACTTGCCGTTGCCACTAAGTGCCTTAAAGTCGGCTAGCGTTAAGGGCGTCTTAGACTGCAGCATGGCTAGAACGCCAGGAGCAAACTAGATCTGTGCGCGCTGAGCTACTGTGACAAACTCCTCTTAAGAAGAGAATTGTGCGCAGTGTATTAGATTCAGGACAAGGTCAGGGTCTAGCAGCAGGTCCCAAGCAACGGACGAGGTAGCCTGTAGTAGGACATCGTTGTAATCCTGATTTGCAAAGGCAGCAAGGCTGTTGCTGTCTGTAGCTACTCTGCTCCTCGTCTCTAGGGAGTCAAGAGCAACTTTGATGACGCTACTATTGTTGCTTTGTGTAGAAGCTAGCCGCAGAGCAGACGTCCTGCTGTCGATAATCTCATCGTCTGAGACTACGATACCCACTGCAGAGTGAGCTAGGGCGGCCCGACGTGGGGCGAGACGAATGTATTCGGTTGGAAAGAACGCGTTCAAACAGCTCTGCCGCATAGAAGACGGTGGTTTTGGTGGACAATTGGGATCCTGTAGCCTATAATTAGCAATGAGACTGACAGACGGCTAGTTGCTTCACCTACGCGGTCTTCCCCTTGACTTGTGCTAGGCGAGCCTAGGCGAGCATCTGAGGACGATGGTGTGCTCAATATAGGCTCGTGAGATGATGCTGCGCTAACGGGAGGCTCAGAGTACGCTGCCTGGTCTTGCGTAGACAGACTCTGCGTGTCAAGATGATACTTAACATAGCGCAAGACGTGCCAAGCACGATTGAGGTGAAGCTGAGGATCAATCGTGCAATCTGCAAGGATTGGATTGGCCTCGGAGAACATGTACCATGCAATGTTATGAACAGCCCATGCGTAGACGTGAAGGGCGTCGGCAAAGCGCTATCGCACAATCTTGATGTCTGGGACTCCAAGGTAGGGCGCCTGGGTTGACGTCTGCAGATTTTCAATCACGGCACGCTCTTCAACTGCCTCTAAGTCGTGCCAGTCGCAGGCATAGTTCAGGGCCAGCACTACACGTCATATCTCCTCGTTGTTGAGAGTAAGCGCATTGAAGTAGGACGCCGGTATGTCATAGTAGGGCGCCAGTATCTCGCGACGCTTCCAGTCGTCGCCTGCAAGGTGCAGTGGACAGTTGCGCATATTGTTTTCCGCACCCTCTTCTGTAGGGGTGGCGGCAGCGCGGCGGAGGGCTAGTCTAGAGGCGTATGCGGCAGGTTTGCTTGGGTACGGGGTGCTACTAACGCTTACGAAGCGATCGATTGTAGTCTGGTTGTGTGGCAGCGTTGGTACCTGCGTAGAGTTCCTGCCGGGCGATTTCCCATGTTGTGGCGGTTTCTGACCAGTTAATACCTGCGCGTCCTAAACATACAAACGAACTAGATGCTTACCTTGCGACTAGATCGCGGCATAGTAACCACGTCAACGAGATGTATCGGGCCTGGTCGGGTCAGATTGAGGTCTGGTTGAGGTCTGGTTGAGTTGAAGTAGTTGCACAGGCAGGGTATAGAGTGTGAGCGAAGAGCAGGTTGAAAGGCACAAGTTAAAGGCACGGGACTAGCGGCTGATGAGTGTGGCACGTAGGCAAAAGCGTGTAGTCTAAGTGAATTGAGGTGAGTGAATTACAAACAGTCGCAACATTAGCGTGATCCGCCGCACTTGCAGTGACTGACTGCTCTTTAGTTCAGGTAGACATGTCCCTCCTCCCAGGCGTATAGCAAGCTGCACATTTGACTCGCGTTTCGCTGCCCCATTTGTATCTTCTGCCCAAGCCACTGGCGCTGCCGTACCTCTATGCTGCCGTCTATAAGCTTAGCCTTCTGCATCTCTCTATCCAGCCACTGCCGACACAGGGCCTCCTGGAACGCGAGCACCGCTGCAACAGCCTGAGGAAGCACCCGACCGAACTGACAAACGCCCCGCGCCCCTAGCGACCGGTATCCGCCCTGTATGCTTGCATCTTCTACCCACTTGTTGCATATTGCCTGGGGCGTAAAGCAGTAATTCCATTTGGCAAATGGCTCCCATTTTACCCCATGCATCTGCGTTAAGCTTGCCTCCATAGCCGCAATCCTGCTCCTTGCTCGCCGTTGGACATGCTTTCCACTTATGCTCCTCTGCTCGTCCGTCTACTGCCATGCAAATGGCACACATCCCAAGCCAGCGCTGCAGATACCGCTCTACACGCTCTAGCTTGTACGCAACCGAGTCAGTCTTCCTGCGCTAGATCAGTTCCGTCGCCTGTTGTTTAACAGCCCAATTCTGCTCGAGCGTGCGTCGCTTCGCATCGTAACCTGTTACTAGGCCTAGCTGTAGTCTATCTTCTCTCTGCCTCTTTGCGCTACGGGGCTGTGCTTCACACAAGTCGCATAGTGCCTCGCCTGCTTCGCAACGCTCTCAATCCTTGCGGCCGTCCATGTATCCGTCAATCACAATACGACGGCATATAGTCTCGTTAAGGTAGTCTTTCGCTCGCTGTTCCAGACAATGTCCTAGCGCCTTTCCGCGCCTAGTCCCCTAACTCCAGCATGCTCGCAGCACAATAGACTCGCTCTCCTCCCCCTCTCGTCCAGCCCGGCCGCTTTCTTGCACTAGATTAAGCAACAGATCACACATAGCTACATGAATTACCACCCGCACGCCAGGAGCATGTATACCTAGCGACAGTATAGTAGTAGCAGTACACAGCTTCTCTGCTCCGGCTGTAAAGGCCCTAATCATGCGAGACTTCTCCTCATCTGTAGCCATCTCGCGATAGTACGCCGAGCATAGCAGCACTTTCCCTAGGCGCTTTGTTTCCCCAACAGATAAACAGTAGACGAGAATCTGCGCCTTTAGGCCATACTTAGCCCGCTTTGCTGCAACGAGGCTAACAAGCGCTTCATCTAGATCGCCCCGTGCATACTCCTGTACCTAGTACGCGATATTAGGCCGTGTAGTTAATTCATCCCAAATAATGTCGAGCTCCTTCTTGTTAAGACCAGCAACGTCCAAGAAGGCCGGCTGTAGCACAGGTAGGAGCGTGGCTGTCAAGTAGACAAGCTGTGTACCTTTACCCGTCATCTCCAACAGTCTCAGCACGTCTAGCCGCCACCAATCGCTAGACTCAAGCATAGTGTGGCATTCGTCGATAACAATCCAGTCTAGTTGCCTAAGCATACAATCCTAGCCCAGTATAGCAGACGGCGGCCATCCCATTTAGCACTTAGGATGCCGAGCCAATCGCAGCAGTCGAGCAAGTCGTCCTGCAGAAGATTAAGCAGAGCAATCACAATCGTTACGCCGCCAGAGAATACTAACGCCGGCAGCATAAACAACATGCTCTTTCCACTACCCGTAGCTATCACCACTAGTAAACAGAGACTATGCCGCATAATTGCATTTAGGCTTTCCTGCTGTCAGCCGCAATACTCAGCGTTAGAATAGCCCGCTATCTGCTTAAACTCAGGCTTCAGGTCTAGCATAGCTATGGACGACTATCGCTCTTAAGCTTGCTTCTCCTAATGCGCCATCACCTCGGCATAGTGTCCATAGTAGGGCTAGTTTCCCTCAAGCGCCGACGCAAACTAGAGGATGCGATGCCAATCCCTACTCACCCGCCAAAACTAGCCCGCTCTGCCATTGTCTTAAATAGCGACTCGGTAAGACTGCGCCCGTAGTTCTCTTCTTTAGTCTAAGCAGAGTAGCCTAACTGCCGTGCTCGTGCGTCGTCTTTATCTAGCTCTTAGTTAAAGTAGAGCACATCGAGCTAGTCGCGTGCCTAGTTATTATTAGCCAACTTCTAGTAGATCGCAGGATAGGCGTGTTGCTATGCTTTAGTGCTAAGCGAAGCCGCTATATACTAGAATATCTGCTCCTTTAGTACGCGTCGAATGCAGTCTATACTCTAGTATTCATCTAGATTTGCAGGCATCTGCTTCCTGTTCTCATGTCTGCTCTCCCTATTAGTATTCTCTCCTCCTTTATTAACATTATCTTCGTTCTTACTGTCTCTATCCTTCTCTTCTAGTGCTAGCTCCTAGAGAAAGGTAGTCTAGTCCTCAACGTCATAATGCATCATTTGGAGGTCGTTAACAAAGAGCTAACCTAACTTAAGAAAGTACACTACTAGCTTACCTACCTCGCGGGGTATATAGTAATAGACAGCCTTAACCTTCTTAGTAAAGTCGTAGCTCTTATAATACGTAGTTACAAATAACACAAGGCTACCTTCTATAAACATACTCTAGTGCCTAACACTCTCTGCACTGTTCTCATACTAAATTAATGTAATCTTAGTTCTACGAGCTAGTCTGCCTGCTAATAGATAGACTAGCGCAAAGAGAGTCTTCTTAAAGTAATTTACAGCCTTTATGTAAGCAGCTACAGCCGCATCGTGCTAGAGCGTGCTTAAGAGCTATTGCGTTGCATCTATACTGCGTATAAATATATCTTGCAGATCTAGTTCTTCGACAACTCTATACAGTAGCTACGTCTACTACGACTCTATATTATTATCTAGATAGTTTAGAAAGCTGTACCTAGTTAATATCTTAGCTAGCTAGTCCACAATTATATTTAGAGAAAGTTTAGATAGTATAGTTATACCTAGCTGCACTTAATCTCGCAGGTCTAGATCTAGTAATAGTATATTCTTTAGTAGCTGTAGTCTTACTATCTTGTATAGGCTCTTAACTATTAAGTGTAAGTTGTCTAGTAAGAAGCTCTACTAGTTAATTAAGAGCTAGTTACTACTCTATAATAGAACACTATCTGTATTACAACGCCTAGACT
Source organism: Paraphoma chrysanthemicola (assembly GCA_020744225.1). Classification (NCBI taxonomy): domain Eukaryota; kingdom Fungi; phylum Ascomycota; class Dothideomycetes; order Pleosporales; family Phaeosphaeriaceae; genus Paraphoma; species Paraphoma chrysanthemicola. Next base: position 1,665,861 of record JAGMWG010000009.1, on the reverse strand, counting down.
CTACTCTTACTAATACTCTTAGATAGAGTAAGTAGTTTATAAGAGTAGCACTTTTATTAAAGTCTAATAGCATTATAAATTATGTAGCTATTTTACCTACTAGCTTACTCGTTATAAGTGCAGAGTCTAGCCTAGCTAGTATTACCTGTTCCTATTAGTAGTAAGTATAGTACATAACTAGAGTCTTAGACGTAGTAATAAGAGCTAAAAGTGTTAAAGAGAACTTATATACAGGCACTTACCCTCCTCTATAGTAGCTAAGTTTAAGACTTAGTACTATAACTCTACTTAGTAAACTGCTTTCGTGTTTATTAGTAAGTAGCGTATAATCTAGTAAGTATATTTAGAACTATAAGTAATACTTTTCTATCTCTATAGTATTACTCTCTTAGCTTATACTCTACTGTGCCTGTAATAGAGCTACTTATTAGAGACTACTTAGCTTATATAGTAGCTGCTCTATACAGCTATGTGTACGCTATAAGTAGTAGAATACATATAGTAACTTTAGGCTGTATCTCTTAATTATCTAGACGTACTATCTAGTATAGAAGAGCTTTTTATTTAATAGTGTACTCGTCTTACGTTATTTAATAAGCTCTAATGTATATTATTCTACTATCTTAAAGTAATAGCTTTAGAAAGTCTTACGTATTACCTACTACATAGCTCTATAGGTAATACTTAATTCGTATTTCTTACTAGCCTTAGATAGCTTATAAGCCTTAAGTAAAAACGTTCTTAAATAGTCTTTAAGATAGAGCACTTATACTGTTAGCTCTAGCTATACGTCTACCTTAACACGATAGCTATCTCTAATAACTACCTACGCTTATAGTGTCTAGCGCTTACTATAGTTATTTTACTAGCTAGAGAGAACGCTCTACTAAATATTAGTTATCTATACTACTACTAAGCAGGCCCTAATAGCTATATACGCTAGCTAGCTAGCTACTTAAAACACACGTTAGCAAGACTAGCTATTTATCTATATCTAGTTACTTAGCTGTACATTTATCTTCTTTATATTCCTGCTACGCTACTAGTTATCTACCTAGCTATATTTACTACTATAATAGGCACGTATTTATTATAGTATTATATAAGTATATCTATACGCAGTAAATATGTATACAAAGCTATTATAGAGATACTATAGATATATAATATAATCTTCTATAGACTTTAGAATATATACATTCTATAGATTCTAAGCTAAGTTAGGTAGTATGTGTATAATTACTGCAACCTTCTTACGTAGACTAACTAGTACTTTTAGATAGTAAGCCTTTAAATAGGTAGTAATCTGTATAGATAGTATAGTAATAGTGTAGAGTTAACAGATAATAATATATAGCTTACGTTAGTACTTAAACAGCTCTGCAAAAACATCTATAGTACTATACTAGTAACTTTACTAATAGAGCTCTACTTCTATTTAATAAAGGCCGTTCTCTAATATAGACTTTATTAGTAGTATTTAGTATAACGCGTTATCTTCTATACTATAACCTTTCTTTATACTATATCTCTAATACTATAATCTTAGTTACAATCTTAGAATACTATTATACTTACTACGTAGATAGCGCTTTACTTCTTTGTATTTAATTACTTACCTCTTAGCTACACTTAATTAGAGTCTAATAAAGATTAGCTATATTTAGTACTAAATTAAAGTTTACTAAATCTAGCTTAGTATAACATTTATATAATTATAATATAAATATTTAACACTATTAAACCTCTTTACTATCTTACAATACTATACTCTTAGTATCTTAGAAGAATCTACTAGTAGAGTCTACACGTACATTTAATAGTAGTTTCTGTAGCTTTCTCTTAGCTACAACTATTCTAGTTTACGAACTACTTAATATAAAGTATAAGCGTATCTTCTTTAATACAAAATTCTTATACACTAGCACTCTATCTTAACGTTATAGTATAGGCTAGATTATACTAAGCTCTAATAGTCTATATAACCTAATCTTCGTTGTACACTCTTTACTATCTACTATCTAGCTAGTATATAAAACTCTTTTACTAGATATACTATCTAATAATGCTTAGACTTATCTAGCTTATATAGCTAATAAACTAGCTTCTCTAGAAGAAAGTATACTACCTCTATTAGTATAGAAAGTGTAAATAGAATACTAGCCTATACTATAGACTTCTTCTCTAGCAGCTTTTATACTAGAACGCTCTACTTTAGGTCTAAGAGAGAAGCGCTCTAGCTTAGTACTAGAACTAGTATTACCTAAGCGTATATAATAATACAATTTAGACACTAAAGAAGTAGCTAGCTCTATTATTAGCAAAGTAAATAAGGTAGATAGTATTATTAAGCTAGCTAAAGCTAGTACTATTCTACTTAAGTATACCTACTACACTAATAATACTATAATAGTAAAGAGGTAATATATTAGAAAATAAGAAGCTATATAAGTTAAGAAGTAGTATAAACTAAGATTACTTACACTAAACTATAAGGCGCTACGTAAAGAGTATACTACGTACACGTTTATTACACAGCTAGATAAGACTCTTATAGCCTAGATTATTAAATAACTATATATAGGTAATACTAACTTCTTTACTAGCGCTAAGACACTCTACCTTATAGTCTACTTATTACTTAAAAAGACTTATAAGATAAGTAATATATTCTTATAAGTCTATACTACTTAGATAAGATAGGTAATATATTCTTATAAGTCTATACTACTTAGTTTCTATAGACCTAGCATAAATAAGAGTTACTCTTTTATTATAAACTTAACGTAATTATAGTAAGCTAGAATTTTAGTAGTACGCAAAGTTAGGTACGTAGTAGAAGCTATACAAACGTAGCTAATAACACCTTTTACTTTACTTAGAAGATATATAACTAGTCTAAGAGTAAGATAGTAACTATTTATATTATATATTACTAGGCAGCTATACTACTAAAATAAGTATACTAGAAGAAAATTAAGTAGATCTGCAAGACTAACAAGAATATAGTTACTAATACTGTATAAAGTTATAACAGTAAAGGCTAGATATATTTAGAAGTAGTAGATAACTTACTAGCCTAATTATACGAATATCTAACTAAAAAAGATAAATAGCTTTTTAAGAACTACGTGTTTTAAGAGATACGCTAGTATATAATAGGTTAAGCGCTAGAATAAGATAGCTTTTATCTAGTACTATACAGCATTATCTCTAATACATAGCTAGAGTATACTTTACGTGTTCTAGAGCTTTATATATAGCTAGATCTTATAAAGAAAGTAAATCTAAATATTATTAAGGTAGTCTAGACTCTAGATAGCTAGCTTAGCTCTAAGAGAATTATTAGTAAAGCTATTAGTAAGAAGATATCTCTTAGTATTAAAGCTAAGCCTGCAACAATCTACGAGATTAAGAAGGTCTAGAATAGTAAGAATAGTAGAGATAGTAAAGGTATAGAAGTAGTATAGTCTTAAGTATTACTAGAGAGCTGCACGCCTATACTACAGCTCTATTAATTAACTCTATTAGAGCTATTTTATTCTATAGTGTAGTGTATTTAGCTATATAGATTTATAGTTAGTTATTATATTACTATTACTACTATACTGTAATATTATATAGTTTAGATTAGTAGCTATAACTATATTTTAGTGTTTACTTAGTATTATGTATAGACCTCTATAACTTCTATATATAAACTTTCCTACTATGTATCTTACGCTTACTAGGCTTAATTATACTACAAATTATAGATAGAATTAAAATTACTTACTATAAACTATACGAAAATTATATTAATTTTAAGACAAAGAAATAGTAAAGAATTATACTTTAAAAAAGTAAAGAAGAGTACCTTAGTATCTATACAGGCACTAAAATTTTGTTAGTAAAAGTAAAGAAGAGAAGTTACCTTCTTCGTAAAATATATATTAGAGTTTCTTAATAATATAATAACAATATAGCTTTAATTATTAATTTATTAATTATTAATATCTCTAGTTCTAGCCTTAAGATAGTGTCTTTAATTTCTAATAATATCTTTACTTACGTTAAACATACACTTAACTCTAACTTTAGTAATTAGTATTACTAAGATATTCTTTATAACCTAAGTAAGTTAAGAATAAATACTTTCTTATAAATTCTACTAATCTAGAAGACTAAAGGTGTCTTCTTGTATAACGCAAGTAGTACTAAGATATAATTTATCTTTATTATATATAGTCTACTTATTAATTTTAGACTTCTATATACTTAACTCCTAGCTAGGTGTAGAAGATTATTATAGAGATAATTAAGTAAGACTATTAGATTATAATTACTGCAGTGTAGAAGTCTTACAAAACTACTTATTACTCTATACTTATAGATAAGGTATATTTAGAGTTAGTATTCTATTATCTTACTAGTTATAGCGCTCTAGATAGTTAAAGAATTACTATTAATATTTGTACTTATTCTATAAATCTTACGTATTATTCTATTATAGTTATTAGAGTATAAATATAATAAAAAGCTATAATAACAGTATCTTATAAGCTGTTAGCTTCTATATTAGATTAAGAATAGTTACGTAATTAAATAAATAACTGCACTCTTCTTTAGTCTATAAATAATACTAGCTTAGCTTTTTCTAATCTCTTTATATAGTATCTTAAATAATACGCAGCTAATTAATATTCTTAGTGTTACTAAGCTTCTTACCTAGCTTATTATTTATCTAATTTAGAAAATTAAATAGTTAATTATATATAAGCTAGATATACTAGACTTATAGCTACTACATTTAACTAAGTAAATTTATTACGTTCTTAAAATTTTTGAGTATAGTAGTAATAAGCTTAAGATAATGCTATACAGTACTTAAAAGACGAAGTTTCTTTAGGTTATAAGTATTAATTCTAGTTATACTTATATTTTTAGTAAAGCTATTACTACTATTTATATTAGATATAACTTCTTTTTTTAACTACTTATTAATATATTTCTAGAGCTATATTACTTGTGCACACATATTATATATTAAATTTTATTAAGGTTTTATATTACGTATTAAGTATAGACGCGCTCTTTATAGTAAGTTATACTATATTATAATAAAACGCTTAAATTATTATAGTAATTAGTTAATTCCTATATAGATTACTTAGAGCTTACTTTGTATTAGGCTGTAATAATTATATATAATAAACTAGGCGTACCTTACAAAGAGAGTTTAGAACTAATATTTATATCTAGATCTCTACTATATAGTATTAATCTAGATTCTATCTATTCTCTATTATATCTAATACTACTAACTTAAGATATATAATAATATCTTAGATAATAAGATTAATAATATAAGCTAGGCACAGAATAGTGTTCTCTTATACTAACTAATTATAGTTTTACTCTTCTAGAAGATATTATAAGCTTCTAGTAAGAGTACTATTATTACTAGCGTAATTATAAGTAATTATAAGAAGCTAATACTTAATATCTATATCTATAAGAAGTTATAGTACTTCTTTTACTATAGCTTTACTAGTATAGCTGCTGCGTATTAGAATAAAGTCTAATAATTTATTCTAGAGCCTCTAGCTCTTATTAATGTAGTAACTCTTAATTACTAGAAAGCTTAAGTAGTTACTTAAAGTCTATGTATTAAGTGCAATTAAGATCTTATTATTTTTAGAAAGATTATTAAGTAGAGAAGCTCTTACTATAGTGTACCTTTCTTTAAATAGCTGCTTAAATTTATAATAGCTATTTATTATAGCTATAAGTTATAGAAAGCGTATAAATTATTAGAGAAAGGCTAGTTAATTATTTAAAATAATAGATTACTATTAATAATAATGTATATAAGTTCTTTCTTAAGTACTGTAGTTAAGAATACTAGTATGTTATAAGAGTAATTTCTTACTAGTTATAGAAGTAGAAATAAAGCTAAGGCGTATTATAGACTATGTATAGAAGTAGTAGTATATCTATAAGCTTACAACTAAACGTAATTAAGAAGATACTTTATACTTATCTTTTTAACAGCTAGACATTAAAGTACTAATCTATAATTAATATAGTAGATATAAGAATAGCTATCTATAATATATATAGCTTCTCTAAATTAGTTCTATATTTAGTCTGTATAAACGCTAGAATTCTAATTTAAATTTAGCGTCTTAGTATTATTTATCTAAGTAGTTAATTTCTACTATGTAAGCTATACTTAATAGTTATTATTATTATTATTATCTATTACCTTATTACTAGGTAGGAATTTTATAATTATAACTCTTACTCTACTTTCTCTAGTCTTAATCTAGTCTATAGTTATTTAAAATATTTTAAGTACTTCTAGTAGTATAGGTATAATATCTATTATTATAGTATAAGAAATAGAATATAATAAAAGACTATAATAATAGTATAATCTTATAGCTATAGTATTATTCTTTAACTATAGAGCGTAGAAAGTATAGTATTTTTTTTCTCTTAATTATAACTATAAACTCTAAGATAACCTCTTACTTTAGTGTAATAATTATAGTTTTATATAGTATTATAAGAGAATTAGACTATATTCTAGATTATAAGACTATTATTATTAGCTGTAATAAACTAAGTAGTCTTATTACTTTGTATTAGAAAAGTAAAGATCTACTAGTAAATTTCTAAAGACTCTAGCTATAATAAGTGCTACACTTAAAGAACTAAACTTACGTCTTTATCTTATTAACGTTATTCTTACTATTCTTCTTATTCTTACTAGTAAGAGAACTATCTAGAAATCTATTCTACTTATTCTTACTATCTAAGAAACTATTCTACTAAGACTTCTTATTAGAACTTTGTAAGGTATTATACTTATTATTACTCTCTAGTATTATATCTATCTTAGAATTATAGTCTATCTCTTTCTTAGACTTATTACTCTTATTACTTATATAATAAAGTAAGAAACCTACTAACTTAGTGTTATCTTAGAACTTAGAAAGTTTCTTAAGAAGTGTAGGTTTGTGCTCTCTACTACTATAAGTATATTACTATAATAATAGAATGTAATAAAACTTACTGCTACTACTTACTAGTAACTATATCTATCTCCTCTAGTATTAGGCAATCTCTAAAGTTCTCCTAATCTTTCTTCTATTACTTATTACTAAAAGAATTAGTCTTAAGCTTATATAAGTCTTCTTAGTACACCTTACGCGTAAGCTTTTTAATAGTACTACTAGTACTAAATAGAGTCTTCTTAACTCTACTTTCTCTAATCTTAACCTTAGTCTTATTACTAGAAAGCTTTTTTAATAAGAAAGCCTTATATTTTCTTAGATTAATCTTATACTAGATATTAGACTATTTCTTATAAGCTTAAGCTAGACTATTCTCTATCTAGTTACTTACAGCTAGTAAGTATATATCTATAATTATTAGCTGTAATAACTTACTACTCTTCTTATTATAGTAGCGCGTGTTAGATAGCTTCTTAAAGGCCTTCTTAAATAGAATATCTTTATTAGTCTTAGAAGATACTTTATAAGTAGAATCTTTCTCTAGCTTTTTCTTAAGAGCTAGTTTTATAGATTAATTAGTAGTATAAGCTTTATTAAGATACTATTTCTTAATACTGTATAGAGCTACACGATTTCTCTACTAAATAGTGTAAGTACTATTACTAAAGGTGCCTTTAAAGGTAATAGTAAGGTTAGTAGGTTATTCTTTTATAGACCTAACCTAGCCTCTCTATCTAAGAATAAAATTTACCTTCTCTTTATTATTTACATAGCTCTATAAGAATTAGTCTAAGCTATTATAAATAACTATTATAAATACCTTAGTAAGCTTCTCTTACTTATTAACAGAAAATCCTTAAGAATACTAACTTCTAAATCTAGGAGTAAGCCTTTAGAACTCTTAGAGAAGTTAGAGGCTTTAAGTAGCTCTAATTTAATTTCTAGAGAGCTTATTTTGTAGGTATTATAATAAAAGTATATAATTATTTACGCTAAGAGTATAACTACTAATACTAAGGTAGACTAAGAGATCTAGCGTAAGTTATAAAAAGTAAGTAAAGTAAGATAGAGTAAAAAAAAAGTAAGTATACGTAAGCTATATAAGTAAGGTAAAACTAGTAGTAACGCGCTGCACACTTACCTCTATATTTACCTCTATATTTACTACCTATATAAGCTACCTGTAAACAATTAGTAAAATACTAATAATTTAAAAATTAGCTTAATTACTTCTATACCTTAACTCTAGTAACTACTTAAGAATAACTTTCTTTATACAGCCTAGACTATATATTATTTATTATAGTTAATTATAACATAATTATCTTTACTAACTACGTATATAGTTAACTTATTACATAATTTATAGCTTTACTAGTCTATAGCTTCTAAGCTTAAGCTTAAAAATCTTACTAGCAACTATACTATTAAGTAAGTTATTCTAATAGAATTCTTATTTATAAATAGTTCTCTGCTTAGACAAGTAAGTAAAGAGTTAGAGATTTCTATATTCTTTAAGTCTTTACTTTCTTCTAAGAATTAGACTTCTAAGTATCTTAATACTAAGAAGAAAATTAATAAAGATAAAGAGAATAAAGAGTAATAAAAACCTTTTTCTTTCTATAGAAGAAGGTTAAGACTAAAAAAACTAAAGCTAGTTTTAACTTTAGCTTCTCTAGCTCCTCTAACTTAAGCTTCTCTAACTTAAGCTTCTTTAACTTAAGCTTCTCTAACTTAAGCTCTTCTAACTTAAGCTTCTCTAATATAAGCTTCTCTCTTAGATAAGGCTAAGATAGTAAGAAAGCAGCCTATAAAGCCTAAGTAGTCTACTAAGAATTACGTAATAATAGGTAGAAATACTCTAAAGAAGAATCTTACTAGTAAGACTAGTTATAAGTCTAAGGCTACTTCTACTATAACTAAGAAGTACTAGTATAAGCCTTGTAGTATATTATTATAGTCTTTTATTACAGCTATATACTAACTAGACCTAGTAGTAGTGCTTAGAGAAATCTGTTATTACTAGAAGTTAACTAAGCTTCTTATCTATAAACTACTATTTAGCTGTCTTTATTATAAGATAACCTAAGAGATTAGAAGTAACTTACACTATTAGAAAAGTGCACTTAAGACTATATAAGAAGTAACTAAGATCTTTCTAGTTAGCTACTTTAAGAGTATATATTACACTCTATTTAGATTTTTAATATATACTAAATTTTTTAAGACTATAATATTAATGTAATTTACGTAAAGAGAGTTATAATCTAGAAAAAGAACTTAAGCCTAGCGCGTTAATACTATACTTATATAATTAAGACTTTTATATAGCTCTAGTTTAGAGTATACATAAGTAGTAGAAAGATAAGTAGTAAGAACATAGCTATATAAAATTAGTAGTAGTTTATAATTAATAAATAAAGTACTATAATAATTATCTGTAATAAACCTATAATACTATAACCTAAGAATAAAAGTCTAACTATATTTACAAAAAATAATAGATAAGTAGATAACTAAGACTTATTCTAACCTAGTCTATGTAACTATAACTATAACTTATAGTCTATATAACTATAGTCTAACTACTACCTACGCTTAGCGTAAAAAAGGTAGGTATTAAGTTAGAGTTAGGTTAGAGTCTTACTTAATCTAACTTAACTCTAACTTAACTCTTACTTATTTACTAGTCTATTCCTCTTCTAGAATTATACTTATTAGATTAGATAAGATATTATATAGAATTAATAATTAATAATATTAATTATTTTGTGTGTATTGTGCCTACTTCTTACTACGTGTTCTAATTTTATTTCTATTATTATACCTAGAGTCTATAATAAGTAAGTAATAAGTATATTAATTACTAGAATAGAACTATTACAGGCTATATAATAGTCTTTTAAGACCTAATATAGTAATTAATCTACTTATTACTTACTTAATTATAGACTCTAGTTATATCTAAGCTTTGTATTACTTAACTATTCCTAATTATAAAGATAGTAATACGCAACACCTACTATCTAATAATACTAAACTCTACTTTCTCTTATAAGCTAGAGTAGTAGAATTATTATAAGTGTTTTATCTAGCTACTATAAGGCTAGCCTATAGGCTACTCTTAGGTAGCTGCTAGAGATTCTTTAGATATATTACGTGCCTTAGAGTATATTAATATAGTTATAGTTACTTCGTAAAGATTCGTCTTAGATATAACTAAGTACTACTTTCTAATTTCTACCTATAATACTCCTATTAGATTAGATAAGATATTATATAGAATTAATAATTATTAATATTAATTATTTTATGTGTTGTATTCTACTACGTCTTACTACGTGTTCTAATTTTATTTCTATTATTATACCTAAGCTTTGTATTACTTAACTATTTCTAATTATAAAGATAGTAATACGTAACACTTACTATCTAATAACTTCTTACAAGAATCTACTAGTTATATAATCTACTAACTAACTAATAGAAGATAAGTAATTAGATTAAGACTAAACTAGTAAATAGGTATAGGTTAGGTAAGTTATGAGTTAAGTTAGCTTACCTAAGACTCTAACCTAACTATAACTCTACACTTATCTTTTTAGCGCTAGTAAGTAGTATTAGTTAGATTAGAGTTACTTAGACTATGAGTTAGGTTAAGTTATTACGTTAGTAGAGTAGTAGTTAAGTTAGAGTCTTATATAAGCTAGGTTATAGTAAGTTATAATATCTATTATAGTAATTTATTGCAGTTACGTACGCGTACACACGTAATAACCTACTATAGTACTCTAAACTTAATCTAACTTATAGCCTAAGTAACTTAACCTAACTAATACTACTACTCTACTAATATAATAACCTAACTCTTACTTACACTAGTAGTAACTTAATCTAACTCTTACTTACGCTAGTAATAACCTAACCTAACTCTACTTATAGCTCGTGTAACTACAACTTATTTTATACTTATAAGTAAGTACTCTAAACTTATTTACTAGCCTAATTAAGACAATATTATCTATAGATAGCTTACTCTATTTCTAATAGAAAGAACTTTCTCTTAATAGTATAGGTATAATAGTAGATATTAAGGCAGCGACTTCTATATTAGAGGTTAATTTAATTAGCTTATAGCACCTAACACTTTGTAAATAACCTAGAAAGTAAACTTAGACTTTAGCTTTAGTACAACACTATCTTGCAGCTACTTTACGTTATACTAGATAGTAATACAGGTCTATTCTATTTAAACCTTAGTCTAGTTTATCTACACTAAGAGGTAAGAATAGCCTCGTACAGCTACTAAAGAGAATTATAGATTACCTAAGTAGGCAGCTCTTCTTTTATATCTGTAGGCGTTCTAATAGTAAAGTATATACTCTTTATAAGTTAAGACATTATAGCTATTATACAAGTTTAATTACTAAAAGCTTTTAATCTCGTAGACCTTATGTATATAAATCTACTTATATACGCAGCTATAGGCTAGTAAATAGGTTCGAGGTACCTACTCGTAGGTATGAGTTAGGTCGTAGTCGCACGGGCCGTAGGTAGGAGTTAAGTTAAGTTACTACTAGCGTGGGTAGAGGTTGGGTTAGAGTTGCTACTAGCGTAGGTAGAGGTTAAGTTAAGTTGCACGGACCATAGGTCGTAGTTAAGTTCGGAGTACCCACATAGGTTACTTTTTTATTACTTTTTTAACTATGCACAATTGCACGTAACTGTAATAAAACGCTGTTATAACAAGGCTTTAATAACTAAGACCTATTCTAACCCAGTCTGTGCGACCACAACTATAACTCATAGTCTATACAACTACAGCCTAACTACTACCTACGCTTAGCGTGAAAAAGGTAGGTATTAAGTTAGAGTTAGGTTAGGGTCTTACGTAATCCAACCCAACCCCGACCTAACCCCTACTCATTTACTAGTCTACGCAGCTATATAACTTAATATACTGTAGAAAGAGGTTATCTATATATAAGCAGTTGTGTACAGAAGACGTAGTGTATTAATCTAATAACTAAGAGGTCTATAATATAGGTTTAAATACATAGAGTAGTAGGCTAATTAGCTAGTAGATTATCTACATAACTATACAAGGTACTCTAAGCTTATATACTTCTCTTAGATTTAAACGTATATAGAAGCTAATGTAATTATAGGCTACCTTCTACTCTTTAGAGCAGAGCTGCTTATTTAAGCGTAGTAGGTAGCTGCTTAACTAGAGTAGTACTAGGTAAGAATCGTCTACTATTATAGTGTTAGTTAATCTTGCTAATAAGCGTTCTTAAGAGTATATAAGATCTAATTACTTCTCGTTTTGTATAGAGATTAGTAGTATCCCTAATAACATAAAAGTATAGAGTATTTTAGTGTATACAGCCTCGTTAAACCTATAAAAAACTATATAGAAAAAACTAGAAAGAGTACTATATTATAGCAGCCTTTTATTTTATAGAAAGTAAATTAAAATATAAAAGTAATACCTAATTTTTATGTCTCTAACGAGGTAATAGTTTTGTTAGACTATTAGCTAGCTAACCTTTAGTCTATATATATAAAAGATAGATTTTGTGTACTTACGCTTTCTAGCGATGCTAGTAATAATGTATATTAACGTGCTGTAGTAAGGTTTAAGGCGTAGCGTAGCTATAGTAACTAGACGAATTATTTACTAGTTATTATAGTATAGTATTTACTTATTATGTAGATTAAATTCAATATCTTTAAATAGTCTCTACTACTAAAGAAGCTCTGTACCTGCAGAGAAAGTTATAACTAGCTTAGCTTTAGTAGTTAATTTAGTAACGTATTATTAAAGTGTTACCTTCTAGTTAATAGAGCTACTAAATAGAAAGAAGATATAGCCTTATAAGCTCTTCTAAGTAGCCTTATAGTTAGCGTATAAAGCGTTAGTAGCTCTAAAGAAGTCTAGCTCTTCGTAATATATAACGTGCGCTGCGTTAGTAGATATTAAAGCGTTAGAGTGTAAAGCGCAATCTTTTGTATAGCGTAGATACTCTATAGTCTAGTAGGCAGCGTTAATATAGCGTTAAGCTAAGTTAATAAGAAATTCTACTAATCTTAAGTAAGCTTTAGAAATATTAGGTCGAGTTATAGTTATAATATAGCTAATTAACCTAACTAATTGTGCGTATCTATATATATTAGCGTCGTTCTTTAGCTTATCTAAAGAAACTACTTTCTTAAGTAGAAGTAAGGTAGCTAAGAGTTAACGAAATAGCTTTAGCGATAAATATTTAGTGCTAAGCTTATCTAGATATACTTCTTAGAATAGCTAAATAGATCTAGATTATTAAAACTTTAGAGGTGTAAGAGTTATCGTATTATTAAGGTAAGACCTAAGACTAAGTACTAACACTAATTAGTTACGCAACATTAGTTACATAACTACTATCTTTATTACCTATCTTAATACTCTCTCTCGATGAGAGCAGTACTCTCTCTTAATGCTATTAGGTATACACAAGTTATTCCGTGCTCTAGAAGCTATTACCTTAATTATTAATCCTCTATAAGCTAACTATCTATTAAAAGAACTTAAACTTCGTCTTACTTAATAGCTTAGTAAGTCTATTTACTAGGTTTAAACTACTAGCAATTCATTTTATCTTTACTAGCTACTCTTCTACTTTCTCTTGTACGAAGTAGTACTAGATATCTACGTACTTAGTTCTTGCATAGTACATTAGGTTCTTAGCTAGAGCTAGAGCTTCTTAATTATCTCTAAGTATACTTACTAGCTCTAGCGTACCTAACTAAGAGTAGCTAACTTACAGCTAATATAATAGTCGCTGCAGCTATATTGCTTTCTTCGCAGTCTTAGACTCTATAATATACTTAGCCTTACAGCTAGACAGCGCTACAGTAGCTTAACGCTTTAACTTCTAGCTAATAGTAGTACTAGTAAATGTAAAGACGTAGCCGCTAGTTAATTAGCAGTCGTCGTCACTTCCCTAATTCGCGTCTGTATAGCCTATTAGAACGTTTAGCTAATCTTGCGTATCTATTACTAGGCTATAGTTACTAGTACTCTTTAGGTACTAAAGAAGCCTCTTTAAGGCCGTATAGTATTTCTGTAACGAATTAGTAGTAAAGTAACCTAGCTAACTAACTGTATACGCAATATCTAGGCGAGTATAGAGTATTAGATATATAAGGCTACTAACTGCTCGCTAGTACTACTTCTAATTCTGTAAGTCTAACGCCTCTTTACTAGGTTCTAACACAAGATTCTTATTTATTAGAGTTGCTACAGGAGTATAGTCTGCTATTCTAAAGGTTCTTAATACCTTCTTAGCATATACGCGTTAGGTTAGCTTAATCCTACTACTCTACAAGGTATTCTTCTAGATTACCTTTACTCTTAGATAGTGCGCAACTAGACTAAGATCGCTTATCTTAAATTACTCTAATAGAGCGCTTTTAACAGATGTAATTATCTCTTAGTTCTTTTCTAAGATTAAGAGGTTATCTATATATATCATAATAACTAGACGTTTATTGCAATTAATAAAGACGCTATAGTCTTCTAAGATTACTACGAATTCTATTAGCCGCAGCGCTTAGCTTAAGGTAAGGTACTAAATCTAAGAAGACTACTTAAGCCTATATAGAGCCTTCTTAAGCTTACAAATCTTCCTAGAGTACTAGTTCTTAATATTTAGTAGGAGTTCTATATAGACGTCTGTGTTAATCTTACTATATAGAAAGACTGTCTTAACGTTTATCTACTTAATTAACTAGCCTAGTAGGTAGACTAGAATAAATAGAAGCTTATAACTTATTAGCTTTACTACTAACGTAAATGTCTTAAGAACGTTAACGCCTAGCTCTTATTCGAATCCGCAGGCGCACTATTAGAACTTATAACGAGTAACTTCTCTATTAGTATTAGTCTTAACCTTGTATATAAACTTGCTAGTAAGAATTAACACTCCTAGTAGGAGATTCACGACATTCTACACGTTATTAGCTATAATCTCTTTAACTTCTTCGTCTATAGACAGAATCTATTGTAATACGTCTACACAGGTAACAGTATTCTCATAGTTCTTTAGTTTGTATACGCTGCTAGCAGCATAATTAACTATATAGTTCTCGAGTTTATCTTAATTCTTCTCTAGCGCTAACAGCACAGCTAGACACTTAGTTACTACACTCTAATTATTATAGTCTACAGACACTAGCGACTAGGCTACCTAAGTTTGTGTACTCTCTTTAGAGAAGCGCTTTACTTTATTTATCTTGCTGTCTTTAGTAATTAACACGAGTTCTCTATTAATCGCAGCAGGCTTTACTAACAAAGCTGCTAGAGTCTTCTTCTTAATTATAGAGTACTATCGCCGCTTAGCTCTATGTGTAAGAGTATCTTGAATTCTAACCTCGTCGCAATAGGCTAGTTAGCGCATAGTCTCGAGAACCTCTCTTCTTAGACTAAATATATCCTTATTAAAGTGCAGATCTCGAACTAACTCGACTCGCTTAGTGTAGGTATTCTATACCTAATACTAATGTTTCGCAATAGAACTAAGAAGATAGTACTTATCTACCTAGAGATTAAGCTTCCTAAAGTTCGAGTAGTCGCTTTAGAGTTAGAGCTTCTAGCACTTGCAGTCTAGAACTCGCAGGTGCTCTATTAGCAGCAGCCTTCTATACAGTTACTCGTATAGTAGCTAATTATTAGAATTAGCTAACGTTAGGCAATAGTTAACTATACTAGTAACACTAATAAGAATCTTAGCGAAACAATATTAACTAAGATTTAACTCGTCTAGTATCACTCTTACTGCAGTAAACAAAATATTTATACCTCTTTCTATAACTCTGTTCTACTCTAGATTATACAGTACTGTAGGCTTAACTCTAACGCCTGTCTCTCTAAAAAACTCGTTTAATAGTTTATTATTAAACTCTCTGCTATTATCTCTTTAGACGGCTAGCAGTTTATGTTTTAGTTCTTTCTTAACCTAAGTCTTCTAGATCTACAGTTCTCTTACTGCATCGTTCTTATATTACAACACTCTTACCTATCTATATCTTGTATAGTCGTCTGTAATAGTAAGAGCGAAGCGATTATTAACTTTCTTCTTACTATTATACGCGTTAACTAGCCCTGCTAGGTTAACAAAGACCCTCTATAAAGGCTTCTTACTCCTTATCTTAGAGTTCTTAAAGTTTCTTCTCTTCATGCTAGCTCAGTTACAGAACTTACATGAAGGCAGTAGGTTCTCTAAACTTAACACCTTAAGACGTTATAGCAGCCTTCTTAGCCTCCTTTCTCTAAGATGCCCTAGTTAACAATAGTAAGTCTTAATAAGCACGTCTAAGAGAATTGCTGTAAAGGCATATAGCTGCGGTTTTTGTTTTTAGGTAGCCTCTGCTTTTAGTCGTAACAGCACGTACAAGTTAGTATTGCAGCAGTTAGCTATAGCTATCACTTATCTAGTCTCTATACAGACGATATTAAGGTCGTAGCTATCTATCACAAAGCATATGCCTGCCTTCTCCTCTTCCTTCGTTAACGTTAACGCTTAACATAAGATAATATTAAAGAGAAGACCTAGTGTATACAAAACGTTATAAATAGTAAAGGTCTTGTTATAGACTTTGCTATTAACCTCGCAGGCAATTAGAATCTTAACTGTCTTAATACTAGCAACTATTACGCCTCTACTAACTCCTATAACCTGCTTTCTAGATAGTGCTAGTCTTATTGTCTTAAAAAGCGACTGTCTTCTAGTTACGTGCGTATAGCTTCTACTATTAAGAACCTAATCGTCTAGAGCTAGTTATCCGTTAATAACACCTAATACTAGTAGCAGCTACGAGCTATTAGTCTCTACTCATGTCTCTGCCTTAACTTCTATCTACTATCTTGCTCCTAACGCTACTATTACGTAGGCGAAAGTAGTCTACTAGAACAGGTATAATACGTATACAATAACTATACCTTAGCAGAGACTCTTCCTGCGCACTAATAGTTAATTAGAGGTAGATTCTTGCATAAAGTTACTTTCTTTAATTCTTTCTTTCTTTATAGCATTCTGTAGATACGTTGCTTCTATACTAGATCTCTTTCTGTCTCTTTTCTTATGTACTTTCTTGTACTAGCTTAGCCTATATCTAGTGTTTTAGCTTATTCTATAGTATCTATTTAGCTCTATAACAGCAAGATAGCCTAGTCTTTAGTAGAACATGCATCTCTTCTAGCTGTTTACGGCTAAGGTAATACTATCGTTATTGTTTATCTATCGCTGCTCTTCCTAGATTACCTCCTAAGCTAGAGTCTAAAAGTCTTTTAGGTTAGTGACTAAAATAATAAATTCATCCGAACTTAGAACTACAACCTTATTGTTAAACGCGCTAGTAAGTGCAGTAAGAAAGTAAGAGTTAACCTACTATACTAGTAAGCGATATTCTGCATTAACTGCGAGCAGACTCTCCTACACTTCTACTAGCTTATTCCTAAGCTTAGTAACGCTTCTAGTATTAGTAAGTGTAGTAGTAAAGAATTCTCTAAACAGCAACTAGACAACAGCACCCCCTCGCTAGCAGTTACACTCACCTAGAAGTGCTATTACTTACAAGAGCAGCTTAATACTCTCACTCTACAGTAACGACCTAATCATCCCGTTGCAGGCAGTATAAAGAATGCTCATAGTATTTTAACAAAGCTATCTAAACTTTATTAACACTTTCTAGTCTGTAGTAGTTAAAAGCGCATTAAACCTGCTATTATACATCTCCTAGAGGTTATGTATCTTAGTAACGGTCTAAAACGACTTCTTCTACCCCTCGTAGTTAGTAACTCCTCCTAACTTCTTAAAGCCTTGCTCGTTAACAGCTTTACTAGCGCTGCTCACCTTAGCATGTTTCTTAAAGTCTACGAAGGCCTCTACCAGATTATTTCCATCTATACTGCCTACTAGACTTTCATTTATTACTTATAGCTCTGCTGTTAAGTCTCTAAGTCTGCAGTTTTCCGCTCTTAATCTCTCTATCTCGTCACGCCTTACCGCATGTCTATTATCTCTACCTCCCTGTCCTAGCTGCTCTCTTCTCTCCTGCTAATTGTACATCTTACACCTAGTAGTGCTTCCATCACAGTTGTTGCAACGGTTGAGCTCTATTACTTTAAGCTAACGTTCTTCAGCAACAGTTATGTTACGGCAGGTAGAACGAGTTAAGAACATCTCCAAAACAGTAGCTAAGAAGGCTTCTTCGATAACTATGTTGCGCTGCGTTCGTGTCAATTACTAATAGTTAACAGGTGCTGCAACAGAAGAATTTTCACTTTGTATTTTGCTTTTTCTCAAAGCTAGCTCAGCCTTACCGCATCGTTTCCTTTGAGTTTTATCCCATCCATTTAGCTCTACAAGCCGCTAGATCCTCTGTAAGAACAGGTCTGCTCTTGCTAGCCTCTGTATACTGTTTCAACAAGTTCAGAGACTTCCATTTAGCTCATCCTAAACCCCCTCTTAATTACTAAGGCGCTTTTCGCCTCTCA
This sequence comes from Paraphoma chrysanthemicola, assembly GCA_020744225.1. Taxonomy (NCBI): domain Eukaryota; kingdom Fungi; phylum Ascomycota; class Dothideomycetes; order Pleosporales; family Phaeosphaeriaceae; genus Paraphoma; species Paraphoma chrysanthemicola. The sequence goes on along the minus strand of JAGMWG010000009.1, from coordinate 1,647,324 downwards.
AGCCCTTTATACAACGCAGCTTAGTTAGAGCCGCGAGGCCTAAAACTAACTGCGCAAGTACTACTCTTCTGTGCTAATATAACGGCCTCAGGACTACTAGACTCATCCTAATCCCTACTTAATTACTAGGGCGCTTCTCGCCTCTCAAGCCTCTTTGTACAACGCAGCTGTGTCAAGGCTACGAGGTCCCATCAAGAGAGAGCTAAATACATAAGCACTACTTTCCAGTGCTAATGTAACGAGCTTCAGGATTACTAGCCTAATCCTAAATCTCCCCTTAAGTACTTAGCGCTTCTCGCCTCTCAAGGCCCTTCTTACAACGTAGCCTTATCAAGACTACGAGGTTCATACAACATGCAGCCAACATAAGGAAACTCCTACTCCCTGTTTCGTATTAGCAGTAGGCCATACGCGAAAGCGCCAGGCTTATAACCTGTCAAAACTTTAAGAGTATAAGAGTTATCGTATTGTCAAGGTAAGACCTAAGACTAAGTACTAACGCTAATTAGTCATGCAACATCAGTCACATAACCACTGTCTTCATCGCCCATCTTAACACAGATAACCTATCGCGATGTGTCTGTACGCCGCAGAAGGTTAATAATTCTCCTAGCAATCGAATCTCGTAACGTCGTAGCAGCTTACGTTCGAAATCGTCAAGAGCAGTTATATAGGCTGGTTTAGCAAGAACAACAATATCATCAACGTAGAAGAAGACTAGCAGCTTCTCATTCTTCCAAAGACAGAGTGTATCTTTAACTTCTCGAAGTCCAAGCTCTGCAAGAGTCTTAGTGAGCTCTTTGTACCACAGTAGTAGTAAGGCCTTTAGGCCATATAGGGCACGGCGTAGTTCCCATAGGCAATCAGAATCAAAGAAGCCTTCTAGTAGATAGCAGTATACTAATGTAGCAAGCCGAGCATTTGTGAACGCGTTAACAGCATCGTATTATCGAACTTCCATATTAAAGTAGGCTGCGATAGCCATAAGTGCTCGGAATATGCAGATAGCAAGTGTAGCAGCGTACGTATCTTCCGCTGTTGTCTAAAGGTCGCTACGTACACAGACCCTAGCCTTGTATTTAGCTAAGTATCCTTCGCTGTTAAGCTTGTATTTAAATACCTAGAGCAGTAGCAGAACCTCATTATCTTAGGCGTTAAAATCCTTCCATATAATCGTCCTGTACGTATCTTTGCGCTTAACGTTAGATATTTCACGCTACATAGCTGCAATAAAGCCTTGCTTGTGTAGATCTAGTAGCTTTATTACGTCCTAATAAAGTCGAGGTTTAAGAGGTAGATTCAAGTAATAAAATCGCGTCTTAGACGCTGTAGCAGAGGCAGCTACGAAGGTTAACTAATATTTGTTAACAAAGAAGCTGCTGCTTTTGCAAGACGGCTTTCGAGATCGTATAAGTCCCTTAGAAAGAATATGTGTCTAGCGTAGGTTGCCGTTAATAAGTTCTTAGTTTTGTGCAGTATTTGAGTCAATCGAGTAGCGTTAGATTAAGTCGCGTCGCTTCCGCTTTCTTGTTGTTTAAGTAGAAGGCTGAATGTCTAGTGTAGAACTGCGACTAAGAGTAGCTAACAAGCCTTTATCAGAGCTATCTAACCGAGTATCTAGATAAGGAGAGGCTGTAGTAGCTAGCGTTAGTAGCGTTAGTACTCCGCTAGTAGTATGAGACTTAGTGTAGTTGTCTGAGGAGGTGCTGTAAACAATCTAGCTAGGTTCCGCTATAGTGTCATACTCGTCTTCTAAGAAGTTCTCTAGGTTCTCTAAAGATAGCATATAAAGAGTGTGTATAACTTAGGTCAATTCCGTGTTTAATAGCAGAGGGTCTAAGTCGTCATGTTCTTAATAGAACCAATCCTCCTTAAATATAACATCTCGTGTTCGAATAACCTTTCCTTAATCCGCTATACTCCTCGCGTTCAGTAGCCAGACTCGGTAGATGTTCAAAGAGTCATATCCAACTAGATATCCGATCAGTGCGCGTAGAGATAATTTATTGCCTCGTAGTATCTATAGACGGAGTGCTTATGCGCAGCAGCCATATACTCGTAAGTAAGCAATTGTAGGCTGCTTCGAGTAGGCCATTTCAAATAGAGTCTTCCAACCAATTGCAAGGGTAGGAGTACGATTAGGCAGGTATGCTGCAGCAACGTATATCTCAGGAGCAAGCCTGTAGAGGCAGATTTGATATAACTCTCATAGATATAGGTTGATCACCAGCGTCGATTTCTATCGAATCAGCGTCAGCTCGTTTATCAGTATCCTTGCTCCTCTGCTTCTTATAGCGTCGGTTCTTTTCCCGAACCTAGTTTAGGATGCCTTTCATATCTGCAACCTCAAATGTAGTAATCTTCTTGGCTTTCTCAGGGTCTTCGACAAACCCTCGTGTTCTAAGTGCTGTGTCAATGTACGGACACTGTCCCCAGAAGTAGTTGTCTCCACAGAGGCAGGGCTTTAACAGTTTCTCATCGCCTCTTGATCTTTTTCTCTTGTACGGAGATTCTTAACCGTTTAGTGTAGCTCCAAATACACCTCCATGAATGTTCGTCTTCCCTAAGTGCGTTGTTCGATGATAGCGTAGGAAGTCTGCGAGGACAGTCGATGGCTAAGACTCGCTAGGTACGGGTACGTTGCGATTCAAGTTGAGATCCTTGTGTGCTCGGAAGCCATATACTTCTGGCAAATTTTGCTTTGCTCGATTGTGCGCTTTAATGAATTCGCTACATCAATCTTCGTTATTTGATCGGCGAGCGTGTAGAGTTTCAGACGCTTCATACGCCTTCTGGACGCGGTATTCTTGATCAGCTGTCGTTGGAGAGTGGAGCTCTTGAAGCGTCTTAATTGATTGTGTACAGTTAGCTCGTCTTTGATGTGGTAGATTAGATCCTGCTTAATTGTCTTAGTAATGTGCGCTTCGACTTGTCCTAACTTATCTTTCAGGCGTCTGTATTCTTTGATATCCTTGTAATAGTTGCTGAGATCCTGCTTGTACTGCATGAGAGCCTGTTGAGTAGGCTGAGTATGTGGAGTCCCGTCAGCGTAGATAGTAGGTGCTGGTCGAACAGGCCTCTCGTGCTTTTGGAGCGGACGATGGGGTTGATCAGGATCTACGTGTTCCCATACGTCGCCTGCTCAGCGATGCGCTTGACAACAAAGATCCAGAGTTCCCAGTTGCTCTGGCCTTGAAGGACAATGTCGGAGGTAACGACATTCTTCGACATGCTAGTAGTAATGCTTTCTGCTCAAGATAGGTAGGTAGGTAGTTTAACGATAGATAGAGCGGATTAGGCCGGGCTCATAACTGTAAGCAGTTGGGTACAGGAGACGTAGTGTATTGATCTGATAACCGAGAGGTCTGTGATGTAGGTTTAAATACATAGAGTAGTGGGCTGATTGGCCGGTGGATTATCCACGTGACCATACAAGGTACCCTGGGCTTACATGTAAGCTGACAGACTTTTGACAAGATGCATGAGCTTTCGACGCACCCACAGCCAGCTAAAGCGAGGCGGTCGCGTGACGCTTACAGCAAATTGTCGTAGGCGGGCGTGATTTGTCCCCCCGTTTTTGAGATTTGTCCCCCCTTTGAGATTCGTCCCCCGCGCTAGCCAGATCGTTACTAGTACCAGATAGATTACAGTATTATATTCATCCAGACGTAGGTATATGTGAACGGCTTATCATCTACTCACACCGTCGCCTCTTACGCCGTCCAAGGCTTTTCCAGGCTTCTAACGCCGCCGCTGCTGCAGCGCGCTTAGGCCGCGGCGTAGATGCATCTCCAGGCTCAGCAAGTGCATTTGAGCATCAACCTGTGCAAATCTCTCAGCATAGAAAGCTTCCATATCTCTAAAATGATAGTTCCAAGCCATAGTCGGTTTGCAGGAAGCGAACAGTCCTTGCGTGGCAAGAGCCATATTCCGCGCCTCTACTAGCTCTGCTAGATCCTCTTCCTGCCCTGTCTCTACCAGAAAGTTGGTAGCTGACATCATGTCATCGCAGTGATATAGCACAGGTTGGGACCGTCGACCTTCAATGTCGGCTAAGAATTCATCTAACAATAGAGGCTGCCAAACAGGAGGCGGAGCCATGGTCACTGACACAGCGACAGCTACAGGCGGAGATGACCGAAGAAAGGTGGGGGGGAGGCAAAGGAGCAGGTGCTGGTATCGACACAGATATACAGGTGGTCGCAGGACCTGCGCCTGTAGCAGAGCTGGGGATCGAAACAGTGACGGAGGTGTTGACCTGCTGCAGAGCTTCAGCCAGTGTTTGACCTTAGCAATCATGGTAAGGTTGAAAGCGAGGGATGGAAGGTGGCACATGCCTTTCGAAAGCAGATGGGTCTCGTCGAGTCGATGCTTCGTTTCTCCTCGGCGCACCTCTTGTCTGAGCGGCGAGTGGCTCAAGAACGGACTGGTGCGGCCTCGAGGATGAGCGCACAGACGGTCCATGCTCGCGTTAGTAGCGCCAATGATCATCATAGAGATGATTCAACTGTAGCGTGGATCTAGCAGCCATCACTTCTTGCAGCGTATGGCGGCACGGAAGACCGTTCGTTTTCTCGAAGAGGCTAGAACAAGGATGCCCGCCACGACGCTGTCGTTGCTCTTTCTGGCGTAGTAGATCTTGTTGCCTGATGCGCTCAATGGCTAGTAGAGTAAGAACATCATGGATTCCAGGCGGCAGGAAGGGCATTGATTCGAGTTTGTGCTGAAACTTAGTTCTGTGTTTGGAAGATGCAATATCCTTTGCGTACTTGCTGTATTGACTCTTGACCATCTGCTCGATCCTCCTGACGACACGAAGCAAGTCGCCTGTCGAGGTCATGAGATAGTCCTTTAAGACCTTGTGCATTCCTTCAACTGGTGAGCTCGTGATCGTGTTGTAGTGACGGTGATGGGAGGTCCAAGCAGCTGCCCACTCTGTGCGTGTTAGGCATTGGTTTTCTTGCAGGTATCTGCAAAGCTCCAGCTGGTGACTGTAGTCTTTGAGCAAATCGTTCCATTTGAACTGAAACTCTAGCGGTCTCTTTGCGTAGACAAGCTGCCCTAGTCAGCCTAAAGTTACTCAATCTGTAAAAGAGCTGCCTCGAAACGCTCTTAGCGTTTAGGATCGGCATACCTAAGTCCAACGCTTCATAAATGACGCCCTTTGCTCAGCAATCCTCTGCTTCTCCTCCTTCGTCCCGCGTCGCGATGGTGTCGCGTCTGAAGGCTACGCACTAAGCCAAGTTGAGCGATTAATTTCCGCTAAACTAGCGTTGGGGACAAATCTCATTTTGGGGACAAATCTCAAAAGCTTGGGGACAAATCTCACCAGCCCGAAATTTCAGATAGTGTATTTTATGCTTCATTCCTGACGTATTATTTAACCCCATGATTCGGATCAAGACCTCGAGCATGTCTACAACTACCATTCGTCCGTTCCACCATCCCATCTCCCGAGGTGTTTACCGAAGCTGAGGAGCCCGTCTAGTTAAAGCCGCTTCAGCACCTCAGCCAGCCCAAGCAGCTACGTGGAGAGGGTCCTCTCTTAATTAATCGCTCCTCATAACGTCCGAGCCCGAGTTCATAGGTAAGGATCGCAGGAAGTAGAGGTTTGTTCGGGCTTCAAACTTTGTTCGCACGAGAAAGTGCGGGGAAAGACTAATGCTTAAGGCTGGCGAGCTCCGACAGCCGTCTCTTCTACGATATACAAAGTACTGTGCAGTCCCTAAGTGCAAGCTTGTAAATTACCCGAATTGTGAATCGCCTAATGTTAATTACCTTGCGAGATAGTCTCTTAAGATAAAGATAACGTAGAGAAAAACTGTGTTTACAGTCGAAGAAGCTAAGCTAATCGCACTACATAATAGAATTTCTACTAGAGTTAATATTATAGTTATAATAAGCGTTTTATAGCTCTCTTTATTTTTTATTCATAATAATCAAATTAGTAAAGTAGTAGTTATTTACAGGAAGTGAGTATTTTGTTGCTATGCAGAGTCTACTTTTAGAACCTTAGTAGTTTACTAATTATTGTACTCTGCTCTTAGCAATGCCTTAAGAAGTAAGAATTTAATTAAGAAATACTACAAACACTATCTATACAACTTTAGGCTAGCGTATAATCGCGTCGTTATTACAAGATTTCTTTCTAAATTTAGTTCTAGACTAAAACAGCGTTTAACGTTACCTTCTTAAATTACTATAGCTCTTAGCATATTAGAAACCTAAGATTCCTTACTACTTACAGACAATAAGTTTAAAGTTATTATAATTAGCGCAGGAATTACTAGACTCTTAACTGTAATTAAGCTCCGTCTCAACAACTATAATATTACTATTCTTAAGTAATTCTTAACTTTTAGTAAAGTTAGCGCTAGAATGCGTATTCTACTTAATAGCTTTAAGATTCTACACTAGTAAAGAATTAACTTAATATACATAAAGAAGATATATTTAAATAGAAACTGCTTTTTATAATATAATATAGGTAATATTATTACTAACATACTATATAGAGTTCTAGAGTAGAATTTTAGAAGAAGCTATTTAAGTAAATACTACACTAACTATTATAATATACTATTAAACAAAGCAATAAAAGTTAGAGTTAATATTTATAAAGACAGCTGCGTAGATAAGTATAACTAGAAAACGCCTAGCGTACTATTAAGCAATAGAACAAGAGTTAACAAAGATCTTATAGTTATTGCAGATAGTAAGAAAATATTCTCTTTACTAAACGTAAGTCTTAAATCTAATATATTGTAGGCGTACAAAGTACTACCTAGCTAATATTCTAGAGCCATAAAATACTACTAGTTAATATAGGTAATATCGTATATTATGTTCTTATACTTAGCTAGAAGATGTTATTAGATCTAGACCTTTAAGATCTTATCTCTTAGCTGTAGGTTTTGTTATAGTATAGCCTAGATACACACGTTATTAGCTACCTAATTTAAGGTAGAGAGATATACAACGTTATATATTGCTACTCTACACACTTAGTGCAGAATAAAGAACTTAAAGAAGAAGAAACAAAGCGCATCTTTAAGAATAATGTAAAGCTAGTCTACTATTTTATAGGTTAAGAGCCTAGAGTAAGAAAATTAGTTAATTTAATAAATAGTGTAAACACATTCCTTACGTAAACTCTACTTCTCTTTACTAATTAAAATACAAACCTTTCTAAAGTAGTAACTATATAACCTAAACATAGTAGAGCACTAGGTCTATCTAAGTAACAAAGAAGTTCTTATTAGAGATGCTGTTTATCTAATACTACTATACATAGTATCTAGCGCTGCTATAGCTAGTAAAGATACTACTACTCTAAGAAAGCTAATCTAGAGAGTAATACACAAAACACTACTAGCAGCACTAGCTAAGTACTAGAAGCTAAGGCAGCTACAGGCGTCTATAGTCTAGAAGGCAGAGCGTGCACTTTAAGACGCCTATTACCTTCTAGATAGTCTAGCTTAGTAAGAGAGAAATAAGTAGATAGTAAAAGATAATATAAGAAATCTAGTATTCTAGAGTTACAAGAAAAGAAAGTAATAGCTATTTAGATATAATGCAGAGCAGTTTTAAGAAGAAGAAACACTTTATAGAATTAATATAATAATTATATTTTATAGAGAAAAATATAAAACTAGTGCACGTACTAGAGAGAGATAATATTACTAAAGCTACTATATAAGAAAATACAAGCGTAATAGATTTAAATCTCTTAGCACTATATACTTATCCTGTAGGTTCTACTTATTAAGGCTAAGAATAGAGAAGCATAGAACAAAGAATGTTTAGAACTTAGTAGCTGCGATAATAGCGTTAACCTCGTGTATTTTACTATCGTTGCTAATTAGCTCGTTTATAACAATCTTCTAGATTACACTTATTATAATATAGGCGTTAGACTGCGTTAAGGCTTTAAGATATCTACAGCCTAGCGTTATATTAGAAGATATTAGTATTCCTTTATGCTAATGTAGGAGAGGCTGTAGATTACTGCTAATATTCTACCTTAAATTTAAGAATTATCTTCTTAACTAGCACTAGATCGTTTTTTAATATCTACTTTATACTCTCTATAATTAGCTAGCGCGCATTCTTCTGTACATCTAAATACTTATAGAAAGTAAGAAATCGTGCATTTATAGTATACTCAATTTCGCGTTAATACTACTTTAGCTTCTCTAGATAATTTCTAAACTCTTCTTTCTTCTCTTCTATATACGTTGTATTACAATCTTTACAAGTAAGCTAGCTCGTAAATTCTAGCGCAACCTACGTTAGAGATTAGTTAAAGAATATAAGCTTACTAGTAACTATAAGAAGTAAGCAATAGTAAGGTAAGATATAAGAAGTAACTTACTAGGTTAGAGCTACAGCACGACCTAAATACTAGATGCACTAAATCTAATAACTACAATTCTCTTTTCTTCTAGACCTATACTATTATCCTAGTGCACAGTGTATAGAATTAGTTCTTGCAAATTATACAGGCCCTTAATATCTAGCTACTTCTAATTACTGCGCACAAATTGTTAGTATCTACTATTACAAGAAATTGCGCAAAAATTAGGAACAGGTGTCGTACTTTAGCGGCTCTCCGCTATTTATAACTACGTTCGCTTCGTCTACACTTTTTACTCTAGTCTAATAACCTCGTATCTAAATTTCGCAACATTATACACTTCGTATACTTTAGCCTCGCTCTTATACTAATCGCAAATCTTCTTTCCCGCCGCGTAAAATCACAACTAATTTGAACTCAACTTCTATGTATAAGTATACGCGTGCGTAGGCACGTCGCACAAAATACTTAGGTACCTGTTCTCATACTAAACGCTACTAACGTTAAGATTCTTCTCGTAGATAGTATATATAACATTAGGCAATTGTTGCGCTTTGTACACAAAGCTAATACTAGAAATTCCTACGCTAACAAAGATTATGCGGACGAGCTTTAGTTTATAGACATAATTCCCAGCAACTATAGAACTGCTGTTGCGAGAGAAGAGAGCGCTTATCTAAGAGCTAACCTCAGTGCAATTTACGCTAGTGCTCGCACTAGTACTATTAGTAGCCATACTTAATAAGTATTATTTTAGAGCAACATAAGAATACAAATTCTACAAAAGCAATATCAAAAATAAAGAAGAAGAAGAAAAAAGTTTTAAGACGCGCAACTGAACGCGTTCATCAACAACGCATCATCCTATCCCCTCTAGCCACTACCAACGCGCTATTTCCTGACAATCGCGTCCATTAACACCCATGAAAATCTTCCAGAAAACATTCACACCATAGTGCTCCCACTCAACCAAGAATTCTAATCACAAGCTCCGCATTAGCTGTTAATAGTGCAATTCTTCGGCTGTTCTAAGGCGCTCACCATGAAGTCTTCTCGTAGCATTCTGCTGTAACTGCATCGTCGAGCATCTCGAACAGATGCCCTCGTATTACCATGCAGGGTAGCCAAACAATTAAAGGCGGTGTCAATTTATATAGATCGCGCATAGATTGTAAATTTCAAAGCATCCCATGAGCCAATACACCTCACCTAGAATTTTCTCGTCGCAATTAAGAGTAGAGCAGGAGTGTCATACTAGTCCGCCAGTAGAAACATTTGTGCATAGAGTTAAAGAATAGACACATCCACTAACTCAAATAGAGGTTCTCATCGTAGTCAGTGTTGTAGACGAATTCAATCATCTTTGGCATGTGCACGTGCAGCATATAATCCATCGCAATAATGTCCTCAAATTGTTCCTAAATAGAACAGTAAGCAGTAGACTCAAACCAGAGAGAGCGCTCTTACTTTAAATCTCCCAATACATACTTTATTAAAAACCTTAGATTAGAGACAGACAACAATACAATGCGCGTTCATATTCCCAGAACCATGAGTAAAAACGAGGTCGGTAAATTCGCCTCGATTGTGTAACCTTAAACAGTCAGCAGACCCTAGCAAAATAAGTAACTTAGATTAGCATGCTCTGAGATGTTTGCGAACAATTTTTAGTACGACACTGCCATCTTCCCTCTAATAAAAATATCCTCCTACGATAAAATTTGCACCTAATAACACCTATACCAACCGTCACGTCAATTGTGCTATAGCAGAAGTGTATTAGAAATAGAAGATAGAGATTAAGTCATAGAGCGCATAGACGCATTCTATCAGTAAACGGTAGCACGTTCTCTGCAAACAGATATATATTTAGCTGCAAAATTAGAATAAAGAGTGCACTTTTACTACACATACTGTAGCTCGTCTAAACGTAGTGCAGAGCTTAGCGATACTTTTAGAACCTTATATCTTTCTTGTTCTAAGTGTTCTAAACAGTGTTAACCCCGTTTCAACTTGTCTACAGCCCGCTTATCGTGCTTACAGTTACATTCTCAAGTTTACTAGCTTATTGTATATTACTGTATTACGCGGCAGGCCTATCTACTAACCTCTAACAGAATAAACTTAATATTTAATTATCTTATCTATTTTTTAATTAAGAGCTAATCTCTAAACAGCTATATCTAAAGAGATGCGCAACACAAATACTCTTAATACCTTAACGTTCTCTACGAGTTTAGCTAGCTCTAGGTAGGTGCTTCCCTAATTCACAGATTATTTAAGAGTATATAAGCAACTATCTAGCTGCCTTACAATTAATAGAACGCTCTTAGCTAAAAAGTAGGAATCTCTCTTACTAGGCCTTTGTATATTAAGTAACATATCTAACTTCTATTTTAGGCAGTAAGATTAATTTAAATTGCAAACAAGGTTAAAATTAACACTTTATTAGACTTATCTAAGATAATTTTAATTACTATACTAGTAGTATAACTAGCACTAGCTATAGCAATTCCTCTAGTAGTACTAATTAGTACATACTGCAAACTAATTACTAGATAGACAATATATCTCTAATGCTAGCAACTAGCGTAGATCTTCTAGATAGCCTAAACATTAGCAAATAGTATACTATAAATGCTTGTTATTACTTAGCAATTCGCTAACTAAGAACTAGGTGCAATTTCTTTAACTTACTACTAGTATAGCAGAGACTTAGACTGTTATTAAGCTAAGACATTATCTAACCTTACCTAAATTAGCTTCTCTAATACCTGTTCTAAGCGCAGACGCTAACTTAGCAACTACCTTAGTAAGTAGCCTGCAGGTTCGTCTACAACACTAAAGAAATATTTACGTTTACTATATAGACAAACCTTAGTTATTAGTTAACTCTAACAGTAGTAACTAATAATAGTTAAGTTACAACTGTTCTAGCCTATTCCTATTAGCTAATACTAGCTTAAGTATTGTATAGTCATAGTTAGTTCTAGCCTATATATATTCTTACGTGCATAACTTATAATAAAGAGGCTCTAATAACAAGACAGTAAGCTCTTAATAATTAAACGCCTACTAATCTTATACAAGAATACTATAAGCAAAGAGTATCTATTCTAGAAACGTTGCTTATAACTAAAGCTACAGCCGCTTCCTAACAAGCAGCTGCTCTACTAAATACACTTAGAGTTTAGTTAACTAAACAGAGAAGAGCTTAGAAGCCTATAACCTTAGCTGTATATACTAAAGAGAGCTTTATCTAGGCGCAGCTCTAGATTTATAGTTAAGTAGTCTAAGCTAGATCTCTTAAACAGAGCGTAGAAGTAGTATTAGCTAGTAACATTACTATTAATTAGGATTCTTTAGTCCTGCAGCTACTTTTAGAAGATAAAATCCTTAAGTTTATAGAGAACTTTAAGTAAGAAGCTATACATACTATTAAAGCTAGATTTAACAGAGTAGAGCTCTATAGCGCAAATAGTTACATACTTAATTAGTTTATGTAGAATATTTTAAACAAGCGTACAGATAAATAAGATAGTAGTATCGCTAATAGGTTAAGGTTTAGTATTAAAGTAGCTAAAGCAGTTACTAGAGCTATAGAGCCTTATAGAGTAAGATATCGCGTAAGCTCTTAGAGCAAGTAATACGTTATATCTTTAAATACAAGTCTCTAAGCGCTAACTTTGTGTAGACATCTTAGCATACGCATAGAGAATCCTGTACTACAGTTTATACATCTTATAACTAAACTTAGCAAATTATATCTCGTATATCTCTACGTTATTAAAGCGCGTATCTAAGCTAATATAGATACGCTAGGTACAGAGTTAAATAACTTTCTAATTAATGCGTAGAGCAATACTAGCTCTGTAATTCTATTAGAAGGCTATAATTCTGTACTCACAAGAGAGACAGTAGACAAGTATTACTTACGAGGCAATAAGACTCTTATTGCGTTTAGACGAAAATTCGTATTAAACCCTAACCTCTCACTGCGCGTAAAGGAGCTACTCCTAATTACACCTTACAATTAAGAGCTGTTTTACGAGGTTCTAAAGGCAGAAGAATACACAGACTATTCATTTTATAAGCTAGGTAAGGTAGTTAAAGAAACGCATACAAATAGCAAAAGTCAACAGTAGACATAAGCGTATAAGCCTGTAGAGTAAACTAGTAGAATTACGCACTAATATCAGCGCTTCTTTCTCTATTTCCTTTTATAGCAAATACTAGCGCCAATTATCTAGTGTAGGTACAAAGCGTGCTTAGAAGTCTAGAGTATGTAGCGCACTACTAGACCTATTGCCGCTTAATGTACATTAACCCTATCCTTACACTTCCTATTCTTTAAACATTTCTCTGCCTAACAAAGCAACCAAAATAGCTGCACCCCTTTCTTCTAATGCGCTCTTAGGTTTAGTAACTATCTTAACAGAGCCCAACATTCACATCTTTTACACACTAAGCTCTCTAATCTCTAGCTCAAAGCCTATTATTGTTATTTTAAACTCTCTTACCGCTGCTACGCCACTTTAGGATAAGTTTATAGCACATTTCGCCCCTACACATAACGTCTTGCGCTACAATGCACGCTTCTATAAGCGCTCTCTGCTCTCTACATTACTAGACTTTAACTACGCGAAGGGCCACAGCATTAAAGACCTTACCTCAGATGTGGCTAAGCTGCTCGAAGCCTTAGACGTAAAGCAGCCAGTAACTTTCGTTAGCCTAAGCATTAGTGCGGGCGTTAGCGTAGTGCTCGCCGCCCAGTACCTAGACAAGTTCAACAAGTTAATCATTGTGGGCACTAAAGCCGTGGCTGTTGCTGGCGACAGTAAAGCATTTACGTCGCGCATCAACTTCTTTCGTCAGCATAGCAGTCGTACACAAGCGGAACAAAGCGTGCAGCGCTAGTTCAGAGATGCCTAGATCACAGCGCATCCCGAGACTGCCACTACCGTGCAAGACATAATCGCCAGGCAAAGCCTAGAGAGCTACAGCGCCTCAGTGGCTGCGCTCCTAACGCTAGACTTGTCACTACATGTTAAACAGGTGAGGAAGCGGGGTTATAGACAGAAGCTATTGTTTGTGGTCAGAGAATAGGATGCTGAGCCTGTGGTGCTCAATACCAAAGCAATGGCTGAAAAGACGAGCAGTCAAGTTGTGGTTATCAAGGAAGCAGAGCATATTGTCAATGTACAGCAGCCAGACAGGTTTCACGAGGTGGTTAGGAACAAGTTGGAAGAGCGTCTCTAGTTGCATCTACTATTGTAAAATCACTTCAACATTCCTACAACCCGCATACACAGATTTACCAGCGAGCTTCGAAGGGCAGATTGCGGCTCCTAGCAGCATACCGTACGCTTCGCTCCATGGTTTCCGAATTACTTCACTAGCCGCGGTTCGTGCTGCAGGGACCAGGGTCTCGCTTACTATCCCGTCCCTAGGTTCAAGCATTTTGTATACTAATCACCGCGTCCAACCATTCCCGGGATTAGTCGCATTATGTCCGTTTCCGAGGCACGTTTCCGACATTCGGTTCGGTGATACTGCATTAAGGAACTTTTTCAGAATCCGAAATTGCCGCTTTTTGTCAACCAAGCATCCTCCTAGACCCCAAGTATGGGAACCCCCTCAGCCTCACACGCACCCCTCGCACTCTCCTTGTCCGCTACCTGCTCGGCAAGTCTCGTATACTCCGGATACCTCTCTCTCAACTTAAACCCCTGCCCATTCCCCCACCGGTAGTAAACATACCTAGTTTATATTAGTCCTCCTTCTATCTCATAGAGACAAAGCATTATCGAGCCACGGACGCAAAGCAGATAGAAATAAACATACAAATAAGCATCCACAACCGTAAACCCGTTTCCTACTGCCCAGTGTCCTCTATTCTCCTTCAGCTTGTCCTCAATGAACTGGTAGCAACGTGAAATATTCTCCTTAGCTTTCTCTTTGATGGATATGTGATGGTCTGGGTTGAAGGTGACGTTTCCGGGTCGGAATAATCCCCCAAACCCTTTGCCATGTAAAGAGCTACTCAAATAATTGCACCATTCATAACATCGCACAATCTCTAGTTCAGTCCTTCCCAAGAACTTCTTCTCGGGCGCTACTTGCGAGATATAAGTCATGATAGCTGGTGTCTCAGTGATAACTGTATCGGAGGTCGAGGGAGAGGAGATTTGAAGAATGGGGACACAAGCTTTGGGGTTCAAGTGTTTGTACTGCGATGGGAATCCCTTCTCTGTTTTGAAATCGAGTTTGTTGAGGGTAAAAGGGAGGGCGGCTTCACGAAGGAGGATGTGCGGGGCAAGAGCGCAGGAGCCGGGGAAGACATAGAGCGTAAGGAATGGGGGTAGGGAAGTCATAACGCCGTTATTGGGGATGAGATCGGATGCGAGAATAACAAAGTGCGGAAGTGTTCTTGGTGAAGTCAAGATTATGGTCTCCAGCTTCTTTGTACATATAAGCACTTCTTGTCGTCATAACTATGGCCAAGAACAATCCATTTATGAGTGATGTATGTCATCTCAATGCACGGCTGACGAATGCTTGCGTAGTGTTCGGCCGATGTAGCGAAGAGTTGGATTTGTTCAGCTAGCGGGAATGTCTGCGGGATTGATTAATGATCAATCATCTGCGGAATAATGCGCAGCCGATACGGCTGAATAACAAACCGTCTCAGTTTTTGTTGTTTTGTAATGCTGCGTTGGACTTTTGCAGGTTCATATTGTCCGCATAAAGTGGGCGTATTGGACACTTGAGACTTGCGGCACTTTGGCTTCTGTACAGTGGCATGCACTTGCAGTTTCCGCTTTTCGGACACCGCACAGCTTTCATCCCACGCGCACCACTTGCCTCGCTTAGTACAGCTTTCCTACAACATGTCCTAATATTTGCAATTAGCCCTGGTCTGATTAGCTTGCAGAAATGCTCTACAGTTCTGGCATTAGCTGCCCTGTTGAGTAGTAGCTACAACTTGCCCTCTTGCATTGTACTGTAGATCTACAACGTATTAAGTAGTAACGTAACTTAAACCATCAGCGAGTAACCGAAACAGGCTTGGCACGGCCAACACATGTTATAAATCTTCAATTTCATCGCTATCAAACAAGGAGCCAGCGTACGTCGTGCTGGCATCTGATTCAGAAGATGCCTCTGTATCCTTTTTACACGTTCGCGCGTTGTGCCCAGTCTTGCCACAGTTCCCACAGCGCCGTACAGCTAGTTGGGCTAGTTCTTGATCACTACCACCACGAGCCTTTTTTGCACGCTGTACCGTTAAGGACGGTACTGGGACCGTCTGCGACGCCCCCTCACTGTACTCCAGGGTGCCACCTGTCTGGAGGCGCTTCCTTTTGCGCGATTTCCGCTTTGTTATAACTGCTAATTGCTCTTCAAGCTCGAAGTTGCGGGCAGCAAGCAGCGCGTTCTGGTGCAGCATAAGTTCGGCTCCTTTTAACTTAATGGCCAGGGGCGCGTAATGCCCAACGAACACCAAAATCGATCTCACACGAAGATGAGCTGCAGCCACCCCAACAGTAGATATTATTATGTTTTTTTTTGGCCGTGAGTTCTCAATAGCTTTATAATCAAATCCTATTCGTCGCGATATCTTTTCGGAGTGTTGATGTTGCGTCCTGATCGAGATGTTGGTGGTGGAGCTAGAGGTGCCGATGCAGCACCTCCTGAAGATTCACACCTCCTGCATCCCCTACCTGCTTGCTCTTGATCCTAGGCTTTAGAACTACCTTTAGCTTAGATCTAGTCTTAGGTTAGTGCGTTTTCTTAGTTACTGCAGCCTCACTTCTCCTCTGGAGGCAGAAGCGATGCATCGACGAGCGCTGGAAGGGTTGGAGAAGGTGCTTGGGCCCGAGCACCCGGACACACTCACCAGCGTATACCATCTAGCCTTCCTCTTCCATCGACAGCAGCATTACCCTGCTGCAGTTGGACTGTATCAGCGAGTATACGAAGGGTATATGAAAGCACTTGGTGCACAGCATCCTACTACAGCGACGAGTCTGCTCTTAAGCATAAAGGTGTATGATAGCCAGCAAGCCGATCACCGGGCACCAAGTAGTAATTAGACAAGGTTTTTCTTCGAAGTCGTTTTCCATCTGCTCATGTCCTCACTGCAACTCTTGTGCCAGGCACGCGCCGCATGCATAATGGATATGCTACACAATGCTGTGGCGATAAGCGACAATGCGTAGTAGCAGATACATGATCCGAAGTACCATCACACTATGACTCACCATCTCATCTCGTAAGCGGGGCGTGTTCTCGGCACTAGCACGGAGGATGGCCGACCCGCACCGGCCACAGGGTTTGCGTGAGGGGCGTTGATTTTGTTCTGGTGCGGATGAAGGAGGTTAGATTTGGCACCAGATATCGCCAATTCTAGCCGAGGCGCGGAGACGTCCATAGTCGACGAAGATCGGATGGGTTCAGAACCGGGGACCCGGAACCCATCTACGGGAACCAAAATAATACTCAATAATGCTAAGCAGATAAAACACGTGCACAGAGCCAAGAAGGCAACCCGGGAACTATTGCACGTCATAGTGGTCTTGCAATGGCGTCGTGAACATAGACGCAAGTGCTCGACCCAACGACTGGCTCGCGACAAAATACTATTCGCAATACGAAGACAATCTAAGAGATCACACTGTGGAGTTGAATGCAACTGCTCGCCGTTCAAAGATCGAACTTGGGAATCAGTGAGGAATCAACCTATTCGTGGCGCGAAGGATGTCTATTGCAAGAGCGACACACAGTTTCAACTCACGATCCAGAGTATGTGAATGTATGGAAAAGAGCAACGCGAAGCGCTGGTGTATTGCACAACAAGTCTCAATACAAAGTGCTACCAATGCAACCTCACCCACCGCTCGCTTCAGCGTCGCGAACCCCCAAAAACCCATCCCACTACTGCGGAAGTCCCCATCGAATTAATCCCTTAGCGCCCTTAAGGCCTTGATCAGCCGATATGTCTGCACCGTATTCGCCGTGTTTCCCAAGGGAACCGAATGGAAGATCTGAATATTCGAAACCGGTTTGCGCATGTGCGAATTCGATGGGTGGGGAGCGTTTGAGGGCGTGACCCGGGCGAAGAAGAGCGACCACGCTTCGGATTGGATGTCGAAGAATAGAAATACAGTCTGTGAGAGGATATTAGAGGGACCCGGGACCATCACGACGGTGAGAGACGGGGTCGGTTCCTGCGTCTGTGGCTGCTCCATTCGCGAGATCCTGCCACCTCTCCCGCGGCTTTTCCGTCGACCTCGTGTGACCATTTCCGATTCCAATCAGCCAGGCCGTGCCTCTGCTACTGGTTTCTTCACTCCAAGCGGAGCAAGCTGCCCCACGAGTGCCTCGATCCGTGCCACCTACGCCGCCACCCACACGACCAGTTGTACCTTCGCCTCCTCCACGGTCCGACTCTCGGTTTTGGTCTCGAGAGCGATATGTCAAGCGCGCAGACCCTCGTAGCCAACGTGGTTAATAGAATCGGTCGACATGCCAATGAGGGATGGTATAATGTCGCGTGCGGGACCAGAGGGCTCGAGATGAATGGCGTAAGCAAGGATCTTGCCAGTTATGAGGCTGTTCAAATGCGTGTGGCGATATTCCGGTGTGATTCTAGCTGCAATTCTAGATATTGTCACTCTAGTTAGCGAAGCTCTTTCAGTGTCCCAAGTCGTAGACAGGCCAAAGAGTACTTACACGCTTCGGAACCCAACACTCGTCTCATCGTTTCCCAGCGCCAGCTCCAGCACCTTGATGTACACGCGATTGTCCCACCCGGTCTCACGGTCCCACTTCATCGAACACTGGTGCGACAGCGAAATGATGTCCTGTATGGTCTGCAGCTCCCACAGCAGCTCGTCCACTAGCCTTTCATCCAATATGTCAAACTGGTGCTGCTTCACCTTGCCCATGTCCGCCTCCGCCAGCCATTATTTGAGTTTCACAGGCACTACAGGCCCGTCGCCCCCATCCTCCAGCTTCTCCAAGAGCGCAAGCCCGTTTCCACCGAGCCGTTCCCGTTACAAAGCGGTCGTGTTCGCCAAGTGTGTGTATATCGCTCCATTTCCAACGTTCCATAAAGAAGTGATCTTCTTGGGGCTAGCCGAGCAGTTGGAAGGTTACAACTCTATGTGCGATCGTGTAGGCGAACGGGCCTGGAGGACGTCGTCGTCGTCTTCGATGGGCTCATTGGAAAGAGCCTCTTTATATGAGAGATTAGAAATAAGGTATGTGCTACGTACGAGCGGTCCGGGCGAGGCATCGCATCATCGATATCGTCGGGCTAATACGCGTCGTCGGGAAATTGGCGTTGATTTTTCGACGGCGAGGGCGTGTGCATGCGCTTCTTGTCAATGCTCTTTTTCGGGCGCGATGCATTGCTCTTGGGGAAGCATAAACGTGTTCTGTTCGTTCGCCGCCATCTCGCCCAGCACAACACGGCGTATCTTCTTTCGCGGGCGCGGGCTCTAGCGACTGTCGGGCTGCCGTCGCTTGCAAGTGCGCAAGGGAGAGGGATATGGTCGAGTGCGGGCGCGAGGTTCGAGATTGCAGATCCAGGCGCTCACTGAGATGGGATGCATTGAGCGCCAGGGGAAGTGGAGATTGACAGAATGGTTCGACCTCGAGTCGATGTTGTTGTGGTGGGTGGCCGGGGCTTCGATTGACTCGGCGCGGCAACCATCGATTGGTGGTTGCGCTGTGCCAAGCGCCGACCCGCCGACTCCAGCATCGGAGCCTCGGGCGAAATAGCGCACGGCCTCAACTCAACAAGAATTCAGGGTCACCTACTGTCACATTGTCAAAATGCTAACGAGAAAGAGAGCGCTTGTAGAAGTCAATGCAAACGATTCGCGAGAACCAAAGCTAGCAAAAAGACCCAACCGCGACCAAGAGAACGCATCGGTACCACCAGAATTCAGGGAGAAGAGCACTGAAGCCCCCTTCATTGGCGAGCCAGTACGCGTGAGTACAAAAAAGCATGTTTGCAGATGGAATGGCTCTATAACATGCTGACTCTTATATGCGCAAGGAGGTGTCAAACCCACATTTAAAGTATGTAACGTACCCTAAACCATCGTACAGCGTAGACCCGGGAGATATCGAAACAGGAAAGGAAATCCAACCGACCGCTGAAGAAGAGAAGCGGTATGATGGCAAGCCTGCCGAGGAGTTCCCGGATTGGCCCTACGTAATCTCTGAAGCTACGGCCGAGCTCGTCACGAAGTATAGCCTCGAATCTACCAAGCGTAACCAGGATATTTTCAGCATGTATGTCTCGAACGACTTTACTGGTTATGGGATGCAGGAGGTTATAGAGAACCAGCTCACAGGAATCAACACGCTCATGGCAAAGCGACGACTCCCGGCCGATGAGCTTGCGGTTGGGCTCTGGGTACGCTTGTCAGCTTTCGCCCACTGGACTCAATCGGAACAACTAGGGCCTTGGTTCATGATGGACGATGGTCAGCGCTGGCAGGACACTTTCGCAATGATTGGTATTGCAATCTTAGCCACACTAAATGCTCTCGATCGGGCGAAGCTGCTGAAGGAGCACTCCCCTGTCAAAGACCTGGGTCTGGTTCTCGCACTTCTTGGAGACTTCATTTGCGACTGTCTGGATCAAACCACGACGATTCCATATCTATCATCGAATACTAGAGAAGTCTGCTGGCCGTACAAAATTGTCTCCTACGCTAAGGCTAGCAGTATCGAGATCAAAGGCGTCCATGGCATCGAAGGGAAGTTCGTACAAAAGTTCGATAACGAGGATGAGGCGAACTATTGGAAGAGGAAAGAGTGTGTTGATCGCTGGGGTTGGGGTACGAAGGTAAATAACATGTCATCCCAAATAACGTTGCCTAACGACCTGAAGTGGAAAGTTCTCAGTAGAGAGTATGGCAGACAACATAGCATATTCTATCGGGGTCCATCACTCGGAGGGAATGCCTTTGATATCACATGCTGGCCCGCCGCTGAGAGGAGGAAGTACCACTTCGAAGACAAAGACCCTCTTGAGCCCCGAAACCCTCTAGTGCGACTCCAATGAACAGATTGTGGAAGCAATCGCACGAAGATGTAGTCTAGACATTGTGTTCCGGGTTAAACACACAGGAGTGCTGCAAGCAGTGAAGTGGTCCAACTGTACAGTAATTAACCATTGATGTGCTGCTACAAGTTATAGCTCGATTGCGACGCACGTACCCCAACTCTTTGATCTACGCACGTATTTATCACGACGTATGAATTACGCGAGAGGAGATCACTATTAGCGATCTCCGTCGTATATGAGAAGGTCTACGTTACCCTCGTCACAACAAACTAAAGAATCACCACATCTTCGACCAGCCACACTGTATCTTCCTGGCAAGAGCAAGCTGCTTGTTCCCTTTTTTCGATCCTTCGATATCAGGGTGAGACGTGGAGGTCCCAGCGGAAGTGAAAGCCTCCTCGAGTGGGGCCAAGTTTGGAAATTGATAATTAAAAAATTAAAAATTGCGTCGACTTTCTGCTATCCGCTCCATCTTTGTTTACCGCACATGCTGTGTTGGATTCTCGTGGTTTTTATGTATACCTAAAAGATGATATAGTGTTGTATCGCGCGTACAGCGAAAGTGGGATTCGCACCGTGGCACAAAAACGGCATAGCGGAAGTACCGTAGTTCGCTTAGAAATCGTTATAAGGTGCAGCCTATGTGAGATGGTATTTCGAATTGCCACCGCCAGCGGGGTGGATAGCTGATCCGCTCCAGCCATGACCTTGAGGGTGTGACTGGTGCGGGTCGGCCATCCTCCAAGTGGCGGTGGTAACTCAAAGTACCACCCAAGTATCTCTTCCAGCTGCATGTTGCTTACTAAGATGTCTCCTTACCTTTGCGCCGCTCATTTGCAAAAGCAGCGCTTAGAAGTCGTGCGTTCTACTTTATTCCTTGATGTCGCACTTGGGTGTGCTAATATGTGATGTGCAGAACAACTTGTGATAATAGCAGAGTTGTATTCTGTTGTGAGTGTATTACTCTAGCCCTAAAAGCTTATCTGGATTGCGTGGCAAGATTATTAATGCAGCTTCTCCTACTGGCTCACAGAGATGATGCCTTGGCCTGCGACACTTGATTATGCTAAGCGTTTTCTTTACATATTGCCTACAAAGGGTGGCAGCGCGAGCATCAAAGTCTCTTTCGCTGCTGTCACTAGGTGTCGCAAAAATTCGTGGCCGATATGATAAGCCACGAACTATCCAGGATCGCTTACTCAGCATGCCATCCCGCCACATGATTGCGAACCCGTTAAAGCTGAGCTACTTCTGCGCTGGCCGTGTTCAGCTCGTTTACCCCAACTATTTTCTAACACTTATCCACCCGTCGCTACGGTAGGCTGCTCCATCCACGCATGTCTTCTTTACATCTATTGAATTGTTCCCGCTGCTGAACCAACTGAACACGTTCTCATCTATGCGACTATTGCAACTCCAAGATGATGGCGAGTTCAGCCTTACTGAATACGTAGGCAGCAGCATTCCGCCTTATGCAATCTTATCGCATACGTGGGGATTCGACAACGATGAAGTAATCTTGAAAGACTTAGTCAAGGGCAAGGGCAAAACCAAGAAGGGTTATCGCAAGCTTATTTTCTGTGGCAAGCAGGCTGCCAACGATGGGCTGCGACATTTTTGGATCGACAGCTGCTGCATTAACAAGGACAGTAGTGCGGAGCTTTCGGAAGCTATCAATTCTATGTTTCGCTGGTATCATGAGGCGGTGAAATGCTACGCATACCTCTCCGATGTGTCGACTATTAGCTGTGCTGGAGGCAGTGTGACTTTCCAGGAGAGTAGGTGGTTTACCCGTGGATGGACACTGCAGGAGCTTCTTGCTCCCAAATGCGTTGAGTTTTTCTCTGCAGAAGGTGATCAGCTTGGTAGCAGGATTTCTCGTGTGCAAGAAATCGCCAACATTACAGGCATATCAACTGTAGCCCTGCTGGGAAGAGCTATGTCGCATTTCAGTGTTGAGGAGCGGATGGCGTGGGCCAACAGACGAGAGACGACACGCGAGGAAGATATAGTATACTCTCTTTTTGGCTTGTTTGACGTTCATATGCCGCTTATCTACGGAGAAGGCAAGGAAAAGGCGCTCAGGCGGCTCAGGAAAGAGATACGGGAGGTTTCGGGAAACATAGCGGCTAGTCTTCCCCGGAACACGCAGAATCATAGTTTGACTAGAGACACGACGCCTACCTACTGCATCCCGTTTCTGAAGAATCGATACTTTGTGGGAAGAAGAGATGAGCTCGACGTGCTAAAGAAGAGACTGATGGTGGACCGAGACTGCCAGAAGATGTCTATCGTAGGACTTGGTGGAACTGGCAAGACGCAGGTCGCCCTGCAGTTTGCATACATGGTCAAGGAGACGTGGCCGGAGTATTCGATCTTCTGGGTGCCTGCACTGAGCATGGAAAGCTTCGAGCAGGCATGCGCGGACATTGCACGAGCGCTGCACATACCGCTGGGGGCAGGCCAAGAAGAGGACGCTAAAGAGCTGGTAAAGCATCGCTTAAGCGTAGGGCGGGTGGGACGGTGGCTGTTGGTACTCGACAACGCTGACGATGCGGATATTCTTTTTGGGACTGGACAGCTAAAGGGCATTATCGACTACCTACCACAGAGTGAAGAGGGCGTGACTGTATACACCACGCGTACGCTGGAGGTAGCAGTGTCGCTGACGCGCGGTGATGTAATGGAGCTTGTGGCGATGAACCGACTAGACGCCGCCGAATTTCTGGAAAAGTCGCTGATCAGGAAGGACCTCCTTGACAACGGTGCGGCCACGACAGAGCTGCTGGATGAGCTGACGTGCCTGCCGCTAGCCATTGCGCAGGCAGCCGCTTACCTGAACATAAACCGGATGTCCATCGCAAAGTACTTGAGGCTGCTTCGGAGCACGGAGCAGGACATTGTTGGCCTCATGAGCAGGGAGTTCCGTGACGACACGCGATACAAAGGCTCAGCCAACGCGGTAGCAACAACATGGGTGGTGTCGTTCAGCCAAGTCCAGGCGCGCAATGTGGCAGCGACAGACCTTCTAGCGTTCATGTCGTGCATCGAGTGGAAGGCGATACCGCGATCGCTCTTGCCCAGCGTAGAGTCGGAAGAGAGGATGGAAGACGCCATGGGTACACTCTGTATGTACTCTTTTCTGACGAAGCGAGAAACCAGCAGACAAGAGGAGAGAGAAGAAGCGGAGACGGAAGCGGAGGGAGAGGAAGAGTGGTACGACATGCACCGACTTGTGCACCTAGCCACTCGTATCTGGATCAGTAAGTACAGCAACGCAGCAAAAGTTACAGAAAAAGCAGTCCGACATACCGTGAGCGTCTTTCCCTCGGACGACTACGCGAATCGCGCAGTGTGGAGAGCGTATCTGCCGCATGCACTGCGACTGCTGGAGAGCATGCTAGATTCTGATGGGGAAAAGAAGTCTGAACTATGTCTGTTGGTGGGCCAATGCTTGCAGGTGGATGGCAGAATCCGAGAGGCAGTAAAGTGGCTCGAGGAGTGCTGCCGGCTAAGGGGTCGGCTTGACGAGGAGGACTCGAATTGGCTAGCATCGCAGCATGCGCTTGCAGTTGCATACGAAGCAGACGGGCAGGTGAAGAAGGCAGTGGAGCTAATGGAGCACGTGGTCGCAATGCGCAAGAAGGTGCTGGCGGAAGAGCACCCAGATCGACTAGCATCGCAGCACGAGCTCGCAGGAACATACCAAGCAGACGGACAGGTGAAGAAGGCAGTGGAGCTAATGGAGCACGTGGTCGCAGTGCACAAAAAGGTGCTGGCGGAAGAGCACCCAGATCGACTGACGTCGCAGCACGTGCTCGCAGGAGTATACTATGCAGACGGACAGGTGAAGAAGGCAGTGGAGCTGATAGAACACATAGTCGCAGTGCGCAAGAAGGTGCTGGCGGAAGAGCACCCAGATCGACTGGCGTCGCAGCACATGCTCGCTATGGCATACCATGCAGACGGACAGGTGAAGAAGGCAGTGGAGCTGATGGAGCACGTAGTCGCAGTGGAAAAGAAGATGTTGGTGGAAGAGCACCCTTCTCGGCTGGCGTCGCAGCACGTGCTCGCTATGGCATACCAAGCAGACGGACAGGTGAAGAAGGCAGTGGAGCTAATGGAGCACGTGGTCGCAATGCGCAAGAAGGTGCTGGCGGAAGAGCACTCAGATCGACTGACGTCGCAGCACGAGCTCGCTAGGGCATACCAAGCAGACGGACAGGTGAAGAAGGCAGTGGAGCTGATGGAGCACGTAGTTGCAGTTAAAGCACGGATTCTCCGAGATAACCATCCTTCGCGGCTAGTATCAATAAGGGTGCTGGAAGATATGTATATACAGCTACAATAGCAGTCAATTTAGTCTAAACATATACCTTTTGCAGAACGGAATTAGTAAGCGAACAGAGGCAATGCGAACTCACTGTCAACAACTCGGGGTGACGGCTGGTCAAAGCATAGAAAACTCTAACGCCGCTTTTACATGTAGATATAGCTAAGCTACATCAACCTGTTCGCAGGCAGTGTGCGACTATAGTGGGTACTTTAGTGGTACATAATGTCGCCACCGGTGGCGGAGCAGTGGCCGACCCGTATCGACCATGCCCTTGCGCAGGAGGCGATGGTTTGTAGATATGACTGAAGAGAAGAGCGCTGTCCGCAGTTCTGGATAGTGTAGAGTCTTGCCATGCATGGCCACCACCCCAGCTCTGCTAGTACTCATCCCTCAAGAACATGAACAAACCAAGACTCCTCACGACCGTCAGAGGTCGAACTCAAGCACCTCTCCACGCCCCTAACGATTGCAGTACTCGTGCAAGAGGCCGTCTGTTGTTTGACCATACGACAGCTGTATCACCAAAGCATGCAGGGCCTTTCCGCCTTCGTTTGCGCTCGCAACGACGGCGTTTCGCCAGTAACGCTCGGTTGAACCCACCTGCCGAAGCGCAGGCATCGAATTCCAGGGCCGCCGCGCTCTATCTTAGCTTGTATCCTTCCTATCACATCGTATTCCCCTCCAACAAGCCGAGACTAGAGCTCGCTGCGGCTTGGTCTTGAATCGGCGCCGGTCGACTCGAGAAGTATGGGAACGTGATGGGCTCGATCAGGTCGTTCCAACGGTCAGCGGAGGGGACGGCGGATCTCGGCGCTCTGGGGCAATGTGATGGTATGGCTCTACATCACAAAGTAGGTATCGCTGTGCGTTTGACTGCATCTCGGAGTGTGTGGGATCGCTGTGTCAAAGCTGGTTTCGACGCGCTTCCAGCGTGTTGGCTGACTAACCACGCACCGGGCCATGTCTTCTCACTGCTCCCAATCCCAAGTCGGATTTGATGATAATCATTCATTTATTCATTCATTTAATCCTAGGTTACTCACCTAGCTAACAGGCTTGGCAGACAGCCAACGAGTCGTGGATACGTTGTTCCGCGCGGCCACACAATCGCTCCTAGAAGCAAGAGCCAGCTGTACTCGGGCCCTTGCGGTTTCTTCGAAATTCCTGTTCGGAAGCCCGTGCGAAGCACGGGCCTATCACCTCAACGCAAATTATCAGCTCAGTGCAATCGAACAAATTTAAGATAATACAACTCTACTACAACACGCTGTAATAATAAATCTAAAATAGCTAAATTATTTTAAACATAGCTCTAAAAGCTTCTAAAATCTCCTTATACGCTGGAGATGTGTTAGTGTTAAAAGAGCACGTCGCAAAGCTGCACTAGTACACTAACCTAGATCTTAAAAGTTACGCCCGCGTCTACAACCTTCTATATTATCGCCTCTATTATATGTACAAAGGTGGCTATACTTACAGCGATCGCCGCCTACCTAACACGCTTCTATCAGAGGAGCAAGACCTTGCGCTCGAGCGATATATAGATGCTATCAACGCGATCAGTTATAGCGTCTATCGAGAACTCGTCGAGCAACAAGCTAACGCTATCTTAGCAGAATCTTATACTAGATTAGATAAGGCTCATCCGCAACTTAGGAAGCACTAAGCACGCTAGTAGCTTCAGCGCTACCCAAAATACAGGCGCGTTAAAGCAAAGCTAATAGAGATCTAGCGTAAGCTTACGCAAGAGCCTAAGGCTCTCTAAAGCTAGTATAATCAGCTAGAAAAGCACATGAAGGAGCTTGTAATACTCCTAGAGAATATATACAATATAGATAAGACTAGCTGCAGGATTAGAGTCGCAACTAACTAGTACGTATATAGCAAGTTTAGACGCGAGATCTTTATCCCGTCTGCCAACAATCACGAGCTTATTACCCTCATCAAGTGCGTAAGCGCTGCTAGCTGAGTTATCCCACCTATGATTATTATCAAAGCTGCAATAATTATAGAGCACTAAATCACTAATCTCCCTAACAATCATCTCATCTGCGTTAGCAACAGCAGCTACACTAACGACTCCCTCACACTAGAGTAGATTAAGCACTTCGACAAGATAACAAAGAATAAGAGTATAGGCAGATAGCAGCTGCTATTAGTAGATGAGCACAGCTCACATAAGACGACGGAGTTTACCAAGTTTACAGAGGATAATAATATTATACTGTGGGCGTTACCACCTCATACAACCTACCTACTCCAGCCACTTAATATAGGCTGTTTCTAGCCACTTAAATGGTACCACGGGCGCTGCCTTAACTAGGCTGCTCGTACTAGGTCTAAAGATATAAGCAAAGCTGACTTTCTGGCGACTGTAGCAGAGATCTAACGTCAAACTTTCACCCGCACTACCATCCTAAGCAGCTAGAGGCGTACAGGTATTGCTTCTTAGGCGCCCAGCGTCGTACTTAATTAACTAAAACAACAGAAGATTATAACTCTAGCGCTGAGAAGCAATCTCCTACACCTCCACCTACAGTAGCACGATCTACTACTCTAATAGTAGTCTTATCGCCTCTAAAGCTCAGCTCCTCGCCTACAAAGTCTCCTATCTAAAGCTTTTATCGCGTTAAAATTAACCTTAAGATAGCGCAGCTTGTACGTCAGCCGCCGCCGCGCGACGCGACTTCAGAACTAGAGAACCTACTGCCTAGCAATACAAGCGTTTCGTACACTAAAAACAGTCCGCCAAATTCAGCTCCAAGCTCTCTTTGTCAACGCCGTGCTTCGCGAGCATCTCCCTGCCAACGTAGCGTCCTCCGTCGTTAAGCATCTACGCAGCGCCTCAGCGCTTGCCCGCACGGCTAAGGGCTTTAAGCGCAATCTCCGTCAAACAAAGGCAGCTAAAAACGCTAAAGATAAGCGCCGACGTCGTAAAAAGCGAGCTTTAGAGACTAAGAGCAGTCCTATATACTCCTAAGACGCGCGCCAGATAGTACAACAGCGCGAGGTAGATAACCTCGCTCGCTTAGAGAGTGAGCTTGCTGCAAAACAACTTCGCGAGGCTACTAAGATTGCTAACAAATAGAAGCGATTATTACCTACAGTTAGGAACTAGGCCCGCCAGTACTGCAAGCGCGCAGCAACAGGTGTCCTCGTCAGGCGCGTCGTTACTAAGTAAGTATACGCTAACGACGACAGCAACTACAACACTAAGGCCATAGCTAATAGAAGTATATTAATCGCGACTATAGCTTCAAGTATTACGAGAAGAGGATTACAACAGACTTAACACCAGCTTACGAGGTAGCCTTTAGCGTGCAGCAGCTCGTAGATCCCTACACTAAGGCAGTAGCCTTGTAGCAGAATGAGCGCGCTGCAACACAAGCTGCAACTTAAGCTAAGGATTGCAAGAACAACAGCGCGACTAATGAGGACAAATATACAAGCGATATACTGCAAGATCAGTCCCCAGGCGTCAAGCGCAAGTCTGTGATCGTGTCGGGCGTAGGCAAGTTAGATAACCTTAACGGCTGCAACAGCGACAAAAACAGCAACTCCACAAGCAAGAATAAACTATAAAATGACTGGGGACTGCAATAAGATGTAATTAATCAATCTATTAAAAATCTACTGTCACAAACAAGCGCGTTCTGCTAAGAAATTGCGACTTTAGCTGTTCAATTGCACTAAGCTGATCATTTGCATTGAGGTGATAGGCCCGTGCTTCGCACGGGCAATTTCTTTGAAATTTTACGAAGTGTCCGCAAGGGCCCGAGTACCCAAGGGCATGCTGTTTCTCCTCAACAACTGTCTACCTATGCTTCGGCCGGCCATCTAGATAAAAACTCTGGTCCCACATTCCTAGTTCAGCTCATAATTCACGCCAACTTCAACAACAACAACTCTACAACGCGAAACAGAATGAGACCTACTGAGATCTATCGAGATTGCACAGAGCAGGAGTGGTCCCTGTTTTTTGGTTTGGCGTCATTGCGCCGCTAGCGAACAACTGCCCCATTGTCTTGGCAACCGCGCCGCTGCGGAGCCCAAGCGGCCAGCTGCTGAACACGACAATGACCGTTCCTCAACTTCACAACAAAGCACAGCATGCTGCTATGTCCTCGCTGCAAGTCCTTCTTATGTGGAAGCAGTACGCCACGCGCTCTCAAGTTTTGCAGATCTCCACTTGACGCCGACCGCTGAGAAGCCCTTCGTGCTGGCACCCTGTCCCGTCGTGTTTTCGAAGCCCATCGAACACTAAAAACGTACACATTGCAAGTAGGAATAGTGTTAGGAAAGGCTCATAATAGAGTGACACAAACCGTAAGCTTTGTTAGCAGCAGGATTGGATTTAGGAAGTCTTGTCAATTCACACCACTATCTAATGTAGTATTGCAAAATGGCTTCTAAGCAAACAGCGAACAAGCGAAAACAGACCTCGAACAATCTCACCCGACGGAAGCGACGTCGAACAACACGGCTCGCCTACACCAACGCCTCTGAAGCCGGCTAGCGAGAGGTTCTGAGCGGCGATAAAAATTCTGAAAGACAATGGAACCCACTATCTGGTTGAATGGGATGGCATTGATCCAGCGACAGGAAGCCCGTACGAGCCGACGTGGGAACCCCACGACTTCGTCACTCCAGCCCTAGAAGCAGAATGGAAGGAAACAATGGCTGCTCGGAGCGCCGTGGCAGGACATACCCAGAGTCAAGTTCAATCGTACGGAGAAGCCGGTGATCGTGCGCTATCTCCAGGGGAACCGCCGGAACCACTGGCGCCTGTGCAATCTCTGACAGAGAGGATACTTCAACGTCCAAGTGTCTCGACAGCTTCCCCGCAACAAATGCGTGAGTCACGACGTGATTCTGATTCGCTCTTCGTAGGGTTACTGGAAAGCGTCTGTGAGTTAGAGGCTAGAGACTCGCGATCCTGTGGTGTTGTACTTGCTAGTCAGAATAACGACGTTTTGGCAAACAACACTACGACTACACCGAAGGAAGCATCGAGCTCGAACCAGCAGAACTCAGCTACCGTGAATGGTGCTGGCGATGCAGATGAAGTGATTTGATCTTTGTCCGAAACATACTGGCATGGCTTGCTGACCATGTGCATACAGGATCTAAGCGCTAAGGATCCGGCCGCGGTTGTTTTGCAACACAATTCCCATGCTCAATCTCTTGTTTCCATCGAGACAGCCGACACTGTTAGAACTATACAACCATTGCAGCTTGAACTTGCAGAGAGGGTCCAGGACGGAGGATGCCAGGAAAGTGAGACTCCGGAGAGCCCAACTCAGGAAGAGCCGGAGTTATTGAAGTCGGCCGGGCAAGAGCGACAAGAGGGCCACGCTCGTATCCTTGAGGAGAAAGAGTTGCTTCCGTCGGTGCTGTTTGCAATCGAGAAGCCCCCAGAGGTAGGAGAACGGCAAGAGATGCACGGCGAGCCGGAGATTCTAGGGTCCTCGCCGTTCGCGCTTGCGAATGGGACTATTTATAGACCTTCAGAACTTTCAGCAGAAGCTGAATCGGTGCTTCAACCAGGGACGTGGAGAAGACCTGTTCTCCAAGAAGCCGCACTGGCTCTACCCTCAGGCGAGAGTGTCGAGGGGAAAAGTCAGGCACTAGTGATTTCAGAACAACTACCAGGACGACTTTCTGAAGACCATGAGCCTCATGAAGAGGTTGTAATACAACGTGTACCGGCTGAGCCCGACGTATGCGACGGTGTTGATGAGCCCACAATGCTTCTAGCACGTTCCGAGCGGTCGATATCATCATCTCCACAACAGAGCAGACTCACCGTGCAACACACTAAAGAGTGCACACATACTTTACCTGTTTCTTCAACAGAAAATTCACGGACCGAACCCTCGGCGACATCCTTAACATTGAGGCTAGATCCCAAGAACATGTCACGCAAGATATGAGAGTGACGGCGGATTCGATGGCAGGTATTGGGCGGTTGGGTTTGTGATGAGATCGTGCACATTGTGGACATTGACATGGTGGTACTAGATGGATGATTGCATGATACGACGTTTACACCCCCCTTTAAAGATTGGCTAGGCATTTTTGTGGCTTTGGGAATGCGCATTTGGGATGGATGGGTAGCTTAACCCGTCTTTCTTCTCGGAGGGCGAGCAGGATTCCATTCTACAGGCTAGAGTGGCGACAAAAGAGTCACTGTATAATGAAATATTTTGACGATATCGTACGAGAATGAAGCGGCGACTGTCTTGAGCGGCGAGCACCTCCCTTGCGTATCGGCCAAGCTCCAGCCATGCCTCGGACACTTTATCGACTGAGGGCTCGCTCTTGAGTTCTCCAGGTATGATAATCTGTGACCATTGGCACGTCGAGTCTACACCAGCGTTCGGATCGTCCAAAAAGCCAATATCCAGCTTGCGATCGGCAGTGGAGCCTTGCAGAGGCTGATGGGGCTGGGCCAGTGGTCGCCTCCGAGCTCCAGATACAGGCCGATGCTCTTCTGCCAAGTTCAACAGCCGGTCTATAAGCTCGGCCAACCCTGCCAGCATTTCTCCAGGTAGAGCGCGCTCTCTCCTGCCTTGCACTTGTCGAACAGGGTCTGTGCTGCCTGTTCCAGGCCTGGCACGTCTTCGAAGAATGCCTCGAAGAAACCGAGTACGCCAACGTACAGGTGTCCCAACTTCTCCTTCAGCACATTATCTACGTGTTTGCGGTGCTCGGTCGCATTCGCAAAGCTGCCCGTGTTGATGGAGAGGGGTATTTGCTGGAAGGACGAGGTAGGGCGGGGTGGAGGCGTTGATTCGGTGACGAAGTTTTCGGCACGAACCCCGTCAAACCGTTGAATTGCGAAAGACCACATTCATAGTATTCGATAAGACGTCGTCGATGATATGTGGTAAAACTCTGGCCTCGCCAACAGTGCAGAGAGCCCATCGTGCAAAGGCGTCAATTGGCTGCGATCTTCACCCACACGACCTACCGAACGCGCGCACATTCAGCTGGGCTACGATGCGAACACGCATAACTTAGAGGCTCTCGCGTGAGCTTTCAGTACCTGTTCGACCATGCACCAACGCTGGTGTCAGACCTGTATGCTTGGAAAGGGAGGTGACGTAGTGTATCAGTAGTGCCTGGAGCACATCTTCACCATAGTAGGTAATTACGAGTCAGAGTATATGACGTGGTGGGGCATCTCGATGCAATCACAGAACGTTCCTGGGAGCAGCACGTTTCTAGGAGCGGATACATGGCGCTAGTATACTTTACGAAGTTGCTTTCCTAGTCTAGCGTGACTAGGACGAGAAGATATCCTTCTTGTGCTAGTGCAGCTAGCACAGTTACAGCTTCGCTGCTGCTGCATTCTTTACGCATCATCCGTGCAAATCGTCACGTACTAGCCGGAATGACCTCGTGCTAGTTACGTTACGTCAGAAAGAGTCAAACAGCATCTTGCTCGCCCTTACATGAGAGGAAAAGTGTGCTCGTATTGCACTGCTCTGTTCTGAATGACCTCTGGCTTACTGCGATGATACAGCGCGAAACGTGCACACTTAATCAGAGCAAATGACATTACCCTATGTCCCTAAGCTATCTCCTGCTGCTCAAACAATGGTTCTTTCCCAATATTTGCATATTGACCTTAAAATCAAACCAATCACACTCTGCTTAACCTGTAATACCCCCTACATACGAAAGGCGGAATCAGGATATTCTTGTATAGACCTGAGTAGATCGTTAGGGAAGGGTGGGAGACGGCTCTGCACTAACTCCAGGCGAGAGCACAGCCATCGGAGCAGTTGATGTGCGTGCAAGGATGCTTGCATTGCGAGCGATAGGCGGAGATGGATGGGCGGGAAGTGTGACTGGTACGGTTTCGAGGCTTGGTGAGGATCCCAGGTCCTGGAGCTGACCGGACGTGTATTCGGACATGGTTCTGCGTAAAAGTTAGTACAGTATGTAGTACAAAGTAGAACGGCTAGCCATAAAAGGGGCACTGCAGGTACCTAGCGTAAGCGATTGGTGTAGCCATCGGATAGCACGACGATCTGTTTGAAAATTTCATGGAGTGGCGGAGGAAGCAGCGAGATTTGGCACCACCCCATAAGCGCATCACTTGGCAGTCGCCTTACCGAATCAAGTAAAGCGCCCAACAACAGGGCATGTTCTAAGTTCCGCCACATGTGGCTCAGTCGTCTTTCCATCAACCATTTTCCGTCACAGGAACAACTTATCCAGTAACTCTCTGCTCGTGTGCCAGGTGTAGGAAGTCCCCAAATTAAACACAAGATTAAGATGCAGTTGTTGCAATTGTCGCCACCAATTCATCCCAGTGCCCGATCTTAAATGGTAGAAATGTGGCAGAGCACGCAATCTCCAACTATTTTGATTCTCAGCCTCTGTCTATCAATTTCTTCGCAGCATCCGTAGCAGTACTTGAAATAATCACCAAAATCACACCAAACGGAACACGCCTTCAAAATCTCATTCATTCAGGCATAAGCACCCTCTCTCTAAACCACTCTAAAAACGTCCTCTTGGCCCAACCAACAACCAGTCTTCATACTTTCAAAACCGCATAGCAACCAAGGATATCCGCAGTAGTTCCAAAATCTACGGATCGATAATCTGGACCTCCCCTTCCAGATTGCCAACAAACAATAGCTTCCAATGCTCATCCGAAACCAGGATTAGTGGAACCGTGATAGGGACCAGATTCTGGGTGAGGATCCGCAAGCGATTAAAGTAAGCCATTACCGGATAGAGAACTGGACTTCGCCGTGCCTCTTGCCGCCGTTAGGAGACTTGGTCTCAATGTTGATAGCGATGAGCATACCTAGGCACATGGTTAAATATGGTTATTCGAGGGGTCATAACTATAACCATGAATAACCATGAAGCTTAAAACAATAACTTGTTATAACCATATAACCATATTATAACCATGGCCTAATTACTAATACTACAGGCTCTATAACCACTGAATTTCATCTAAAATCTCTTTATCTAGCTCATCCTTATTATCCTCTGCCACTGCCTCTATTAGTAGGCCTATTCCATTAAGGTAACAAGGCCAGATATAGCCCTCTTTAATCCAATTGCTAATGCTCTTAATTCTTTTGATGTTAAGGCAGAATAGACTTAATCTATCTTATAAGCAGGTCCTTCTAGATCTAGAAAACGCTCTTTCTAGCTCTAATAACTCTGCTAGAATAGATAATATCGTTATAGCTATACAGTAGAGCTAAGAATAGCAGGATTTCTGTTTAGAATAGAACTACTATTTAAGAGAGCTGCAATTAATATAAAAGAAAGGTAATTTAATAAAGGCCTTAAAGTCGTCGTTATTGTATAAGTTAGCTGTAATAACTTCTATACTCTTTATAAGCAAGTCTAGCTTAGTACTACATTTCTTTAAAGACTTTACTAGTAGCAGTATTACTAAGAGTATAGGAGAAGCGTCTAGCATAAGTACTATCTTAAAGTTTTTCTTTTAAAGTATATTAGCACCTTTAATTGCAGGTTTAATCTACGCCTCTAGCTAATTCTTCTAAATATAGGCTGCTCTATAAGAGAAATTAAGAAGCAAAGCTATAGTATAAATAGGTGCCTTTCTAGTTATATTGTAGTATTTATTAAGAATGAACTAGCCTATCTTAATAGCACGAATTATCTTAGGATTATAATAATTCTCTTAAGAGTAGTATACCTAGTAAAATATTAGTATAGCGTCTCTAACAAGGTAGCACTTAATCTTACCTTATTTCTCTTATAATAAGTAAGAAGAGCGTCTATTAAAGAGAGCAATTGTAAGATAGATAACTTATCTCTCTCTATATATAACGTTACTAAAGTAAATAGTTAGAGAAATGTATAGGCTTTACATAGCAAATCCTAATTCTAGACTAATAGCTATAGGTTACTAAGAGCTGCCTTATAGTCTATTATAAAGGCTTTAATCTTAGACTACTTTATAATAGCTCTATTTATAATTATATACTATAATAACTATCTTGTTTAATTATTAATTCTAAGTTAAAGGTTTACTTTATTATTCTAGATATCTATATATAGAGATAAACTACGTAATTAGGCAGCTAGTTTATAGAGTTTTTGTAAGGTAGGCATATTCTAAACACTAGAGAACTTATTACTTATAGAGCCTTAGCTACCTTAGCTACCTTAGCAGCAAGTATACTCTTAGTCTAATTAACTCTCTTAATATTTATCTAGCTGCGTACATTCTGTCTAGCGTCTCTATTCCTAGAAGTTAAGAACTTTAGAAAACTATACAAGAAGCTTCTCTCTAGTAATATTAGTAGTAAAGGCAAGAGTAGTAAGAAGAGCTTCTTTTAAGAACGCTAATAGAAAGGCTTAAAGAGAGAGATTAATAATATAACTAATGCATTAGATACGACGTTGTTTAGCGCTAAATTAAACCTAACTAAGGTTAGTACTTAGAATTAAGCTTTAATATAAGCTCAAAGCTTTAACGCACTTAGTGCTTAGCAAGTAGACGTAATTCTAGAGCCTCTAAGTAAGAGTTATTTAAAGTCGCATTATTACTAGTATACTAGCCTATCTTAGACTAAATACTAAACTCTACGAGAACCTTAAGAATAAGGCTAGCTTACTTCTTACTACTATAGAAGTAGCAACATTCTAGTAGACCTAATAGAGTCTTCTGTAGCTATTCTTCTAGATCTACTTACTAGGTATAGACAGTAAGAAGAGAGTGTTAATACAGAGATTCTACAAGTTAGATAAGATATAAATAGAGCTAATACTAATTACAAGACTTTTCTTTATCTAGCTCCTATAAAGTTTATAGTTTAAAACGATATATTAGATAGTAGTATAGTAAGACGTAATAAGTAGATCTCTAATAGCTAGGTTACATACTAGTAATAGATCTCTTATTTTATTCTATTTAACAGCTAAGAAAGGTATCTAACACTAAGTAAGTAGACTAATAATAGCCTCTTAATAAGCTTACTAATTAAAGCTGTTTTAAAGGCTACTCTAGAAGATAATAAGTGTAAACATTAATAAAATCTCTTACTGTAGCGCTAGTGTTAATAAAGTAGACTAAGAGAATTCTTTAGGTAGCAGGTAAAGAGAGATAACATGTTTAATAGTATTAGTTTAATGCTCTATAGCTTAGAAAGTGCATTTCCTACAGATAAACTACTTTTAACGCTAAATCCTTAATTTGTAAGCTAGATAGGTCTTTTAACATATTTAATTCTAAATACAACGTTAAAATACAATAGTGTTACTAGTGTTAATATTACAGGTGTAGTAGAAGTAAGGCTAAACGAGATATCTAATAACATTATAGAGAAGAGTACGTTAGATAAGAGTAGTTAGAGCTAAATGCAGGATTTTTCCAGCTAGACTAATGCCAAGATACCAAGGTAGTTATATATAGTTATAACCATACTAACGATGAGATATAGTTATAACCATATAACGATAGGTTCAGTATGATTATAGTTATAACAAAAACCGATCAATATAACAAGTTACGGTACCCAGGTATAGACTAGTAAATGGGTAGGAGTTAGGTCGAGGTTAAGTTGGATTACGTAAGACCCTAACCCAACCCCAACCCAATACCCACCTTTTTCACGCTAAGCGTGGGTAGTAGTTAGGCTGTAGTCGCACGGACCATGGGTTGTAGTTGTGGTCGCACGGACTGGGTTGGGATGGGTCTTAGTCATCAAAGCCTTATTATAACAGCGTTTTATCACAGTTACGCGCAATTGCGCGCAGTCAAAAAAGTAACAAAAAAGTGACCCATGTGGGTACCCCGAACCCAACCACGACCCATGGTCCGTGCGACCCAACCCAACCTCTACCCACGCTAGTAGCAACCCCAACCCAACCTCTACCCACGCTAGTAGTAACCCAACCCAACCCCTACCCACGGCCCGTGCGACCACGACCCAACCCATACCCACGAGTGGGTACCCCGAACCCATTTACCAGCCTACCCAGGTATGAGCGCTGGGGGGAGACTGTAGGTATTAGGGCCGCAAAACACGAGGCAGAGCGCCTCTACGAAGCTGGAATCACAGTATACAGTTAGTAGAACCATTATCTAGATGGGCATGTCAACATATTTAGATAGTGGTTGAGGGGAAACGGGCAGGACTCTGGGGACAGCTGGCTCCTCTTACAGGAGTGACGTGGGGCGGCACGGATTAACGTCCGCGCCGCGTCGGTTGTCAGCCAAGCCAGCCAACCGGGCATAGCTGCGGAGAAAACGCGGCTGAAACCGAGTAGGAATCAATCAATCAATCATTCATTCAACCAAGCTCCACAAAACACCACGATGACCTCACTCTTCCCACACACGGCCTACGCCGAAGACCAACCAAACGGCCACGCCATCCTCTATCTCCACGTAATGCGCGCATCAGCAATGTCCTTCTCCTTCATATCATTCTTCCGCTTCCCGGTCTCCCTGCTCAATGCACGCTACCGGAAACTCCCAATCGACATGCGAGCCATAACAGCACGCACACTACAATCATCAGGTCACGCGCTTGTCATCGGATCAGTCGCCGGCGCACTCATGACTTGGGGAAGGATGCGAGGAAAGGAAGAGATTGAGTACCAAGACCGTGCCTGGAGGATCTTAGAGAATAAGGGGGAAGGAAAGACGGATTGGGCGGTGATGGGTGGCGCTGGTGCGGGTGCTATTGCGGGTTTGTTGGCGGCGAGGAGAGGAGTGATTCCGGTCAGTGTGGGGAGTGCTGTGCTTGGAGGTATGGGAGCGGGCGCTAGCATTGGTGTGCCGTTTATGATTGGGTCTTTTGCTGCGGGGCGGAAACCAAGTTGAGGTGATTGAGATGGTAGGAAGAGATGGCTTCTAGTAAAATGGTACTCAAAGGATGAACGTCTGCGTTAATCCAGGAGCGTTTAGTGTACCAAGAATGAGGTTCTTTCTTCGAGGATTAATGAATATACGCAGATAAACAACAACAACCTGCTGTAGTCTGAATCAAGCTCGACCTTTTGCATCATTGCCAGGCGCTGCGATCTTAAGTAAGGAATTACGTATCAAGGGGTGAGGGGATAGTTTAGTGTCCAACAGCGCATCGCTATTGTCATACGCGAACAAAAAGGGTATCTGACAGCGTGCTTGTCTGAATCAAGTGTAGCTTTCTGATGGCTTCGCGTGGATAAGTTCCCACTACGACCCAAGCTTCAAGTATCATAGCTTCCAATGAGGCAGACATCCCAGTAATGAATGAATGAATGAATAATTGCCATATATTCATATGCATCATTAATGCTCCTCCTATATTCATATCCATTAATATTCATTCAAAAGCTATGAATATACTTGTCTTGGCACAGTATCATTTAATCAAAATTGTCTTCATCGCCTGAAATCTCAATCGTTTCACCGTCTAGTTCAACATACAACTGCTGAATATGGTCATTCTGTATCCAGCTGTTCAAGCACTCTAACTTCTCGATGTTCTCCGCCGAAAGGCGCGCTCTGTCCCATGAGATCAGGCGGCGTGCTCCAGAGAATTGTAAGAGGTTAAAGCCTAGTTGTAATGTTCCTCGGTGGAACCTTCGGAGTCATAGAAACATAATGTGTAGCTTGCTCGCAATTTTGCCGGTCTGTGTGTGCCGCGGCCGCGACGGTGGCTCTACAGCACCAAGTCGACGCGGGGGTGCGTGACGGGCCTGTGGAGGTCATCGCTGTTGTCGTGATTTCTAAAGTATGGGTGTGGGGAAGAAGAATGAAGACTGGGTTGATTCTAATGAGTGTATCTAGCTAGATAGATATACCAACTGAACAGAGTGAATGGCCGTCGCGATAGAGAAGGCAGCTGTAGG
The DNA here is from genome assembly GCA_020744225.1 of Paraphoma chrysanthemicola. Classification (NCBI taxonomy): domain Eukaryota; kingdom Fungi; phylum Ascomycota; class Dothideomycetes; order Pleosporales; family Phaeosphaeriaceae; genus Paraphoma; species Paraphoma chrysanthemicola. Next base: position 1,608,693 of record JAGMWG010000009.1, on the reverse strand, counting down.
CAACAACGCGGTAAAGACGCGATATCACGTGAGAGGTCAACATATTTTAACTCTTGACACTTGTTAAAGTTCACATGCCTGCAACAGATGTTTAACATTATTAACATTTGCTCAACAAGTGTTAAAACTTAACATGATTACAACAGCATATTCTAACACCCCCTTGGCGCGGTACGGAAGTTCACAAGATAGGTAGCCCTGAAATTACATCATCAATCGCTAGACTTGCGGCGCGATAGCCAAGCACGAAGTCGACCCAGCATTGCATTTGGACTTCCACGGGCGTAAGGCAAGTTATGAACGTGATTTGATTCCTCCACATACACACGTTGCGCATGGGGACGAGCGATGATTACACAAGGCTGCGATGCGACTACTACAAGTTCGTGTTTGCTTGGTATGTACGGACGTAAACTAGTTTTGAGTTTCCCCGCGACCCCAGATTTGTGTCGGGACGAAGCGGTGATTACTTAAAGTTGTAAAGTTGTAGTAGTGGTCAGTGCACCTTGCATGAAACAGTGGAGGATCAGTAATCGAGAGCGGTTTTGGTCATCAGAAGTGAATGCATGATCCCTGCGTTTATCTTTCGACCTAAGTAATCAGAGTTCACATTAGCGCCGGCACCGACCATCCTCTTATCCGCACAAGCACTCATCTATAAAGATCTCATTCGACTGAGAGACATTCGATATCTTCATCACAACATCTCTCAGATTTACTACACACAAATCACAAGATGGGCGGCAACACAAAACTCCAAGTCGATATCTACATTGCGCCTGTCATCCCAGCTGCGACTGGCTTTGACGATTACGAAAGGGCAGCCTGGTCACCCATCAGCTGTGTCCTTGTCCATGGGCCCAAATATGCCGCCCTCATCGACACTCCCATCACCATCCAACAAGGCAAGGAGATAGCCGAATGGATTAAGAAGACCGCTCCTGGGAAGAAGCTCCAGTACATTTACACGACCCACGCGCATCCCGATCACTTCGCGGCTGTGCCGACACTACAAGAGATATTCCCGGGTGTTGAATTCGTCGCCACGGCAAACGTCGTAGGCGGTATTCAAGAGTTGTATAAGTCGGGGGGCTACGACACCGTTTGGCCAAACATGTTCCCCAAACAGATGCACGAGACCAAGCCGCAACCAACGGCGCTTCCAGCATCGGGCGAGTTCTTCGTCGACGGCGAGAAACTCATCGGCATCGAAGTCGGACACACGGACAACGAATTCTCCAGCTTCCTCCACGTTCCTGCGGTCGATCTCGTCGTTACGGGAGACATTGTTTACGGCGATTGTCATCAGCATTTTGGCGAGGCCAATACGCCAGCTAAGCGCCAGGAGTGGCTGCATGCTATCGATCTCATCGAGGCAAAGAACCCGCATATTGTTATTGCAGGACATAAGAGAGCTTCCCAGGCGGATGCGCCGTATTTGATTCAGTCGACTAGGGAGTATATATACACATTCGAAAAGGAGCTGAAGCTAGCGAAGAGTCCTGAGGCGTTGTATGACAGGATGAAGGAGTTGTATCCTCAGAGATGGAACCTTTTCATTCTGCATTTTGCGTGCCAGCAGTCGTTTGCGGCACGCGAGGGTAAACTTTGAGGAACAGTAGAGTAGAAACAATTGAGTAGTTAATTGAGAGCCTTTGAAAATCCTCAGAACGTGCAAGATGCGTTCACGGCTTGTGACCAGGATGTATTCACCACTTCTGCTTTTCTCTTGTTATTCTTGTATAGGAATTACTTCATAACTGACCTTGTACACTATATCGACAAAAGAATAACGCTGGTGCCCAGTTCGTGTCTTGGGTCCGAGCACAGCAGCGGCGGATCGGCTCGGATGTGTGGGGGTGGGGGCGGGGGTTGAGGGACGATAGAAAGTGGAGAACACCTCGGAATCGCTGTCTAAGGGCATACGGGAGTTACGTATCCGCTGGTCTAGGGGGAATGGATTTAGCACCGGGATTAGCGGTAGGACGGCGACAGTGATGTTTTCTCGAGAGACGCGTGTGCAAAAACATGGGTACGACCACGCACCTAGGTAAGCGGACTAAGTTAATAGAATTCTTAAAAATTTTTACTACTAAGCTGCATCTACATAAATTATCTATTCTTAAGATTAATAAGCTTTAGCTTATATTATACAGAAGTTTTTAAGAGAACCTAAAAAAGCTTAAAAGCTTTTGTAATAAATCTTTAATAACGTCTTGCTTGTATAAGCTAGAGATCTAATAGTCTAGGGACTTAAAACCTATTACATAAAATCTCTAGAGAATTCTACTAACGTACTTCACGAGCGAGTTAGGCAAGTCTAGACTAGTAAATAAGTTCGGGGTACCTAATAGTGGGTATAGGTTAGGTCGTAGTCGCACGAGCCGTAGGTAGTAGTTAGGTTAGGTTGTTACTAGCGTGAGTAGAGGTTAGGTTAGAGTTGCTACTAGCGTAAGTATAGGTTAGGTTAGGTTGTACGGACTATAAGTCGTAGTTAGGTTTAGAGTACCTACATAAGTTGCGCTAAATAAATATTACAGCCTATTCTTTATTTCTATAACAGTTAGTAAGATTATACTACATAGGTGCTGCAACTCTTAGTAAAATTATACTACACTAATACAAAGAGAAAGGTTGTATTTACTGCGTGTTTATTATAGTCTATTATTACAGTACCTATTCGCGATAGTACACTAGGCGCTAACGCTTCTATAGTAAGCGTAGTAACTCTTTCTTAGTATTGCTAACCTCTACAACATTCTTCTTACTAGTCTCTACACTAGTTGTTTTAATTATAACTATAACTAATAGTTAAACTATTTTAGTAACCTTATTATACAGTGCTCTGTTCTTATCTTTATCTAAGTAACCTACGCTACTAATATTATTATTCTTATAACTTATAGCGTCTTTAAGAACTATTAGTTATTATACTATCCTAGCCTTAAGATAGTGCCTTTAATCTCTAATAATATCTTTACTTATATTAAATACGCGCTTAACTCTAACTTTAGTAATTAGTAGTGCTAAAATATCCTTTATAATCTAAGTAAGTTAAGAATAAATACTTTCTTGTAACTTCTACTAATCTAGAAGACTAAAAGTATCTCCTTATATAACGTAAGTAGTACTAAGATATAATTTACCTTTATTGTATGTAGTCTACTTATTAATTTTAGACTTCTATGTACTTAACTCCTAGCTAGGTGTAGAAGGTTGTTATAGAGATAATTAAGTAAGACTACTAGATTATAATTGCCGTAGTGTAGAAGTCTTATAAAACTACTTATTGCTCTGTACTTATAGATAAGGTATATTTAGAGTTAGTATTCTATTATCTTACTAGTTATAGCACTCTAGATAGTTAAAGAATTACTATTAATATTTATACTTATTCTGTAGATTCTATATATTATTCTATTATAGTTATTAGAGCATAAATATAATAAAAGACTGTAATAATAGTACCTTATAGACTATTAGCTTTTGTGTTAGGTTAAGAATAGTTACGCAATTAAATAAATAACTACACTCTTCTTTAGTCTATAAATAATACTAGCTTAGCTTTTCTTAACTTCTTTATGCAGTATTCTAAATAATACGTAGCTAATTAATATTCTTAGTGTTACTAGGCTTCTTACTTAGCTTATTATTTATCTAATCTAGAAAATTAAATAGTTAATTATACATAAGCTAGATGTACTAGACCTATAGCTGCTACGTTTAACTAAGTAAATTTATTACGTTCTTAAAATTTTTAAGTATAGTAGTAATAAGCTTAAGATAATGCTATGCAGTACTTAAAAGACGAAGTTTCTTTAGGTTATAGGTATTAATTCTAGTTATACTTATATTTTTAGTAAAGCTATTACTACTATTTATATTAGATACAACCTCTTTTTTTAACTACTTATTAATATATTTCTAGAGCTGTATTGCTTATACGCATATATTATATATTAAATTTTATTAAGGTTTTACATTATGTATTAGGTATAGACGTGCTCTTTATAGTAAGTTATACTATAGTATAATAAAACGCTTAAATTATTGTAGTAATTAGTTAATTCCTATATAGATTACTTAGAGCTTACTTTACATTAGACTGTAATAATTATATATAATAAACTAGACGTATCTTACGAAGAGAGTTTAGAACTAATATTTGTATCTAGATCTCTACTATATAGTATTAATCTAGATTCTATTTATTCTCTATTGTATCTAACGCTACTAACTTAAGATATATAATAATATCTTAGATAACAAGATTAATAATATAAGCTAGGCACAGAATAGTATTCTCTTATACTAACTAATTATAGTTTTACTCTTCTAGAAGATATTACAAGCTTCTAGTAAGAGTGCTGTTGTTACTAGCGTAATCGCAGGTAATTACAAGAAGCTAATACTTAATATCTGTATCTATAAGAAGTTATAGTACTTCTTTTACTATAGCCTTACTAGTATAGCTACTGTATATTAGAATAAAGTCTAATAATTTATTCTAGAGCCTCTAGCTCTTATTAATATAGTAACTCTTAATTACTAGAAAGCTTAAGTAGTTACTTAAAGTCTATACATTAAGTGTAATTAAGATCTTATTATTTTTAGAAAGATTATTAAGTAGAGAAGCTCTTACTATAGTGTACTTTTCTTTAAATAGCTACTTAAATTTATAATAGCTATTTATTATAGCTATAAGTTATAGAAAGTATATAAATTATTAGAGAAAGGCTAGTTAATTATTTAAAATAATAGATTACTATTAATAATAATGTATATAAGTTCTTTCTTAAGTGCTGTAGTTAAGAATACTAGTATGTTATAAAAGTAATTTCTTACTAGTTATAAAGGTAGAAATAAAGCTAAGGCGTATTATAGGCTGTATATAGAAGTAGTAGTATATTTATAAGCTTATAACTAAACGTAATTAAGAAGATACTTTATACTTATTTTTTTAATAGCTAGGTATTAAAGTACTAATCTATAATTAATATAGTAGATATAAGAATAGCTATCTATAATATATATAGCTTCTCTAAATTAGTTTTATATTTAGTCTATACAAACGCTAGAATTCTAATTTAAATTTAGTATCTTAGTATTATTTGTCTAAGTAGTTAATTTCTACTATATAAGCTATACTTAACAGTTATTATTATTATTATTGTCTATTACCTTATTACTAGGTAGGAATTTTATAATTATAACTCTTACTCTACTTTCTCTAGTCTTAATCTAGTCTATAGTTATTTAAAATATTTTAAGTGCTTCTAGTAGTATAAGTGTAATGTCTATTATTATAGTACAAGAAATAGAATGTAATAAAAGACTATAATAATAGTATAATCTTATAGCTATAGTGTTATTCTTTAACTATAGAGTGTAAGAAGTATAGTATTTTTTTTCTCTTAATAATAACTATAAACTCTAAGATAACCTCTTACTTTAGTGTAATAATTATAGTTTTGTATAGCGTTATAAGAGAATTAGACTATATTCTAAATTATAAGACTATTATTATTAGCTGTAATAAACTAAGTAGTCTTATTACTTTGTATTAGAAAAGCAAAGATCTACTAGTAAATTTCTAAAGACTCTAGCTATAATAAGCGCTACACTTAAAGAACTAAACTTACGTCTTTATCTTATTAACGTTATTCTTACTATTCTTCTTATTCTTACTAGTAAGAGAACTATCTAGGAATCTATTCTACTTATTCTTACTATCTAAGAAACTATTCTACTTAGACTTCTTATTAGAACTTTATAAGGTATTATACTTATTATTACTCTCTAGTATTGCATCTATCTTAGAATTATAGTCTACTTCTTTCTTAGACTTATTACTCTTATTACTTATATAATAGAGTAGAAAACCTACTAACTTAGTATTACCTTAGAACTTAGAAAGTTTCTTAAAGAGTGTAGGTTTACGCTCTCTACTACTATAAGTATATTACTATAATAATAGAATGTAATAAAACTTACTACTACTACTTACTAGTAACTATATCTATCTCCTCTAGTATTAGGCAATCTCTAAAGTTCTTCTAATCTTTCTTCTATTACTTATTACTAAAAGAATTAGTCTTAAGCTTATATAGGTCTTCTTAGTATACCTTATACGTAAGCTTTTTAATAGTACTACTAGTACTAAATAGAGTCTTCTTAACTCTACTTTCTCTAATCTTAACCTTAGTCTTATTACTAGAAAGCTTTTTTAATAAGAAAGTCTTATATTTTCTTAGATTAATCTTATACTAGATATTAGACTATTTCTTATAAGTCTAAGCTAGACTATTCTCTATTTAGTTATCTGTAGCTAGTAAGTATATATCTATAATTATTAGCTGTAATAACTTACTACTCTTCTTATTATAGTAGCGCGTATTAAATAGCTTCTTAAAGACCTTCTTAAACAGAATATCTTTATTAGTCTTAGAAGATACTTTATAAGTAGAATCTTTCTCTAGCTTTTTCTTAAGAGCTAGTTTTGTAGATTAATTAGTAGTACAGGCTTTATTAAGATGCTGTTTCTTAATACTACGTAGAGCTATATAATTCCTCTACTAAATAGTATAAGTGCTGTTACTAAAGGTGCCTTTAAAGGTAATAGTAAGGTTAGTAAGTTATTCTTTTATAGACCTAACCTAGCCTCTCTATCTAAGAATAAAATTTACCTTCTCTTTCTTATTTGTATAGCTCTATAAGAATTAGTCTAAGCTATTATAAATAACTATTATAAATACCTTAGTAAGCTTCTCTTACTTATTAACAGAAAACTCTTAGAAATACTAACTTCTAAATCTAGAAGTAAGCCTTTAGAACTCTTAGAGAAGTTAGAGGCTTTAAGTAGCTCTAATTTAATTTCTAGAGAGCTTATTTTGCAGGTATTATAATAAAGGTATATAATTATTTACGCTAAGAGTGTAACTACTAATACTAAGGTAGACTAGAAGATCTAGCATAAGTTATAAAAAGTAAGTAAAGTAAGATAGAGTAAAAAAAAAGTAAGTGCGCGTAAGCTATATAGGTAAGGTAAAACTAGCAGTAACGCGCTGCGCACTTACCTCTATATTCACCTCTACATTTACTACTTATACAGGCTACCTATAAATAATTAGTAAAATACTAATAATTTAGAAATTAGCTTAATTACTTCTACACCTTAACTCTAGTAACTACTTAAGAATAACTTTCTCTGTACAGCCTAGACTGTCTGTTGTTTATTCTAGTTAATTATAATATAATTATCTTTACTAACTACGTACGCAGTTAACTTATTACACGATTTGTAGTCTTACTAGTTTATAGCTTCTAAGCTTAAGCTTAAAAATCTTACTAGTAACTATACTATTAAGTAAGTTATTCTAATAGAATTCCTATTTATAAATAGTCTTCTGCTTAGACAGGTAAGTAAAGAGTTAGAGATTTCTATATTTCTTAAGTCTTTACTTTCTTTTAAGAATTAGACTTCTAAGCGTCTTAATACTAAGAAGAAAATTAATAAAGATAAAGAGAATAAAGAGTAATAAAAACCTTTTTCTCTCTATAGAAGAAGGTTAAGGCTAAAAAAACTAAAGCTAGTTTTAACTTTAGCTCCTCTAGCTCCTCTAACTTAAGCTTCTCTAACTTAAGCTTCTCTAACTTAAGCTTCTCTAATATAAGCTTCTTTCTTAGATAAGGCTAAGATAGTAAGAAAGCAGCCTATAAAGCCTAAGCAGTCTACTAAGAATTGCGCAATAATAGGTAGAAATACTCTAAAGAAGAATCTTACTAGTAAGACTAGTTATAAGTCTAAGGCTACTTCTACTATAACTAAGAAGTACTAGTATAAGCCTTACAGTATATTATTACAGTCTTTTATTATAGCTATACGCTAACTAGACTTAGTAGTAGTGCTTAGAGAAATCTATTATTACTAGAAGTTAACTAAGCTTCTTATCTATAAACTACTATTTAGCTACCTTTATCGCAAGATAACCTAAGAGATTAGAAATAACCTGCACTATTAGAAAAGTGCACTTAAGACTATACAAGAAGTAACTAAGACTTTTCTAGTTAGCTACTTTAAGAGTATGTATTACACTCTATTTAGATTTTTAATATATACTAAATTTTTTAAGACTGCAACATTAATGCAATTTACGTAAAGAGAGTTATAATCTAGAAAAAGAACTTAAGCCTAGCGCGTTAATACTACACTCGTATAATTAAGGCTTTTATATAGTTTTAGTTTAGAGTGTATATAAGTAGTAGAAAGATAAGTAGTAAGAACATAGCTATATAAAATTAGTAGTAGTTTGCAATTAACAAACAAAGTACTATAATAATTATCTGTAATAAACCTGTAACGCTATAACCTAAGAACAAAAGTCTAACTGTATTTGCAAAAAATAACAGACAAGTAGATAACTAAGACCTATTCTAACCTAGTCCGTGCAACTATAACCACAACCTATAGTCCGTGCGACTACAGCCTAACCACTACCCACGCTTAGCGTGAAAAAGGTAGGTATTAAGTCAGGGTTGGGTTAGGGTCTTACTTAATCCAACCCAACCCCGACCCAACCCCTACTCATTTACCAGCCTAGCCCAAATATTGTTTCATCTTAAGCCGAACACCCCAGCCGTCACATGCTGCATAAGTTCTAAACAAATGGCTTTCTGCCTATCGCGCTCACAGGCAACTCTACAACTTGCTCGAGTTACGTGGCACTGCTCGAGGCGGCGACTTAACCGAGACTTCCTCCCACCATGGATAGCTCCTCGGAGCGTTCTTGTTTAAAGTGTTCGCGTAGTTAGGAAGCTGCTTCTTGAAAAAGGCAGTCTTATACTCCGCATGATCCCTTACAACGGATTAGTCTGGCCCAGCTGCAACGGGGTCTGAGGAACATACTCGCCGCCAAACATATCTGCTAGTATTGGACTGTCTGTCAGATGAGCGGCTTCGGCAGTCCCCCCATTCCGCCATATAAGCTGCCGATTGAGATGGATCGCCATAGGGCTAACATTTTGCAGGATGTCATCGGCTAGTGCAAGAGCCCTAGGTAGGACATCTTCTGGTCTGGGCAGGAGTTCTGCGAAGAGGCCATCCAGCACTTTGGATTCCGCTGGGAATCGCTTGCCTGTGGCGAGGAGGTACGTTGCGTTACTGTAGCCAACCATGCGCGGCAAGAAAAACGAGCTGCAGGATTCCATAGTAAGACCAATCCGGGCGAAAGGGAATCCAAACTCGGCTTTAGCGGGCGCTAATCTGCGCGAGGTTAGTCTTTCGTACTTCGGTGAAAGGAAGACGTACCGAATGCCAGCAGCAAGTGTCGAGGTCATACCAATACCAATGGAGAGCCCATTATACGCGACCATGACTACTTTGCTGCAGTTGTACATGGCAAGTGCCAACGTACCACCTGGGTCTCGGACAACATTGACTGGCATGTTCTTAACCATACTTGAGTCTTCTTTGAGATCAATACCAGCACTGAAAACCCTTCCGATACCAGTGAGGATGACAACTTTGACTCTATCGTCGACATTTACAGCTGTGAAAAAGGCGATTAATTCCTTCAACATGTCCAAAGTAATTGCATTCAGCTTGTCGGGTCTGTTCAATGCAACAATTTGGATAGGTGTTACGTCCTTAGCCGACTCTGGATGGTTCGAGATTCGGATATGACTGTCGCTTGCCGTGACGTAAGACTCTGGGACTTGGATGACATCGCCATTGTTCCATGACATCCTGCTCGATCACTTTCCACAAGTTCTGGCCGAGATAATATGAGTTGGAAGTAAATTATGCTTTGTCTTAGACGAGAATGCTCGTTGCAGGCTTCGTTGCGGCTTTGATAAGTAAAACTGAGAGATATAAGGCATTGAAAGAAGCTAAGGAGAAGCTCTTGTAAGTTGCGATTAGTGAGCTCCAAAGTGGCCGAGGTATTGTCTTCAACAGCCCCCGCTGGACGAGCACCAATAGGCTTCGCAGCCCTGGAGTGCACGTGCTTCGGCGAAGACTAACTTGAGATTATATACGATCATCACCTGCACCTCCCATCTCCTCTTGTTGTTGTAAACATGGTGAGGGGAGATCGCGCGCTCAGAAAAAAGGGTCAAGAAGCTGCCGAGGCCCGATCATTAATCCACATACAGTGCCGAACGCCGAGGCGCCCCCGTCGGTGAGGCGCCCACCCCAACCACCATCTGGCCACAGTAAAAGTGAGGTTATATTGTTGCCCACAGTAGCCATGATTACAAGATCTTGTAGTAGAGTAGTAAATAGATGCTTGCAATCAATTTGTACTGTTTACATTTCTTTAGAAGGTTAATTTTTCGCCTGCGTGAGTTAACTTTTAGTAGACAGCTCGGTGCAGGATCTCTACCGCTAGCACTACCTTCAGCAGACTGCGCAACACGCCTACGCTTTGCCTTTAGCCCAGTACTTTGTAAAGCTGCTCTTTTACCCTTTTAGGACAATTATAGAGCTTTTTAGGCAGCTACAGCTTCTTTTTCTTGCTATTTCTTACGCTAAAGTTTAGCTCTTTCTACAGCCTTCTTTTCTTCTCCTTCGCCCGCTCCTTTTAGAGCGCCTCTCGTTCCACACGCTTCTTTTTAAGCTGCTGCTTTTTGTAAGGTGCGATAGCTGCCTTAAGGTTCTTCTCGTTACTTTTCTAGAGTTTTTCTTACTCCTCCTCACGTGCTATTACGCGCTTATAATAGCGAGCTTCGCAGATCTTTAAAGAACTCTAAAAGACTGCACTACTATAACATTCTTTGCGCTGTTACAGGTTAAAGACCTTACTCTTCTTCTTATACTTCTTTCTAGTAGTAAGAGCGTACTTAAGGCTTTTGTTTTTATAAAGAAGCAGCTCATTTTATACCTAGAGGTAGTGCATTAAAGTAGTAATCTTATAGACTTTCTACTACTACCTATTACGAATTACCTGCTCTAAAACCTATCTAGTCTTTCTCTAGTTAGCCTCCTTAAGAAGTAAGCTTTATAGCTCGTTCTTAGCTTTATTAAGTAACCTTAAGCAATACTTTTTAAGTAACTTATAACGTGTTAGATAAGCAAGTCGACTACGTAAGTGAGTTAGCTACTCTACTAGCCTAAATCACCTATCTTAACTATCTTCTAAATAACTTAACGCTGCGCTACTCTTATAGCTCTAAAGGAGGCAGATATTTAGCTTACTCTCTCTTCTATTAATACTAACTAAATACAAAGTAATTAACGCGCTACTACTATCTTTAATGTTCTACGAACAACACTAAATAACTAACGCGCTAGAAAGCCTGCCTAACACGATTACTAGCCTAACTCAAAGAAGCTTACTTAGCTTAAGAAGTAGGTAATTATTAGGTATATACTTAACTTAGATTAACGTAGAATTACGCCTACGTACGTAGCTATACGTAATATAGCTAATAAGCTACTAGCTGCGCACTATGTAAGCTATATTAGATAGAAGTAGCCTACTAACTTTATTAGGCGTACAGATAGTCTTAAGACAAGTTTTAATTAAGTGTATAATAAGCAGAGAGCTCTGTATAGGAATTATGTGTTAATTAGCTACTAGTTTAAGCTCGTAGAGCAGACAAAGGCTAAGTACAGTATCTGTAATAAGAACGTCTACAACTTTAACGAGGCTAGCTTTATAATAGATAAGATTATAACTTAGCTTATTATAATAGAGTTAGAGAGAAGAAGCAGGCTAAAGGCTGTTTAGCCTAGCAATTGTAAGCAGGTAACTGTAATCGCTGCGATTAATGCTACTAGCTAAGCTATTCTACTCTTTCTTATCTTTGCTAGCTAGTATTACCTGTCTACCTAGTATAAGAAGAATATCTTACGCAACTAGGTAATTGCAGTTAGCAACAATAGCTAGACAAACAACGAGCTTAGAGTAGAGTAGCTAAAGCACTTTAACACTTACACAAAGACTCGTGTTATAAGTGCACGTCGCCTGCTTATTCTTAATAGCTATAAGAGTTACGACTCTCTTAAATTTCAAGAGCTCTACAAGGAGAACAACATCTATACGCTCTATATACTACCTTACTTATCTTACCTGCTACAGCCTCTTAATATTAGCTGCTTCTCGCTGTTAAAGCGCGCGTACAGCTGTAAGGTTAAGGCTCTTATCTAACACTACATTAACTACATCACAAAGCTTAAGTTTCTGCCAGCCTTTAAGGCAGCCTTTAATCGCGCATTCACGATAGTAAACATCTACTCAGCCTTTTAAGGCGCAGGCCTTCAGCCTCTTCAGCTAGACGTTGTCTTATTAAAGCTAGACGTTATCCTGTTAAAGCTAGACGTTATCCTGTTAAAGCTAGACGTTGTCCTATCAAAGCTAGACGTTGTCCTGTCAAAGCTAGACGTTATCCTGTCAAAGCTAGACGTGCAGCTACGTACACCTACTCTAGCTGCTCTGCTAGAGACTATCTAGCATGCTCGTACACTAAGTAACGTACGTAAGCTTAAAGCTCAATTAACGCTGATTTGCAAGCGTGTACGCCAACACAAGAGCTTCTCGCCTGCCTCAATTATTAAGGCAATTAACTAGCTTAAGAAGAGCGCTAAGGTAATAATCCTGTCAGCTAAGCTAATGCGTAAGAAGATCACCAGCCTTAAGAAGGCTAACGAGGCAGCGTCAAAGCAAAAGCAGTGCAAGAAAAAGCGTGTACAGAAGCAGGGAGTCTTAACAAAGAGAGCTAGAGAGGATATAATTGCTCAACGTGAGGCTAATCAGCAGATTGCTCGTGAAGAGCGTTAAGGTAGAGAGCAATTAGGCCTCAGCCGCTAGGCTCTTGCGCGCTGCAGTAGGTGCAGAGAGCCTAAGCACGACGCACGTACGTGTAAAAAAGACTCTGCAGGTACTGCTTGATCTGTAGCATTAATGTCTATATACAATATTACTGCGTTGTTGAGTTGTACAGCTTCTAAGATGCTAAGGCTGGTGGGGTGGCCGACTCGCTTACGTGGCCGACTCGCTTATCCAACACGTTCTATAAGTTAGCTCTGATGTTTAAGTTTTAGCAAATTCTATCATGTGGTTGTTGAGATATTCTATTCTCAAATTCTGGTTTTTTGGTGCGTTTTGGGGTGCGGCGCTCGTCCGTGGAACACGTTAACTTACCGCTGCTGCGAAAGCCGTAGCGATAGTGTTCCACAGCTGGGCAGTCTGCTGAGTCTTGGTGATGTGGCATTGGACGGCACCAGAGACGCGCGGTCTGGGAGCGCCCCCACCGGGGTTCTGGCTGCTCAGAAAGGGTGCATGGTGATGCATGTCCTCCTGGGGCCGTCTTGGGGCGCGTGTATAAAGCTGCTGAGGGATCTCAGGGTCTGGGGACCCTGTGTGCTGGGAGGAGGGCGACTCTGCTATCCTGATAAGCTCCGTTGCGCGGCTGCGCGGAGGGCTAGGCGGACGTTAGAGGTACTCCCAGAATCAGCGCAGTGAGCTTGTTTAGTTGCTGGGATATTTAGGGCCTCTGAAAAGGGGGCTTAAAAATCAAGGGTTAGTGCTTGGTGACAATCTATCGAAAAGATCCCTGTAGCCTTGAAGGACTTTAATACTAGCTTCTCCGTCACACAGCGCGTCTACACGTACGAAAGTAATAAGAAGAGGTCGCCTTTCTAAACAGAGATAAGGTCTAGGCTCTTCATTGTGTAGTAAGAGAGCTCAGTAGAGTAGGCCTGCGCTAGTAGGCTAAAAGAAAAAAAAAGAAAAAAAAGGCTACATCAAATGGCTAAAGGCTGTGGTTTAAATAAGGAGGAAATATTACAAGGAGAATACATCGTTCAAAGCAGTATTCAATGAAATCCTTTGTCACGTGCGAGCCATGGCCATCTAGGCTGAGAAGCCTCCATTTCTTTCTAGCTTTTACCCTTGTACGCCGCTGAAAGACCTGTTCAAGCCAGGCCACGGACACCCGAAAACTGCCTCGGTTTAGGAGCAGGGCTGGGGCCTTGCGTATAGCTCGTGTCAATGGATACGGCTAGCATCAAATCGAAATTAGCTTTCAATAAGCCATTGTGCAACTTCAAGGCGCAGCGCAATAGACGTCTATAGCTATCACGAACACTTCTATGCCATAGAGAGAAACTGTCGCGCCGCCCCTTAGCTCCGTAGGCCTGCCGTCGATCTCTCATTCAACCTACTATGTTCACGTGTTCGAGCATATAGCAACTAAACATATACGCATGATACAAATACAAAGGTCTACGTCCGGCTTCGGTATGCGAAGTAACTGGCCCTAGAATGTCGCCGTCGTTGCAAGCACGTGTAGCTGCCGTGCAGTCATAAAACGAACGGCTTTTCAGATTGCGTTGTAGAGAGTAATGCTAGACTAAAAGGCGAAGGTAGAACGCTAGACTAATTAGTTTCGCTATCGCGCTTAAGCTTCTCACCAAGGTCTCGATTCCGCAATCGCTGCCAAGCTAGTTAAGTTAGCCTGAGTGTATAGAATATGACGCAGCCTGTTCAGCTAAATTAAAGTCGAGCGCCAAAGTGTTCCTTGAATTAGTTGCCTGATCTGCCTACCGCAGTTTCACCCAACACATGCATACTTTACTTTACAATTCTATGCACTTACACTGTTGCTAAGCTCAACAGCTATTGTGATTGGACAGCTTTGTTGCACGAATAGCTAAGAGTAATCACGGATAGACCAGCTATGAGCGACCACTGGAGTGCATGCTTCTAGACGCTTAAAGGTCATAGCAGTTATGTCACCTCAGTAGCCTTCTCGCATGACTCAGGCCAATTAGCGTCGGCATCTGGAGACAGGACTATCGAGATCGGGGATAGGAGCAGTGGCGCATGCCTCTAGACGCTTACGGGCCACGGCGGTGGGCGCAACCTCAGCAACGTTGCATGTTTTGACAGTCACGATATTAACAGCAAATTTAGATGTACATTTAAACAAGATCGGAGTGAGAGTTTGGGCTGGAAAGTCCAGCATGAGGTTAAAGCTGTTGTTGATGCTGCTGACGCAGAAGTAAGGCTAGTACTTTCGCGGATCTAGAGGATCGAAGTCCATAGCGTGTTGTGATACAGTTATCGAAGAATTACAAAGTCCTTTTCAGCCAAATTTCCAACGCCTCGTTCACCTCATTGGGCTTCTCCAATTGCAGCCAATGTGCCGCTTCTATACTCTTGTACGTCAAATCCTTTGTGTGCTTCGCTTGTACTTCCGCAAACTTCGGCGTAAGAGTCGGCGTGGTAATCAGGTCGTCCACCGCGTCCAAATACAGCACTGGAAACTCTAATACGCCCCGATTCTTTTCGCTCCTTGTGTATGCTGAGTTTACATCGTGGTTGAGGTAATAAGCTGTCGGAGGAAAGAAGCCATGTTTCTTGAAGCCTTCAATCAGGTTTGCGTACAGTGATTCATCTAGGACGGTAGAATTTAGAGGCAAATCAGACAGATTCTTAGGGCTTCCGCCAAACCATCCTCCATCTCTAATAATTGTGGCCGTATAAGAACGCTTCTCTTTATTGTCAGGGTCACGGGGAACGAATATAGCCTTTGTAACCTTTTCGATGTCGGATTCGAAACTCTTGATGCTCTCTTCAGTGTTGGTCTCGTAGTATCGCTGGTAGTCCCATTGGCCCCACTCGTAGTTGTCCTCGGGATAGAGGTCGCGGTTAATCAGTGTCTTAATGTAGTTGAGCCCTCGTTCGACGGTGTGGTAAGGAACTGTCAAAGATGCCATAGCGATGAAAAGCTCGGGGTGATGGGCAGCGAGTGGATGGGTTACGCTGCAGCCCCAGTCGTGTGCAACCCATATAGCTTTCTTAATGCCTAGTCGCTTTGCGAATTCTAAATACTCATTACTGAGAGCCTTTGTAGAGTAAGCTCGCTTATTCTTAGGCGCTGTCGAGTCGCCGTAGCCGCGCACATCAGGGGCGATGACCCGATATTTCGATTGTGCAGAGAAGTAAGCGAGTTGGTGTTTCCACGTCTCAGCAATGCCAGGCCATCCATGCATAAAGATTAGAGGCACGCCATTCTTGGAGCCACCTTCATAATAGCGGGTTGTTTCGCCGTTACTCAATGTGATGTCGTGCGCTGCTAATGACTCCATAGTCCAGTTCAATGGTGGCTCCAAAGTCTTGTTGACTGGGAAACATAATGAAAGCGAAAAGTTTAGGAAACAAACTAGAATTTTGATAAATGTTCGAGTCATCTTAAAGAACAAGTTCTGGGATAGCTTTTTCGATAATGGAGTTGTTTCAACCTGATGGTGAAGCCAAAGAGTCGCTGCTTTGTGGTCTTCAAATTCGTACCCTGCGTCCCTTCCTTATGTTGTGAGTGGGACATTTCCGCTAGTCATGAATCGCTGAGCTCATCGCATAGTAATCAAGAGTTTGGGGAGTACGCACGACGGGGTTCGAGGTTTCAGTTTGCCCGAGATTGCTCCTTGCAAAATCAGTGAAATCACGCCTCAGTACCCACTCGTAAGACGTAGCGTTTGGTGGGTGGGATCTAGTGTCATGAGCGAGGTTCGCCATCGAGTTTCATGCCTAAATAGTTACACTTATCAGTGAAACAGCTCAATCTAGCCTCACCAATGTCTACAAGAAGCACGACGTTAACAATGGAAGGGACATGGTACCAAACGCAGCTTTGTGAACGCGGACTAATGTTGACGCACAAACCCCGCAGCTTGTCCACACTTCGGCCGACGGGTACGATGATCGTTCTTTCTGCGCTAGGGCCCCACCCATAGTCGCCTAGGGTCCACTTGCGCTATACGCTCGACTACCTAGTTTGCACTGGACTGGAAAGTGTCAGTGGCCAAGCTAGGCTAAAAGGGCAGATGTTAAGTACTCTTGGAACAAAAAGTAAAATAACTCCGGAGAACGAAGAAGGCAATCATGTCTACAACGTAAGGAGCTTCGCATCCTTCTTAAATCTCCGTAACAAGCTAGGCTAATGAGTGCGTGTGACAATTTTACTACGACGGGACTCACTGTCTTCAGCCATCAGATCTATCGAAATCAGGCAAATTTCGCATTTGACTGATAACCCACTCAATCCCCGCAACCGTATCTCTCATAAAGCTCTCCGTCTCCGGTAACGTCGGTAAGAACCAGAAAGCATGCGGCAACCCATTATAATGCTCGTGCCGAACTGGAACACCCGCATCTTTCAAACTCTTCGCCATAATCCTACCATCATCTCTCAGCGGGTCAAATTCGCATGTTACAACGTACGTAGAAGTGAACAGCTTGTGCGATTCTAGGTCATTTCCCATGAGATAGTCCTGATCGTGTTGTTTAAGTCCCAATGATGCGATGCAATCCTTTACAGAAGCTGCATCAATTAACGGAACATCGGTTGCGTTCTGCGTGAGGGCTGTGTACTCTGACTGGAATTCCTTGGGGACATTCTCAGGATGAAAGATTAATGGGGCGAAGGACACGACGCCCTTGATAGCGTTCTTTGGCAGAGGTGTGTGTCCAAGGAGGATCTTGCGCGCAGCGGCTAAGGCGAGCGTACCACCGGCTGAGCCGCCTATAGTATAAACCCTTCCCCGATCGCCTTTGACTATGGACGCATTGTTGTAAGCCTGATTGTTGATTAGTAGTCAACATTTCCATGTCTATGAGTGGAAATGTACCCATCGGAAGCCAGTCAGCATGTCTTCTAGTTGCGCCGGTGCCTTATGCTCAGGAGCACATCGATACTCAATGCTAACTATGACAGTTTTCACCCGTTCCGCCAGTGCTTGGCACAGAAAGTCCTCGCTATCGATTGATCCGCATACGAAACCTCCTCCATGGGCGAAGATACCAATTGGCAAAGATTCTTCTGACGCGATAGTAGATCTATACGTTCTCAATCGCAACCCGGAATATTCATAATCGGTCACTTGAATATCCCTGTTTAGTAGAGGTAGTTGGGTGCCGACGGCTTGCCCCAGAGCGTCGAATGCTGCGCGCTGTTCTTCTGCTGTCCCGTGAACTGCAAATCTACCGCCAAGCTCTTTCTCCACCTGCAAGAGGTTAAATTATGATTTGAAGAACTCATGCAGAGTTGTTTACCTGCAGCCAGGCAGCTGTGTACTCGCGTCGCTTTGCCATCGTTGATGTTTAGCTTGGACCTTCGTTGGAGTCGACACTTAGAGCGTTTTGTCACACACAGAAAGACATTTTAAATGGAAGCATCTCGGTTGGCAATACCCCCGCATCGGATAGAGCCGTCTTGCCAAGGATCAAGGAAGTGCCAACATCCGAGAAGACCGCCAATGGAAGTCAGGTCGTTCGAGCTAGGGAAAGAGACAGGATTTAACTGAGGACCTTGGCGGATGCTACGCACGTATCTGGTGCCTAGTGGAAATGCTGTGGCTTCTCCGCACAAATCCGATCATTCTCGGCGTTATTTTACCTCTTTCCCCTGCATTAAATAGTTTACGAATCTCCTGACCAGTCCATGCAATTAAGCACCATGCTCCTGAAAAACTACTAACTGCCAAGTACTGTATACCTCGGTTATGTGATCACAAAAGACGTTACGGAAGCTCCACGGGTGCTATGCCTCCATTATGCGTTTTCCTCCTAGGATCGTCTCTTGTTATCCTGATCGAACCGAGATGACCTTCCCTGCGTGAGGTGGCGATGTGTCACCTTCGGCCAACTCTCAATGCTGACAGATCCACATCCGGGCTACAACTTCTTAAGTCTCCTTCATGTAAGCTTTTATACTACAATGAGATTTTTACACCAACCTCATGATGGAAATTTGCAAAAGAGTAAGTCATCTCATTTTTGTGGGACGAGCGAACATGAGCACCATGTGTTCGAAGAAGTGAGGCTAACGTAGTTTATAAGCGAGCGCCGCGTACAGTGCCGAACGCAGAGGCGCCCCCCTCGGTGAGGCGCCCACCCCACCACCAGAAGGCGTGACAATCCCAAACTCTCACAAGCGATAACTCCACAACCATGGCACCTATTGATAATGCGATTGCAGCGAAGAACCAGGAGAACGACTTTCGTACAAAGCATGTGCAGCCAAATTTGGTGTAGATCGCCACACGCTGTCGCGAAGATACAGGGGTGTACAGGGCCCAGTAGAGGCCCAGACAGTCAACAAGCAGAAACTCAACCCACAACAGGAGCTGGAGTTTGTGGCTTACATAAAGGACCTTACGGGCAAGGGCCTTCCACTTACAAGAGAGATGACTCGAATTTTTGCAGAGCAAGTGGCTAAACAGCACGTTGGGAGTGGTTGGGTTCAGCGTTGAAGATGCTCTTACTCTTGCCTATCACTCCAATAGCGAAGCCTTTTTCATCCATATTGTAGGTATCCTTAGGCTCCACGTTGCACTGTCGAATTTTCTTATGCAGCAGGTTGAACTAGAGGTCGTACTTTGCCTCAGATTCAGCCCTGAAGCGTACCGCGTCTATGTGGCTAGTAAACTTTGTAGTAAGAGCGTCCTTGTTTCTTTCACAGAAGCGCTGAACCCAACCACTCCCAACGTGTTGTTTAGCCACTTGCTCTGCGAAAATTCGAGTCATCTCTCTTGTAAGTGGAAGCCCTTTGCTAGTAAAGTCTTTTATGTAAGCTACAAGCTCTAGCTCTGGTTGTGGTTTGAGTTTCTGCTGGGCTTGTTTTGACCCCTGTATACCCCTATCTTCGCGACAGCGTGTGGCGATCTACGTTGAACTTTGCTGCACAATCTTCATACGATTTTTTTTCCCTCCTGGTTCTTGCGATTTCAACGCTGCAATCGCAGCGTCAATAGGTGCCATGGCTGTAAAGTTATCGCGTGTGAAAGTTCGTGGAAGTTACGCGTTCTAAATTTTGGGTGGGTGCCTCACCGACGGGGGCGCCTCGGCGATCGGCACTGTAGCTGCGGAGAAAACGCAGCTGAAACCGAGTAGGACTAAATCAATCAATCAATCAATCAACTCGCCCGTGAGGTACGTTATAAGTAGTTGCGATGCGCCGCTGAAACCGTGTAAGACTCAATCAAATCAAATCAATGATTAGTTGGTTGATTGATTGATTCACTCCTCAGTCTCAGCCGCGTTTTCCGCGCAGCTATGCCCAGTGCGGCTGGCGTGGCAGACAACCGTCCCAGAGGCCTGCCGTTCTCGCTCCGACCACTATCTACATTCGCCTGCTGGCGCATCTAAATAATGATCTTATAATACGAGTGTTGCAAATCTAGGCTCGTAGCGGCGATACGCCTCGTGTGTTGCGACCGCTATACCTTCAGTCTCTCCATAATGCTCAGCTTCGTCCATATGTATCTACCCTCGTGTCCTCAGGGTTTAGACTGTGTCTGTCGTTCCTGCTCCTTCTTTTGCCGCCGCCGCCCACTTGGTTCCTATGTGGCCATGTTTTGTAGTGACCTGCCGGCGAGCGCAGTGGTAGCAGCATTTCGTTGTGACGCAGCTCCACGAGACCGATGCTCCGCTCGGGCGCGCCGTCGGGTCTATCGAGCATGAAAATTCTTGCTCGAATCTCCTCAGACCTTGTAGGATTGTCTCGAAAGGGCACCACTCCTTTTCCACGGGGGGATAGTGGACGTGTCTGGGTGACTGCTGTATTGTGTGGCACCAACCGTAGCATGCCGGGTGTCTGGGACTCGATTCGCGTGAAAGGTGATGCCATTCTACTATACGGCTCGTCGATACGGGACGCCGCAAACATTGTCAGTTGGTGATGAACTCGCCAGGAAGCCCATCGGTGACTGTATTTTGTGTTGTGACTGTTGTGCTCGAGAGTGTTTGGGCTCCGTCGTCGGATCCCGTGTTGCTATACCGCAACTAGATGGCTGCCGCTGCCTTCGGTGGACGTGTCATATTTTGTAGCGTGCTCGCAGAGTTTGTTTGTCCATCTCTATGGCGGCAACGGTTGGCTATGCAGGGACCACATCGATGCGGAGGGACGCGTGAGGGCCTGCAGAGGCCGCTGCGGCCACTGGCAGATGTGTTCTGGTGCTGTTGTCTTGAGGTTTCCAAAAGCTGAGTTTTCGGATGCTTTGAAACTGGATGGCATCCAGGGGCCCGGCAACCAGTAGTTGGTCCTAGCGGGGCGTTAGTCATCAGCATAAGGCTGCAGCCCCCTCATGTCAGGGAGTAATTGTATCATCGCCAGTTTCTTCGAAGACGGGCAAAGAGACTGACTGAACAGCTGCCAGAAACCCATCCAGGATCCGCGATGCACGCCAGAACACTTTCCTCCTAGATATTGTTGGACAATTCGGAGTTGTTGGCAATTTCCGCGCTGGGCAATTGCCCAATGCTCGCCTTCGGCCGTATGGAATCGTAGCGCGAGCCTGTTGTTCCGATGCGTCCGTGAAGTCGGTCTCACGGCAGTTGCGACTATGACTGTGCTTTGAGACTAAATGTATAAAGCTACACGATGGCTTCGTTCCTAGGACCTGCAATCACAGTACGAAGCACCCCAACTCAGTAACCTAACTTAGCAACCACTCCCCACACTTGCAAAAAAGTACCCCATTGGAAGCGACAACAGCGCAGTAGGCCAAGTACCTCCAGCCTGAAAGTTCATTAGAAGTACACTCGGACACGATGTCGGAAACTCCTTTCAACCCCTCGACAGACATTCCGAATCAATCCGGGCGAGTCTTCTTCATTACGGGCGGTTCGCAGTCCTCATCCTCTACTTCTCCACAAAACATTACTTACACTTTCATAGGCACTACTGGTCTTGGTGCCGCCTCGATATCGTTCATTGCCGCCAAAAACCCAGCCCACATTTTTTTCAGTGGACGGAACAAAACGCGAGCCAAAGAACTCATCACCAATATCCAGCAAGCTTCGCCCTCAACCAAATTAACCTTCATCGAGTGCGATCTCTCAAGTCTCGCCTCTACACAATCCGCTGTCAAGAAGTTCCTCTCCGAATCAAACCGCCTAGACGTCTTGATGTGCAATGCGGGGATCATGGCTCCCCCAGCCGCTATGAGCAAAGACGGTTACGAGATCCAGTTCGCGACTAATCATCTCGGCCACGCTCTACTGATCAAACTCCTTCTGCCCTGTCTGCTCAAAACAGCGTCCCAGCCCAACTCGGACGTCCGCATCATAAATCTCACATCTGTAGCCTACCAGGCGGCCCCCAACGCCGGTATCGAGTTCTCCAAATTGAAAACAAAAGATGCCTCGTATGGCTCCTTCTTGATGCCCAACAAATGGTTGTGCTACGGCCAATCGAAGCTAGCAAACTTGCTCTACCCCATCGAGCTCGCCGCCTGTTATCCAAGCATAGCAAGCGTCGCGGTGCATCCAGGGTTCATCAAAACGGGCTTGCACGCGCATGAAGGTTTCTTCGATCGGCAAATGGTGAATACGATCGCAGATAAGTGGCTGGATCGCGAACAGGGTGCGTATACGCAGACGTGGGCGGCGACGACAGCGAAGGCGAATCTGAAGAGCGGAGCGTACTATCAACCTATCGGTGTTAAGACTGTACCGACGACGAAGCAAGCGCAGGATCGTGGGTTGGCGAAGGAGCTGTGGAAGTGGACGGAGAACGAGTTGGAGGCTTGGGAGTGAAAGGTCTACTAGGTGAAAGTGTGTTGATGCATTGTTGATGCATAGGATGTAACGTTTCACTAGCGAGTCAGTAACCCAGCAGCTGTACCCAACGCGTCTACTCTACACGTGATGCTACTCTAACGCAATATGCAGCAAACCTATACTGAAGGTACACAACAGCTCGCTATCCTAGCCGTCAATAGCAAGCAGGTTGGGAGTGAAAATCGCGCTGTAGGAACGTATAACGTAGCCCAGAGCACCCTTAACGACCAACGCGCTGGACGACAGTTACGATGTGATCGCTAGCCTAACTCAAAGAAGCTTACTGCGCTAGAGGAGGAGGAGAGTGTTAGACGTACACTTGAGCAGGATCTGGCAGGTTTGCGCGCACAAAGGATGTCGTGGTAGATATGGCCGATAGACTGCTGCATGAGCATGGTGGGAAGGTTAGGCAAGAAGTGGATGGACACTTCCTTGAGCATACAACTGAGTGCAAAAAGCGACGGAGCCGTTCGTAAGATCGCCAGCGAGCTCTAAACGAGAATTCAAGGGTTATTAGCTCGTGGTTCACGCTTGTACAGTCTTTCATTGAGAAGTACGGCATCCAGGTATCACGAGAAGCAACGAGCAGGGACTTCAAAGCTAGAAGCATGATTGATGTGCCGCGTACAGTACTTATTGTAGTACAAGAGGATAGCTAAGGAGTAAAAGTATAGGTGCAGGCAGACGATACATCAAGGGTGGCGAGTGGCTCGTGCGCGTAAATGATATTTCGAAGGAAGAGTTCCTTCCCGCATACTGCCGCCCGCACGTAACTACAATTACTGCAAAGCACATTCAGAGTGGTATCAAAGCAACAAGACTTGTTCCGTGCAATCTAGAACAGGCTCTTCTAATTCTAAATCTGTTACACGGACCTTTAGTCTAGTTCGCACAGAGGGCCAGCTTTCGTACTCGTTTAACTGAGTAAGTAGACTATTTGCAGGATGAGGCATATTAGTAGCTTGGGGAGAGGCATACATTTAGTAGACCACTGTATGTGATGATATTGTTGATCTGTTCACCCTTGTTCTGCTCAGCTATCAAAGACTTATATCTACTTTTACAGCATAGTCATAACTTCAGGCCATACAGGGAGACGGAATGGCACAGCTTTTATACCTGCCTTAAGCCTGTAGCTTGAAAGACTTCTCTTATTGTCGTTACAGTATACTCTTGCACCAATGATCGCGCTAGAAAAACCAGCAATAGCATCTCGCTTCGTTGATATTTCCCCAGAACAGGCGGGAGGTGCGGAGTGTGGATGTAGAAAGTAACTCCTTCATGCTGAGGTCTGGGTCGGCATGCTGTGAAGCAGACTTGCAATGTCCTAAGCAGAGTCCTTGCCCCATCAATAATCTTGCAAACTTTGCATGATGGTGCAGCATATTCTGAGCCTTACATTATCAAGACAGCAGCTTTCAACCCTTGTCACCTGGTGATTTCGCCAGCTATTGCAAGAATGAGATCATGAAGTCATCCGGCAGGACGTATAATGCGCATGAGCGGCGCTTACCTGTAGTTCCCAAGGGCGCGGGAATCGGATGATTTCCACGTACTCCTGTAATGTTCCCGGTGATAATTCATAGCATAATAATATTACTTAATAACATCGGATTTGCCGGGCTCATGGCATCTCGCCGCGGCCGCATGCGAAGTTTATTATTTGTGCATCCTAGGCGTGGCTGCAGTAACCTGACTCCGTCAAGAAAACACTGGTACCGCATCCGCTACCGCTCTACTTAGAGAACCTCACCCGCTCTCTCAGACTTCTGCTTTGGTTTATCGATCGGCTTGGCCGCATTTACTGTTGTTGTGTGGCACAAGCACACCTAGCACTAGGGCAGCTGCAGCGAATCGTTCGTCGAGGAAAGGAAAGGCTCGGAGCATTTCGAGCACATCAAGAGGCACTTGGTACAATGCCATGCCACGTATGCGCTTCTAGTCTAAGGAAGCCTGCACTTGATGGAATGTACAAATTGACCAGCTATGCCAGAGAAAACCATGTAGTATCGCACATCGATTTGCAGATGTTGTCCTAACGGTTTTCATAATCCTTAGCTCCCTTCAACTCTTTTCTCTCGCCTTGCGCGTTAGTATCGCAGAGAATAAAGACGACATGGCCGCTGATGGCACGAGCACCAGCACCGGCACAAATGACAACACGAGCAGCGCTCATGCTGTCCCGAAAAGCGCTCTCCCTCCCCGTAACACCAGTTCCATCGTCTCTGGAAACTATGTCCACGAGCCAAACCCATACACGTAGTCTTTTATCGGCGCAGGAATCCCCGGCATTGCCTTTGCGCACAAAGCGCGACGATTGGCCATCATTACAGGTATCCAGGCATTTCGTGCGACGTGCGACGCTCGGTGATACCTATATATGGAACGGAAATCCCAACTGTTCGCGATTCTATGCGACTAGAGCGGGGATTTGGAAGTAGTACAAGAGTGAGGCTGAAGCATATGGAGTGTATATGATGTTACGAATTTCAAACATGAGGTTTACGGACAAGAGTAGGACGATGAAAGACAGATTTGGAGGGTTAAGGTGCTGAACTTGGAGACTGAGGAGAAGAGCGTGGACGAGGCGAACGTGGTCATAAATGGCGGAGGGCCGCTGAGGTACCACACCCGATTTTTGTGCAACATTCCGCGACAAGTACTGATGATGTGTGCGCAGTAATCGGAAGTGGCCCGGTATCAAGGGCCTGCATGATTTCCAAGGAACACGGCTTCACACTGGCAAATGGGACGGCAGTGTGGACCTGAAAGGAAGAGAATTGCGGTCATCGGATCTGGCGCATCTGGCATTCAAATCGTGCCACAGGTCCAACCTAGTGAGTTCGGTCCTGCATCTCACCTTGCGATCGCTCACCTCTGGTAGTCGTCAGCGATCTCATCTGCTTCAACCGATCCCGATACGAGTAGCGTCGGAATTCGTGTAAAAAAAAATTTATTCATTTAAATGTGTTAAACCATTTTATTTATATTCGGAAAAGAGCGGATTTGAACCAAGCCGGCCAGCTCGCTCGTGAAGGTCGGGACACAACGTACCCGGCAGACACGACACCGAGATGCCATGAATGCACAATTTCCAGCTTTCTACAAGTATTTAGACGCTCAACAGAACTCGCACCAGGTAGTAACGGAGAGCATGAAGCAGAGATTAAACAACGATCTGATCCTGATCGAGAAGCTGTTTCCCAATTCGAATTGGGATGCCGGCGGCAACGTACAGTCTCTCCCTCGGTGCCATGGGGTGATGTTAACATGTTTCAGTGTGACGCTAGGCCACGGACATCTCGAAGCCTTGACCCAGCCCAACACCAGCGTCGTGACCAGTGGAATCCAGAAGATTGTCGCAAACGGGCTGATCATTAACGACGGCGAATTGCACGAAGTCGACGCTATTGTCGCTGCCACGGGCTACGATACATCTTTCATACCGCGCTTCCCCATTCTCGTGCTCAATAAGCAAAATCTACAGGACAAATGGAGGGAAGAGGGCGCTGCTGCGTATCTTTCCGTGGCTGTACGCCGCTATGCCAACTAACGTCAGTCACTGCATAGCGAGACGGACTGCAAAACGAGAAACCAAAGACACTCCCCAGCACAACAAACTCAACAACCGGTCACAAGAATAGGTATTCGCGGAATAGGAGCCTCACACTGCAAAGTCTATTCTCTATTGATTTCTTGTAGAAAGAAGGTCAGCTTACCGTGCAAACGACAACTTGTCATGAGCGTCACGCAACTGCCTCCCTTTAGCTAGCAGTGGGTGCGTCAACAGCCCATCCATCTTGTCAAAAGTCTGTCAACCTACAGCTTGTTATACTATCATCCTTTTCCTGAGCACTACACCTGAGCTCAAGAGGTTGCCGTGCTTCTGTGCTAATTCTAAGTGCGCCTGCTAGAAGTGCTCGATAAGAAACACCCGCACACCAAGCCCAAAGCACCTCAGCTGTAATCTGGAGCTGCTATCTCCGGAGAGTGTAGTACTATGGCTCCTCGGGACCAATGATGAGTCGAACATCGAGCCCTGTCTGCATGGATGCAGAGATAATTATCGCACCCATAATAGACAAGAATCGCAACATAACACATTAGGGATATAGGGACGGTGTAAGCGGCGGTAGGAATAGCATTGTTGCGTTTTTCGATTCTGAACATGCCGGATGTGGAAAGTCTGGAGATTAGTCGGTGTCCTCGCGGAAGGAGCAGGGAGTACTCGACACGGGGAGTCTCTGATGGCGACGTAATATCGCTGAACTTTTCACTCGGCACAGCCTGCGATCTAAGACAAGGGTGTAGAGTCGGAATTTTAGAGTTTACCCGCCGATCGATCTCACAATCTTTTGATTAAGCCTGTAGACACGTACAATACAGTAGACCATTATTGCGATGCGCATCTCTTGCGCAACATGCAATAAGCTACGGCCGTAAGCACTGTCAGTCACAGAGTGGTTACGTCCAGCCTCTTGTTTCTCGGCCATAACTGTTCGCAAGGTTGGCATACCTAGAGAAGCTATCCAAAGGTTATAAGAAGCCACCTGAGTAACGCAGTGTCAACACCAATCAACCAGCAAGCCACTACAATCAAAACCTCGGCTCAATATGTCTATCATTCGCGCTGTATACAACTTCTTCGAACCTATCGACTATACCATCTCGACATGGCTTACGATAGGCGCGACAATTCAAACCTATTTTGTCCTATTATTTCCCCGTAACATTGCATTGCTTCCACCAATCGCACTCCTCCTCTTCCGCTTCATCAGTGGTTACCTGATAGCGAAGGGTACGCTTCCCAATTCACTGACGAAAGAAATCAACCACGGTCGTACAACATGGCAGATACCTACTGTAGACGGAACGGTTGCCACGACTGGATCAAGAGAATCAATCACTGTTTTAGTACTCGCAGCGGTCTGGACTCATCCATACGGTGGCTTTTCGCCTGGCAGCAAAAATTAAATGATTATTTCGGGGACATGTGGCGCGACGCTTCTGAAAACCGCGACAAGTTTGGATTCCTCGGAAATACACCGGCCATGAACACCCCGGATGATGGGGAAAGACAAGATACGAAGGGTAGGACTTCGACGTGTCTTAGCTATTGGAAGTCGCTCTCCGAAGGGCTGCACAAGTTTGCGCACGCTATTGTGCACATGAAATGGCAGCTGTGGTGAGAGAATACCGGCCAGGAGGAGTTCCCGCGTATTGGCACCGCGCATGAACTGTACGAGGTGCCTGCAGGCAACTGGGAGAACATATATTCTAACTACCGGCCTGGCCGTTCGGGCTGGGTAGTCTTACATGCCTTCCTACTTGGGCGTACAGCTGATTACGTCTAGCAAATGTGGAGTACCCAGTGCCCGTCGTTGATGATTGGAAAAGCAATGACGACAATAACAGTCGGTGCGATGGGTTACTGGGCTACATGAGGCAGATGGTAACGTCTGGAAGAACATGCTTTCTAGGAATGGGGCGGCAAACTGTCTTTGATGTGGCGAAGTGAACTTCGCCATGAGGTCCGCAATGCCAGGGTAGCGACGCGTCCAGTTGTCGGTTGTTTTATCTTTCGTGATCATTTGAAGATTTGAAAGTGCCAACAAGTAAGACTTCGTCTAGATTCAGCAGCGTGCATTCGCTCGAGCGATGGGGACCTGGGGTCGATGCAGCGACTTTCCAAATGTCATTCTTGTATTACATTGGAATGTTGCTTTTCATGGAGACTTATTGATTATGCGAGAATACAGTTTCGATAGCCCGTGTATAAGCCTTGAAAGGTAGACAGGCTGCTTCTTTCCGTATTTGCTGCAGGTGTGCCAAGATCAAGATAGCCTTTGCCGCAAGTAACAGCGTGTCTGAGCAATTCGCTCTCTAGCAACTCTAGGAGTGGCTCGGTACTCTCCAGACACGCATAGGGAAAACCAGCTAGAGTTATAAACCCCGTCGATTCTTCCTGAATATGCACAAAGAGGCTTCAGGAATGTACTCACAAGTCTGAAGGTGAATTTCAGCCGGCATATAGAGAAGAGGTGAAGATTTTTCGTCGCGCACAGTGATGTACATTTCGGTAATGGATGTGAAATCTCACCGAAGCCTTGAGCGTGTGGGTCGCGTTGCGGTGGTACTCCCTAAGTTCCATTTGGCTTAGTCTATTCGGAGCCCGGATGCCTTTTGTTGCGCGGGGCCAATTTTGGTATCCGAGGTAATTACTAAGACGCATGCCCCGCTCGATTTCGGTATTGCCTTCTAACCCATAGCCTGGTCACGAGTGCTGCGTACACATCGCAACACTAGGCTAGTGTATTATGACATCGCCATCGCGAATTAGCCGACGGGCTCGGTTCGATTCTGAGTTTGCGGCTGGCCCAAAACGACGTTCGACTGTACGATCTATCGGTCTGAAGTCACCATGGCTCCTAGCATCGCAACAACCCAGCATTGCTCGACGCCTTCGAGCGACAAGTTTAAAGTCATTGTAGTTGGCGCAGGAATAGCTGGGCTCTTGACCGCGATCGGGCTCCGCCTCGACGACCACAATGTCACCATTCTCGAGCAATCATCTACCTTTGGCGAAGTCGGTGCTGGCATACGCATTCCGCCCAACAGTTTCAAGATTCTGCACTGGTGGGGAATCGACTTGACTTATATGAAGAAGACATACTCGAACGGGAACCGCTTTTTACGTTATGATACTGGTAACATCATTGCCGACATGCCGCATGGCGTTCTAGAGTGGGATTTTGGAGGAAGCTATATGAAGGTGCACCGCGCCGACTATCACAATGTACTATTGAACAAGGCGGTAGAGGTTGGGGTCGATATTCGCAAAGACTGTCGCGTGGATGAGTATGATTGAGAAAAGCCCAGCGCACTACTAGGCGACGGAACGAGAATCGACGGAGATCTGATAGTTGTTGCCGATGGTAAGCAACGTCCTCTTCACTAAAAGGCAAGCACCAAATCCAACAAAACATCGCAGGCGTGCAAAGTACTGCCCGGCCAATATTTCAAGGCCACGAAATGCCACCAGTCGACACTAGCGACATAGTATATCGCGTTCTTATACCCGGCCAGGAGATGCTGTCGGATCCAGACCTTCGGGATCTCATCTCTCAGCCATGGGTTTCGTCGTGGTGCGGACTAGATGCGCATGTTATTAGCTACTCGATCAGAGGCAGAGAGATCTACAACGTTGTATATTGCTGCTCTGCGCACTCGGTGCAAGATGAGAGACTTGAAGAAGGGGAACAAAGCGCATCTTTAAAGACAATGCGGAGCTGGTCCGCCGTTTTGCAATATGAGAGCCCAGAGTGCGAAAATTAGTTGATTTGACTAACAGTGTAAACAATTTCCTTACGCGAACTCAATTTCCCTTTACTGATCCACGTGTAGACCTTTTTGAAGTGGCGCCTTTACGACCTGGATATGGTGGAATATTGGGTCTATCTGAGCAACAAAGGCGTTCTCGTTGGAAATGCTGTCCATCCAATGTTGCCATACATGGCATCCGGGGCCGCTATAGCGTGTGAAGATGCTGCTACTTTGAGAAAGGTAATCTAGGAAACGACACACAAAACATTACCAGCAGCACTCGCAAAGTACCAGAAGCTGAGACAGCCGCGGGCGTCTATAGTTCAAAAGGCAGGGCGTGCGCTTCAGGACGCTTATCACCTACCAGATGGCCTGGCTCAGCAAGAGAGGGATGAGTGGATGGTGAAGGATGATGCGAGGAATCCTATTTTCTGGGGGCACAAGGAGAGAAGAGAATGGCTCTTTGGACATGATGCGGAGCTGTTTTGAGATGTTGCACATTCTATGCCATATAATAATTCCGTTTCGTGGAGAAGCATGAAATCAGCTGGAGTATTAGAGAGAGACATTACCGCCAAAGCCGCCCTCTGAGGAACATAGTAGAACTAAATACAAACTCGGCTCGAAGCCATAGAATCGTTTCACTGCTCCCATTGCGCCGGTTTAGGTGTCTCCAAATAACGATGATGCATTTCCAACGACTGACCTCTTGCGAGGAAAGCAAGGAACATTATGTAACAACTCAGCTCACATACCATCCAAGATGCTCGCCTTTGGCCTCCAAGGGTGATCGTCCATCTGCAAAGTACCTGAATCGATTTCTGGCTGCAAACGTGTATTCGAAATCCTCATATCGCGAGGTCTTCAAAATTTCGAGGAAATGGTTAACGGATTTCGGCCATAGACCGGTAACTTCCCCATTCACAATCCAGTTCTTTTACCTGCGTTGACGCTAGCATGCTCACAGTGAAAAGTCATCACTCACCAGCTCGTGCAGTTTGCCGACCATGACATTCCCTCCACAACGTCATTCTTCAACTCGTCAAACTCAGCAGCAGCAGCAGCATCACTTACGACTGCGGATTTCATGTTCTCTTTTCGGAGATTTTGAGCAAAGCAGCGCCTAATCGACCTGGCGTTCAATGGCCGTGGCAAGCGAGCCGTTACTTGTGTGCGCATTTGGCCGATGACGACGTAACGTCCATCCTTGCGTGGCGAGGCACTGTTGAAAGTAGCAGGCTTGATTCTATGAAGCTAGCTACTCCGCAAGTATTAATACTCGCAGACACGTGACATGACACATACACGAAACAGTGATCTGGGATCCAACAGACACCCTGCGTGACGAGACGCCACGGGCACTCCGCAACATAACAAACTCAACAACAGGTTAGAAGAATAGATGTACTCAGAATGGTAGATTTAAGATACAAAGTCTATTCTCTTCTAACATTTAGTAGGAACAAGATCTGCTTACCGTGCAATACGACTATTAGCATGGGCATTATGCGACCGCCTCGCTGTCCCTCCGGCCGCCCGAGAAGAATCAGCACTAGCATAAATCAGAGTGCACGGACTGCTGGTGTCGGAGAGCGTAAAGCTTCTTATTACAGTGCTCCGAGAGCGCCGTGCTTGAGAGCGGGGTTTCACATGGTCTTGGACGTGCATTTAGATAATTATGCGAGTGGACAAACCACTGGAATTTAGTGTCAAATGTGCGCATCGTAGTGAATCCGATCAAGTATTAAGTGATAGGTGCATAAATACTATAGATGTGTGACAGACACAATGAAATGCGTAGTGAAACGCTGAACGTAGTCTGATCGTTAGTCGATGCGAAGAGTTGTTGGATCTTTACAAACAAAAGAATTCTTGATTACCGCGAGTCTATCTTCATGCCATGGTACGGCAAGCGAAGTAGCAGATACTGCCTTGAGTCGTGCTTGAAATCCCGAAGGAGGATTCTGGGATAGGTTTTCCACAAAGCAAAGTCGGAGCTGCTCCATTCGGCCCGCACAGACGTCCCGCACAGCCGTCCCTCACAGCCATCCCCCACAGTCATCCCCCACAGCCGCCCCCCGCGCTCTTCCCGCACAATCCTCGGCCAAAACTCTCGGCCTCCCCATTATTGAGAACCGATTGCCTCATCACTAACCAAGAGAATTAGCCTCGGTACATTTGATGGAGAACAAGATCTAGATGAATGAGTAAGCGCAGTGGTAGCAGGCGCGCAGTTTGATCTACTCTCAAATACCAATCATCCAACGTATTCTCTCGCATAATCATTGATGGTATCGATCTCATACCACTTCTTGATTGTCTGCAATCCCGAATGTTCTCCACATGCAGCACGTCAGATTTGATCCTATCCTGAATTTGGCTTGAAGAATGGCTCTAGGTACGTTTCCACAGCAGGACGAGGTTTTGGTATCAGGTGCTGACTTGATGCGCCTCCAGCGACAACAGCTGTCGTCCTCGCCGGCGGATGGGCTGGCTCCTTGTATCTCGATGCCAAATACCATTTCCGAAAAGACCTTCAAGCGCTGTCGACGCAAAAGCGGGCCCAAAAGGAGTATGCACGTGTGGTCAAGGATAATAAAGTCAGCCTCTTCTACGTTCTAGAAGAGACGTGTAAGAAGAGATGGAACCAGGAAGCCATCTGGTCCAGGGAGAAAACATACACCTATGGCGAGCTTTACGAGAAGACTATTCGATATGCTCAACTGATGATCAGTGAAGGCGTCCAGCCAAAAGAACTAGTCGCCATGAATCTGATCAACTCTCCTCATTTCTATTTCGTTTGGCTTGCAGCAGTGGCAGTCGGCGCAGCACCTGCCTTCATCAACTATAACCTGGAGGGAAAGGGTTTAGTTCATTGTCTGAAAGTCAGCGAGGCGCGGCTGATGATTGCGGATGAAGATGAAGCCTGCCAACAGAGACTAAATGGCAGCCGGGCAGATATTGAAGCCATGGGAACTAAAATCATTGTCCTGGACGATCGATTGAAAGATCTAATTACCTCGCGTGAAGCCAAACGTCCTGGCGATGAGTTGCGGAGTGGCGTTAAGGGAGAAGATCCTTTCTCTTCGATCTACACAAGGTATGTGGCTCCCTTTCGGCTTGGACAATGATGCACTAAGGATGCTTTAGTGGGACTACGGGACTTCCCAAAGGTTGTGCTTTTACCTTCCAGCGAATTTATTCAGGAATGGCACTCAACATTCCCATTTGTGAATGTGTACCCGGAGTGGATCGACTGTACAATGCGATGCCATTGTATCATGGAACCGGTGGAATCAACTCCATGGTATGTCTTCTACAAGGCGTCAGTGTCGCATTAGCACCCAAATTCTCGGTCTCTAAATTTTGGGACGATATCCACAAGTCTCAGTCGACCGGATTTATCTATGTTGGTGAGACCAGTGATGGACAGAGACGTCTGTGGTTTCATACTGTTTCATATGAAACTGAAACAGGCATAGGACCCGGGTTCATATGAAACTCTCTCCCGGTTGGTTTCATATGTTTCAGTCAGTTTCATGTTTCGTAAAACACCAGACACACCCGTACATTTGGCCGTTGAACTAAGAAAACTGCCTCAGCTAAAGGCAAGCCAAGTAGATCTCAAGCCCATCAATCTAACTGGCAAATTACTGTTAGAGATTATGTTATCGACTTCTCCTGTACCTCTGCTATCAGAGAGTTCTGATCAGAGGCTCTCGGAACCTAACTCAGCCAATTCCTTCGTCCCCGCAAAGCGTTTACAACACGACTCTCCTCCCAATAAAGCTACCAAGCGAACGAAAGGGCGCACAAACAACAATACTTGGAATGAAGCACGCAAGCCGTGTGAAGCGAGAGGAGAGAAAGCTCGCGATAACGCCTACCACGAAATTTGGTACTGCAAGCACTGTGGCCTAACGAAAAAGCCCAACTCGGTCACAACGAACCTTACCTGAGCCCGCAAGCATCTACGGGACTTTTATGGCATCAGGATTCTAGAGCAAATAGAAGAGTCGGATATTAAGAAGCAGCAAAATGGAACTATTACGGATATGTTCGGAAAGCAAGCGGAACGCCAAGCAAACCGAAACATCGAGGAGGAGAAATACCTGCTCAACGCTATTAATATTCCAGCATTCGAGGAGGCGCTAGCCCGGCTTCTCGCTGTTCGCAATCTTGCCCACACGTTTATTGAGTACCCCGAGTTCCACGCTGTTATACTCGCCTGTAACTATATGGCCCGGAGCGTCCTCTTACGCAGCCGCAGAGCGGTCCCAAAGCTACTCGAAAAGACATTCGCTCTCCACAAACAAGGCCTCGTCAGGAAGCTCTATGGTTCTCTCTCGTCTATGCTCCACTTCACTATTGACATGTGGACCTTATCTGAACAGAAGGCAGCATACCAGGCAATTGTAGTACATTTTGTTGATGCCGAGACGAGAGAAGTCGCTCAGGCGTTGCTATCACTCCGTGAATTCAAAGGCAGCCACAAAGGGAAAGAGCAAGCAAACATTTTCCTGGAGGTTATTGAGGAATACGAACTTAACGGCAAGATTGGCTACTTTACAATGGATAATCACGATGCCAACGACACTGTGCTGAGTGAGATTGCAAAGGAGATTGATGGTTTTAATCCAGTTGTCAGGCGACTACGCTGCAGTGGCCACGTTATGAACTTGATCGTTCAAGCGTTTCTCTTTCGAAACAATGCAAAGAACATTCAGGAGGATGAGCAAGAGGGCATTGACGAGGCGTACAACCAGCTGTGTGGGCTAGCTAAGAATGAAGAGGAGGGCAATATCACAAAGGCGCAAGCCGCAGAGGAATGGCGTGAGTTTAGTGTACTGGGGAAACTCCACAACCTGTGCATGCATTCAAGGAGCTCGACCAACATCCACAACGACTTTAAGGCTAAGATCGGCAGGGCATTGCCAAGAGACAATGATACACGTTGGAACTCATGGTTTCGCCTCATTGACGTAGCTATTGAGAGGCGGGCAAAGTTCATGGATTGGATTCAAGAGAATCACGCCAAACTTGAGAAAGATGCGCTCGACCATAACGACTGGAACGAGCTCAGGGATATCCACGCATTCTTACAAGTATTCTACCAGATCTCGATACGCCAGGGCCGAGAGAATACACTCGACGAAGTTCTCTCCCATATGGATTTCCTCCACGAACACTTTACACTGACCAAAGACCGGGCTTCTAGCGATCCGCAATTCTACGCGCGCTTCCACGTTGCTTGGCTGAAGTTCGAGAAGTATTACCAGCTTACAGAACAAGCCCCAGTCTACGTTGCCGCTATTCTCCTCCATCCAGCCCTCCGAAAGGCCTACCTTAGCGAGCAGTGGAAGAGAAACACAGCCTGGGTTAGCAATGCAGTGAAGGCTGTGAAGAGGGTTTGGGCGACAGAGTACAAGAACTACCAGCTCCCAGATGTACAGCAAGAGAAAGACGAAGAGCTCGAGGAGTTTGATCGCTGGAGGCGGAAAGTCTACAGCACAGCGAGTGATGTTAAGGATGAATTTGACCGCTTTGTTAATGTAAGTAATACACAGCTCTCCAATCTCCGGATCTGACGCTGTTTCGCAGGGCTCCCAGCTCGGGATTGGCCACCAAACTGCACTGCAATGGTGGCTTGAACCAACACAGCAAGCGAACTTCCCTCTGCTCTCTCGTATGGCTATTGATATATTCTCTATCCCACCAATGTCTACCGAAGCAGAACGCATCTTCTCAGGTGCAAGGCGCCAGGTGACATGGGATAGAACTAGAATGTCCGCCAAAATGGTGGAGATATGTGAGTGAGTTAAGAACTGGGTAAGTATTCCAAAGGGAAAGGCTAGGCCGTTACTTGCCGGTGTGTTCAGGAACGCGGAGGATATTGACGCGGCTGTGAGAATACTTCAAGAAGACATAGAGAGGGATAGGAACGTAGAGAGTGACAGCGAAGACGAACCATTGGCGAATATCACAGTTTAGGAAGATCAAGGCTCCGTACCAACAGTAGGAACTGGAAAGAATGTACAGTCGGGGGTTCATCACCATGAAATCATCGATCTCATCAGATCAGTAAATTGTACTGAAACAATGAAACTGTTTCATATGAAACTGAAATCCAGCCTATGCGCGTTTCATGAAACTGAAACCCACTCCACTTTCAGTTTCAGAGCGTGGCTATCCATCACTGCATGAGTATGTTGAAGTGGTTTACTAATGACCATACCTGTTGCGAGTACGAAGAGGTTCGTACTGCCGACATTGATGAAGATCTGCAGTGTTTGAGAGTCGAGCTCAGGTCCACTCAATATTTTGAGTGCGCCCGTGAATGATATACGCCGATCTTTGAATAGAGGATGTGACACCCAAGCAAGTAGGCGTTCGAGACATTCTGACTCAGTACTGGCCTGGAAACAGACCTCCGGGCAGAAGAAGTCGGTCTGTAACTCTTCGACCACAACCTTAGGAACCGCGTTGTACATGATGTTAAATGAGCTGTCTAGAACAATCAAGTACGTGAGAGTACTGGGGTGAAGACATTAGTCAGACGTAAATGTCGGAAAGGGTATCAGGGTTCGTACCGAATGAGCTCTTCCTTCAAAATGAATTCCTTCCAGCAAAATGTGTCCTTTGTAATGTTTTGAAGGTCCGCGTGCCGACCGTTTTGGAAGCCAAGTTCGCGACCCATCTGAGAACGTTTCAGCACACGTCTTTACCAATTATGTCTACTTACATCAACGATTTCATTAAATCGGCTTCGTCTTGCTCTTCGTTTTGCAATAGAGCTGCCTTCAAATGTCTGATATACACTTATGTCGAGCCCAGCCTGCAGTGCCCTCAGTCGTCTTTCCAAGCACGCCGCATTCAAGGAAGAATATAAGGTGGCGCTTCCAAAATATTCGTCGGTAAACACTATCATTTCTACGACATCAGCCCAACAGCGGCCAAGTTCCCTTGTATCAGCATCGGATGAGTAGCTGGTGGACAGAAGTACCATGCTAGCGACAAGGGTAGCTGGTGCTTCCAAGACTTGGAAAGTCGCCCGATGAATTGCGGGCCAGTGGATATACCATGAGTTCCAGTACTCTTCCGTATATTTTATCAGGCTGTCCGGCCCAAACAAGGCATAACATTCGTTTGCAATTTGAGAATTCCACTCATGAGGATACATGACCTGACCCGAGCGGTTGCTGCAGATTTTGTTCCGTAGTCTGGATGTGATCTCGTTGCTCACTGCTAAGCAATCGCTGTATTCTGTACACTCCAAGTAGTCGGGTGAAGACGTCCAGATTTCGCTGGCATCGGTGGTATAATGGATAGGATCAATCGCCTCGATTCGTGCGCTGTCGTGGTCCGCATTGTACGACTCGTATGCGCTCGGAGAGCTCTCGTCATCGCAACCTGGGCTCCAAGGGAAGATATACGTGCAGTGGCATCGTCAGCTTCCATCATGGTAACAGAGCTAGGAAGACCCCATGTTTGCACTCGACTCCGCTGAGTTTGTGACAATCTTCTTACACAAGGCGAAGGTGACGGAGGCAGTGTAAAGTGAGGGTCGAAAATCCAATTAAGCTCAAGTTTTGAGATTGTCCGGACGAACATAGAAAGTGAATGAGAAGCACCACCACGGATAGATTCCCAATAAAAATCTGATTCCAACTGCCAGATCAGATGGTCCCACGGCGGCTCTGGTGAGGGACCACCATGCTGATCGGGACATGTCTCGAGCTCATTCATCTCTTCCAAGACAACAGAACCCTGACCGCGGGCTTTGCTCACTGCTCTCTTTGAGGGATTGGCTTCATTCTTATTACGTGGTGTACAGGTGTTGTTGTGTCGACGAAAGGCATCTCTGATCCACAGGCTTTAGGTTAGTTCATTGTTCAGCTCAAGATGAGTGCGCCGGACGACTGCGGGGAAGTGCCAACTACCTTCGATTGAACCCTTTGCTACAAGTCCTGCACACAAACCGGCGGATGTCACTATCTTGAAATTAGTTAGCCCACATTAATACTTCTGTCGCAACGGCGACGACCGTTATAAGGGAGCTTCATTGTGGTAAACTTCGTCAAACTTACGAGTCAACAGATGTCGTTTTAGATGATCCGTGCGGCTGAAAGTGTTGTGGCAGATTGGACAACGGTTAACTCCCATTACTAGTCCATGTCAATCAATATCAAGAAGACTCGGAGCAGAAACAGAGACTGATTATAGCAGTCTGAAGTGTCTCGTGTAATAAATTAGAATGTTACAGTAGGGACGAGTGATAGATCCGAAGGATCCTGGAGTCTGATGCTCTTTAGGACCGCCTTAGCCTCGATTCTTCACATCGTCCCTGAAGCGCTAGTGGCCGGGACTCCTCGCCGAGGCACGCTAAGTGGGGCGCCAAGTTGCGGGGTAGAACTCTAAATAACGCAGCAAGAAGACATGATTATTCATCAAGTGCCCATTCTTTGTTTGGCATTGGATGTATGTACGTGGCGTTACGGGCCGTTTTCGTGGTGGAGCACATACAGTAGCGTTTTGGCGGGGCATGAGCCCTGGGCCCCCATCAGATGATGCACACCTGCATGACCCGGCGACTAGCAAGGTAGGCACGCCAAGACATCCGACACCGACGCAGCCTTGTGTAAGCAGGTTGGGGGTCTAAAGAGACAAAATGGGTATTGTGTTGTATTCTGTGTTGGACGGAGATGTCCATGAGCTAGGAATATATGTGGAATAGTGGACTGATTGGTCAGTGGAGTATCCACGTGACTATGCAAGGTGTCCTGGGCTTACACCTTGCAATACTCCATCGCGCGCCAAAGTCACCTGGATCCCTTGAATACTAGGCTTTGCGGCCTGTGATGGCGCATCACTGTGTACGCTGCGTGCATACTAGACCCGGACGAAATTGGAGCACATCAGCGATGGCCTTGCGGCAATCCCCGCGATCGTAACGAGGATCAATGATCCCTGATAGCTTTTTGGCTGAAGCCAAAGTCTTCCAGATCGATTTTGTTAACCAGCTCGCTCCCTGGCTTCCGAAGCGCCTCGTGGAACCGGAGCATCTGTCTGGTGGGCAATGGTGTGCTTCTGCATTTCTCGTGCCCTGGTCCCTGACCTCAATTTAGCTATCGGCTCAGTCTTGTCTCTGGAGCGTTGTTCTAATTGGGCGTGGCCTGGGGGAGCGTCTGTTTTCTTCATCAAGTATCTGTCTGGCCAACCTTATCCGTCGCTCTACTTTCCGAGATTCCTACATGAGCTGGGATCTGCCTGGGTATCGCGCCCTCCTTGGCCGCTTTCTATGTTGGAGCTTCCGGACTTGAGGTGCAATGTCTCCGAGGGGAGGGACTTGCCGATCGTCCTTTTGCTTTGGCTATTGGGTAGATCGCGGCCTGCCACGTGGTGCAGATGGTTAAGTTTCATCCGAGTGACCCCCTGGTCCGCACATTCTCGTGCTTCGTGCTATCTACAATATTGAGACCGTATGTGACCGCTGCCACTCTGATCTTGCCATCAACCTCGCTACTATTTGCTTGTATCATGAGGCTTTGTATTGCTGCGCCTTCATGGTGTTATTGTGTGTCCTGCTCAATCGATAACGTAGACTTGGGACCGCAACGCTATGGGTGGTCTGATAAACACAGGGTTAGGTATGCTCTTGCTGGCTGAGGGCTCGGACGTATATGCTTCATTTTGCTGTGAACTTTTTGCCAGGGACCTCTGTCTCTATTACAGACTCTAGCCACTCTTCTAGCTCCAGAGCTGTTCTGGTAGGTCGCGTTTGGAACGTACCCTGCAGTGTGTTCTGAGAGGGAACACATCACTAGGCACAGTTTTGAACCGGTGACTTCAAAGACTAGATTTATGATAAATCTCATAGCATGTTGCCATTCTAAGCAGTGTGCGTAGAAGGTGTGAACCTCATTCCGCACATGCAATGGGTTCACGTATGGCATACCGCCACGCAGAGTCTACATCACGTTGAGAAAGATGTGTTCTTCTAGATGATATTCATTGAGTGCCCCGTAGCTTGTAATTTGATATCCTTACGGGCTACGACTTGTAGACGTAGAGGACGCGAGGGTTACAAAATAGCAACAGACCAGTCTTGCCCCACTCTGCGCCAATCCCAGACTCTTTGTGTCCACCGAAGAGGGCTTGGGGCTTCAATTTCTCATATGAGTTGATGAAGACAGAGCCAGCTTCGAGTCGCCGCGCAAACAATTTTGGAGGCTTCCTCGACGGGGCCCCATACGCAAGCACCAAGACCCGTTTTAGTGTCGTTAGCACGGGCAATCACTTCCTCAAGGTCAGACCAAGGCTGAGTAGGTACGATAGGACCAAATGGCTCCTCCTGGATAATCCGCGAGTCATTCGGTGGGTTGTCGATAATGGTAGGTTGGACAAAGAATCCTTTCGAAGAAGC
The DNA here is from genome assembly GCA_020744225.1 of Paraphoma chrysanthemicola. Lineage (NCBI taxonomy): Eukaryota > Fungi > Ascomycota > Dothideomycetes > Pleosporales > Phaeosphaeriaceae > Paraphoma > Paraphoma chrysanthemicola. The sequence continues at coordinate 1,568,382 of JAGMWG010000009.1, read as the reverse complement.
TAGACCTGCGTCGGCCTCACCAGTCGCGAACTTGTAGCCCCGACTCTTACTATGCGAGACGAAGCCTTTGACACGCTCAAACGGCATGGGGTTCTGGACAGGACCCAGGGCGTTCTTGTCATTATCATCCAGGCTGCTGATCCTGAGCGCTTTGGCTGCGGCGACCATCTCGGCCAGGAACCAGTGATCTTGTTGGACTGGACTGGACTGGATTCAGGGTTCGGATCCAGTCCACTCCGGTGCAAGGGCTCTGGGACTCCTGGAGCGCCAGTGCAAATCCAGTTCTCACAATTGCTTAGTAAGCAACCTTTTTCTATGGAAAAGGCCAGTCCAGTGGCCGAATACACATTTATTCTACACTATATACTGCGTCATGGACATCCACAATGTCCATACTGGTTCCATCAATATCGTCCTCGTCTAGAAGATCGTCTTGGCCCACGATCTGAAGTTCCGCGCCGTCCATTTCGGTATCAGCATCACCCCCACCCTGCTGCCCAGTTTCCTGAGGGTCAGGCTCACCTTCTAGTCTCCCGATGTCTTCGTCGTCGAAAGTGTTCCGTGTAGGTGGTCCATACCACGATTGAATGCACTCGCTAGCTTCGATAATGTCCATCTTGAGCCTCGAGCGCCGGTCGGTAAGCAGCATCTTTGCGCTGCTGAATAGCCTCTCACACTCAGCGGACATTGGTGGAACAGCTAGTATGTCGAGAGCCATACGTGCTAGATCAGGTTGTGAGTAGTAGCGATCATTCCAGTACTGGATAACGTCAAACGAGTCATGTTCATCGAGCCCAGACATGGGCATATCGATATCGATATAAAATAGCAGATTTTATATCGATATCGATTTGAAGTTTTTTACATCGATATCGATGACAGAAGCGATACAACATCAATTAGCTAGCTAAGTGTCCTCAAACCACGTTATCTCATCAATCACTTCATCTGTCCAGCCCTGGATAGCCTCATTTTCGCCTGGTTCAAGTTGAAATCCCCTTCCGGACCTGGATGAAGGCGTAATTAATCCCTGATGAAGCCAACTACCAATACACTCGATTTTCTCGATATTGACACACGATAGCCTGAGTCGATCGTATCTTCAAGTCCTTCTCGCACCTGAAAACACCCTTTCTGCCTCTGCAGATTCAGCAGGGATTGAGAGTATATCGATAGCCATCTGGCTAAGCTTTGGATATCGGCGTCTCTGATCCTCGTGGCACCACCATTCTAAAGCTGTACAGCTAATCGCAATAGGTGTGGCCTCAATAAACATGCTAAAGTCATCCTCATCCGAATTAGCTGTCGTTACAGCTAAGTTGCGGCGCAAACGATCAAACCCAGGGAGATCTCGATGTTGGGGCTGTTGAACAGGTTCGGAGCCAGGGATTAAAGCCGTTTTATAATCCTCTACCCAAAGTGTATAAGCTTTATCAATTGCTGGCTGTATCCAGCTTCGGGTCCAGTTCTTTTTTATATAGGCTGATCGCTTTGAAGGATCGAGAAGAAGGGCTGCGGCGTATACAGGTGCTTCGTCTGTGAGGCCGTAGTACTTACTAAGGACATACCATCCCATGTTAATAGCGTGGAGCATCTGAGGATCTTCTTGACCAGGCGTAGAGTACCTTTCCTAATAACTTATTAGTAAAGATACCTAATAAGACGTCTACTTTACCTTCTCTTGTTCATGATGGTAGAGGAGAACATCCATAATCTCAAGGCTCTGTCCAATCGATGACTTATCCCCTTCTGCGTATAGAGTCGCACCTGCAAACGGTTGCAAGAATGAGTGAGCTTTGCTAAGGATATCCCAATCCTCAGCAGTAAGCTTAATGCCATTTAGGTCGTCTTCGTGATCAACGAGAAAGACCTTAATTTCACTCTGTTTCCGCAGTGTTTTATCGATAAACAGATACCACGATGACCACCGCGTCATATTATCGATCCCTATCTGTATCACATTAGCCTCAAGCCAGTCCTTATCGCGTTGTGGTGAGCGATGGATCCAGATACCCAGGTCGTGAAGCTTTTCGAGTGCAGGTAATCGGCCTATCCCATGGAAATCCTGGTGTTGAGGATCCTGGCTCGCCTGTCGCGATCCACGGCCTTTCGCGGTTGCTCGCCAAGTTTTACGGCCGCGAGTGTCGTCTTTCGAGTTATTGGAACTTAAGATAAGGGAAAACCTATCAAAAAGTTCCTCTCCATCGACCTCAGCTGCTGCGGACAACGCGACGATAAGAGCTTCTTTAGAAGACGCGAAGAGGAAGGCTTGAAGGGATAGGTTGATGATATGGGTTATACAGCGTATACGGCGTCTTTTACGGTCGTACTTAACCTATATAGTGTTAGTAAGATACCTAGAAAACGTAGAAAATAAAGCTGATGCTCTTCAAGTAATCGAGATGCCAGAGATTCCAGACAAGTGTCGTTTGACGTCGCGTTGTCGCCTGTATACCACCCAAGGTTTGACGTGATCTCGTATTTTTTAAGAACCCGATGGATTAAGGATGCTTGAGATGATCCTGAGTGGTCTCCTGGTAACTCAACTAGGCCTAATAAGGCTTTTTGAAGCTTATATTCGTGATTGATGCATTGCCCGCAGATAGCAAGCATGCCGTTTCGGTGGGGCGACGTCCAGATATCTGTTTGTAAGTGAATCGGGCTGCGAGCCATGGTAAGAGTATCTTAAAGCTGATCTCGATACATGACGTAATTAGCAGCCATAAGACGTATAACAGTGCGTCGAGACTTGATGAGAAAATGGCCACTTTCAGGATTAGCGGCTAGAAGTAGAGCTTGCATCTCTGGCCACTCAACACTGCTAAATGGTAGGCGTCGTCGGGTAAGTAATCCAACTACTGCTTCTTTGTAGGCTTCCTTATCGAACGTACGATGTAGGGCCGCGGTTGAAGGTAACAGGCCTCGAGATAATGACGTATCTGCGTCGTTCAAACGCTGCTGACGTAGCTGTTGCTGAGATAATGGGTGCTGGGTGCGACAATGATATGAAGCATTAGATTTTAATGTTTGAGGGCCCCATTGAGGATGCGTCAGGCATATAAACTCTTGAGTGCCTTGAGATCCACGTTTCTGGCTTGGTACGGTACGTCGTTCCATGACATCCCAGAAGTTACTAGGTAACTTAATTGGGTTGCTAGCAGAGCTAGATGGGGCGACATCTGATGACAAAAAGGACTCCATGGTGTAATAGGTAAGTAGTAGTACTAATCAGTTAAAAAACGGCTTGTTGATAGATATTGAGGGATAAAAGTACGTATCTGCAGAGATTTTTAGGTTGTAAGGGCTGCCAAGCTTTTTCATCGATATATCGATATATCGAAAATGGGTGAGTTTCGATATCGATATCGAAATCAGCCTCAAAATCCATATCTATATCGATATATCGATATATCTACGCTAAAGCATATCGATTTGCCCATGTATGAGTGGAGCAGAAGGAAACGAAGGGGGAGAGGAGGAGTGCTGCAACATATAAAAGCTTATACATCTGGCTACGAGGATCTGGGTCAACTCGTGCAGTAATGCAGCAGAAGTGCTGGAGAAAGCCGTGCGGCAAGTGGCAGGCGTCTTCCCTTCTAAGGACTATGCGAATCGCACAGTATAGTGAGCATCTCTACTGCATGCGCTACAGCTACTAAAGAGTAGTTAGAAGTGCAGTGTTAAGAGGAGATATGAGTTGTGTTTGTTAGTAGGCCAATATCAACAAGTTGATAGCAGAATCAGAGAAGTTGTAATGGCTGGAACAGCTGTGTAGTATAGAGAGACGCTAGACGAGGACAACTTGGACAGACTGCTGTCACAGCACACGCTCGCAATAGCATACAAAGCAGACAGATAGGTACAGATGGCAGTGCAGCTGTTAGAGCACGTAGTTACAGTGCGCGAGAAGGTGCTAGCAGAAGAGCACCCAGATCGACTTGTGTTGCTTTAAGCTCTCAACGGTCCGTACTCTAACCTAGGGCTACGCGATTTAGCCACGATCTCCTTATGCTGCCAGTGCTCCTCTAGCTTAGCCTCATTCTCGCTGCCAATTTTTGTTCTTTGAGGCCAAGTACTTTAGCTCCGAGAAGCTCATCTTCTCGTTCTTACTGTCACGTCCCCCTCCCCCTACTCTACCCTAAAATCTTATAATTATAGCTACTACAGACAATTACATAATGTTAGACTTTACCTTTATAGTAGCGAGATAGTATTAAGAGTAGACGCCTTACTATCAAGAGCGCCTTAGGAATTAGTACTGTAGATTAGTAAGGGGTAGAGCGAATAGCCTAACCACGAACTAGCCTAGAAGACTACAACATTAGGCCGTGTGCACAGTTACACTTAATCGCGACTATGGTCACCTTTAGGCCTTCATGACACTAGCAAGTTGTTGTTAATACATTTGTTGGAATTGGTTTAAGATATGGCCTCTGGAATAGAGAGAATGATACCCCGGTTGGCGCATAGGCGTTGCTCTCTGGATAGTTCTTGAGCCGGCAGACCTTCCTTTTCCAGTCGATACATTCACACGCGCGTTCCCCGCTCAAATCTGCGCCGAAAAACCAAAGGGCTGAACCTCTGTCAACCCCCCATCTTCGAGCTTGAACGGTTTAGGCACATTCGTCTTGATCCACTCCTTCTCAACCTTGCTATTAGGCATTGGCGGCACCAAGCCGTTGACCTTCCACAGATCGCGTCTCGTTTCCTCGATGCTGTACTCCCAGTCCCAGCCCTTGTCTTCGATGAAGGGCTTCAAAGCCTCATCAATCTTTTTGAGAAAATCATCTCGCACTGAGGTGGAAATACTGGTGTATGTCAGTTACTTTCGTCGCGTTCGACGTAATCTTGGTGATGACAATGGTACTAGTATTACTTACAACGTACGAGCGATGTGCTGGATAGTGATTCGAATGTGGGGTACATCAGGCTTGGGCTGCGGGTCGTACTTCGCGTTATGAGGAGATGGGCGACAAACGTTGCCGCAGAAGTATGAGGTCGCTTCGACAGGAATGAAGAGGATGTCGACCCAATGCCTTGGGAGCCCGTGGTAGAGCCACGTGATTTTGTCGACCAACTCTTGCTTCTCCGCTTGATCGGTGAAGGTAGCCGGGGGGTGGTAGAAGACCCACAAAGGCATGATGACAATGAGTTGATTGATTTAGTGATTTAGGGATTTGGGGATTTGAATAGCACGAAAGATCAGGATCGTGATGGATGAACTGATGCTATTGTACTTTGGAGCAAAAGTGTTTGATGTTATATCTAGGATTGCTGTTGCTCGGCTGATGCCTAGCTAGGTATGGTGTATTGTGGGGTTGGCTCCGGCCGAGGTTGCTAGTCCTCGGCTGATGCTTACTACTAATCATGCTACATTTTTGTGTTTACTAACGTTCACTAATCTTACTAACGGCGGTCTAACCGACAGGAATATCCATGCATTTTAGCTCATAATTCGTGTAGTGAACAAGGTCAAGACTGAAGCTCGTTCCGCCTAGTCTACTACATAGACTCTCGTGACCACGACCCTACTACGACAGCATGGAGGCCCCCTTATGCTAGACCCAATGGGGAGAAGCGTAGCAAAAACTACTTTCGTCCGCCTACTAGTGTTGCACATTCACAGCCCTGCTCTGCTATGATTGATTGATTGATTATATCCTACTCGGTTTCAGCCGCGTTGTCCGCAGCTATGCCCGGCTGGCAGGCTTGGCGGACAGCCGACGCGTCGCGGCAATTTTTTCCCGCGCCGCCCCACGTCACCCCCGAAAAGAAGGGCCATCTGTCCCCAGCGGCCTGCCGTTTCCCCTCAACCACTATCTACATATGCTTTGGTCGGCCCATCTAGATACTGGTTCTACTAACTGAATTCTGTGCTTCTAGGTTCGTAGAGGCGACTACCTCGTCTTTGCGGCCGCAATCAGACTTGTAAATATCGATATCCACGCCCAAAATATTATTTGGATGGATATCCACACCCAGAATTTAATTTGGATGGATATCGATATAGCCAAGATGATATCCATATAGCCATATAGCCGCATATCAACTTGGATATCCACATTTATTTGGCCAAAGTGTAACGCACTATCATAGACTGAATAAACGCCATTTCACTCGACTGCCATTTCACTCGACTGCCATTTCACTCGACTGCCATTTCACTCGACTGCCATTTCACTCGACTGCCATCACCATACATATGACAGTTTGGATACCTACTGTTCCCGTCGCCTGAGCGCTTGAATTGAACCTATTCTAGCTGTTTACTAGTCAAATTCATCATCTGAAAGGTTGTCATCCATACGGGTAATACCCTGATCAAAGGCAATACCCATACCTCCACGGCTAGGTACTTGAATATGCCCCTCCCGTAACCAGCTACCGATACACTCCACTCTCTCTAAGTTCTGGCAGCTCATCCGTTCCCTGTCCCAGGTAAGACTACGTCGAGCCCCAGAGAAGCTACTCTCCGCATCGGCTGATTCCGGAGGGATGGAGAGGATATCCCGGGCCATACGACTCAGACGTGGATATGTTTGGCGCTGATCTCGATGACACCACCACATCAATGGCGAACCACTGATTTGGATAGGTGGAGCATGGATAAAGCTCTCAAAATCATCCTGATCCCGTGTAAGATTCCGCGTAACACTCATTTCATCCAGAATAAGCTCCCACTCATTCTTCGATCGATCATCAGAAGGAGCGGCATCCACAGAGTGGGCAGAATCAGAAGATTCTGATCCCGTCTTGTACTCTCTCTCCCAAATCTGCCTGCCAGCTTCGAGAGTGCTACTGTGCCATTCCTCTGGCCAGTGCTCCGTAATATATCGAGCTCGCTTGGAGGGATCGAGGAGGAGGGATGCGGCGTGTACAGGAACATCCTCGGTCATGGTGTAGTATTTGTTGAGGATATACCATCCCATATTGATGGAATGAACCATACGGGGATCGAAATTACTTTGATAGGAGTAGAATTGCTATGTAAATAATTAGAGAGTGGCAAAGCGCTGATATTATGACATACCTTCTTCTTCTCGTAATATAAGAGTAATCCATCTAGAATTTGAAGGGATTGAGACAGAGATGATGTCAATTTCTGGGCCCATAATGTCGCTGATGTAAACGGTTGCAGGAATAGGTGTATTTTAGTAAGAATATCCCAATCCTTACTCTGGAGGATGATGCTTCCGACCTCCTCATCATGATCGTGCAGGAATTGCTTGATTCGATCCTGTTTCCGGATGAGATGATCGATGAGGGTATACCAGGAGTTCCAGCGAGTATTATTGTCAATACCGAGTCGTAAACCAACCACATCATCCCAGTGATCGCTGTGGATAGATGATGTGCGTAGCCAGACGGCAATATTATGGAGTTTTTGAAGCGCTGGAGTTGTATAATAGCCCTCGAGGCTGTTATCCTCATTCTGGGTCGATTTCTGCTGGTACTTCTTCTTTGCTCCCTTCCGGCCAGTATCCTGTAGACCCTCAGTTGTGGTCAACGAGGTATCCTGTTGTTCTGATTGGTCACCGGCAAGGTATAGCGTAAATTGCGCAAACATATCAGTGCCAGATGACTCATTGCCAGACGCTTCAAGAGCGGCATTGAGAGCTACTTTTGATGATCCAAATAGGAAGGCCTGAAGGGATAAATTGATGATATGACCAATACAACGTACGCGACGCTCTTTTGGACTGAATGTGACCTAATTATATCAGTATTTATACAGATAGGGAGAATATAGAACTCACATTATGATCCCTTTTCAGCATTTCGGAGAGATGCTGCAAACAAGTGTTATTTGAGCTGGCATTATCCCCTGTATGGTAGCCAACCCTCCTCACGACCCCGAAGCTTACGAGAGTTTCCAGAATGAGGGCTGCTTGATGCTTACCATCATGAGAATATCGACACTCTGGCATAGCTAGTAATGCCTTCTGGGGCGTGTAATCCTCATCAATCCATCTAGCACAAATAGCTAGAAGACCGTGATGTGGCCTTGTCAAGACCACGAGGTTCATACAACATGCAGCCAACATGAGGGAACTCCTACTCCCTGTTTCGTATTGGCAGTAGGCCATACGCGAAAGCGCCGGGCTCATAACCTGTCAAAACTTTGGGGGTGTAAGAGTTATCGTATTGTCAAGGCGAGACCTAAGACTAAGTACTGACGCTAATTAGTCATGCAACATCAGTCACATGACCACTGTCTTCATCGCCCATCTTGACACTTGCAATCTTGCTGGTGTTAAGTTGTGTGGATGTAAGGCAATTCGGTACTTCGGCGGGGGACAAATCTCAAAAACGGGGGGACAAATCACGCCAGCCAAGTTACTGTAGCAGGCCTAGGGGTCTCCGCAGAGAGGAAGCGATATGCTGACATACGCTAGAGTAGTTGCGGTAAGGGCTGTGTTAAGCGAGACAGGGGTGAACATGGGATGACAGGTAAGCGACGTGCGGAAAGCGGAACCTGCAAGTGCATGTGAGTGTACATACTGTACAGTCCGCAGCCATATTCTGTCCCTGAGCGGATGATTATCGTGGTGGTCATGATGCTGACCGTGAACGCTTTGTCGCTAGTTGAGTCAGCCAAGCCTCCGATGCTGGCCCTGATGATTGTCAGCGGTTACGGTAGCTTGACACCTTGCGGTGCAGCAATCCGCCAGCAGCAGCAGTGCTCTACAACCGCTCTCATCGCTTACTACGTTATACGGATCACGCAGGTGCATATGAATGTTTTCCTGTCAAGTACCCCGCGGTCTTCCGCCGGACAGTAGCTATTGGTAGATGGGGCTGCACGGGCACACGTTGACGTCTCTAGGACGACGGGAAGCCGCTAGCGTCTGGCTCAAAGCATCACAACACGACGACGCAGCACCAAGCTGCCAACATGCCAAAGCGCGCGCACTCTGAAAGCAGCACTGCTTCGACTGACGAGAGTGACTGCAACGCCGACTCCGACGTCTTTCGCCCAACTAAGCGCCGCGCGCATTCCGCTCCGCCCCGCAGTTTGTCGCTATTCCCTGTCAACACCGACCTCGATGCCCGAGGGTGTGCGCTGCCCCTCACGCGCGAAAACCTCAAAAAGCATACTCTCAGCACATCCTTACAGCACTCGCAGCCCCCAGAGCTCGCCTCGGATACCGGTAGCTCCACTCCATCATCTATGCCCTCGCTGTCCATGTCGGCGCGCTCTGGGTCACCAACGCGGAGCGCCTGGGACACGCGCGTCACGCTTCAAGCTTACCACATCGAGGTCGATACACAACGCGAATTGCCGGCCGATCTTAAGAGTCACCTCGACACAGTACTGTCATGTAGGAGAGATGGCCCTCGCTCGCCCAATGCACGCCGCGTTGTGCAGCATCGCCTTGCCGCCTCGCTTGATAATGAGAGCACAGGCATTCGTCGCCTCGAGCCGTTGTTGCTCTTTGCCGGCGAAGATGACCCGAGCGCAATCCATCCCGTGCCTATGATCTCCAGCAAACTCGACTTCAACCTGTCCCGCAACTTCCTTCCCCCGCCGCCTCCCGGCAAGACGCTGCCCCGATTGTCGCAGCCTCAGGCCGATACCATCATCGGATATCTGTCCACTTCGCAGGCCTACGAGTCCACACTGCAGACCGCCTTCACGCCCGACGAAGAGGCTGCGCTCGCCGACTTTACACTCAACCCCGTTCTCGTCTTCCCTTTTCTAAGTTCCCAATGGAAGCCCGCTACCGGCGAATCGCATATGATTGCCCACTACCAGAGCGCCCGCGATGGCGCTGCGATCGTCCGCTACCTCGACGAGTTCTACAACATCGCCCACGGCCGACCTGCGACAGCGCTCGAATGCGCGCACGTCTCTTTCACCTGCGATATCCAGGCGCTCAACATCTGGCTACACTGGCGCGAGCTGGACGCTGCTGGTACTGCAACATACTACATGAAGAGCATCTTCGACTGCACCTTGCGTAATGAGAAGCATATTCTCGAAGCGCGGGAGCTGCTGTGGAACCACATAGAGTATGCGCTAGACAGCCGGCTGCGCTCCCTGAAAGATGCACTCCCCTCTTTCTGCACTGAGTTTCCCAAGCGGAAGTTCAAGACCACCAAGGCCGTCGGCTCCTCCAGAGCTTCCGTTCAATCCGATTCCACCGCCCTCGCCCCGATCTCCCTGCCGCCCACGCCCTCGTCGAATGGCAATGAGCTCGAACCAGTCAAACGGTACAACAAGCGGCTGCGGACGGAAGAGAATGCTGATGGGTGAAGTAGGCAAATGCGGCATCATTGTGTTTTCATGCACTTTGCATCTCTGATGTGCAGAGGCCAATGAGTCTCATTAGGTGGAATGCGAGAAGGCTGCGTTGCGCAGCAAGAACAAAGCGCCAGTACTCAAGGCACCACATAAGAATAGCCGGGAGGGCATGTGGGTCAATCAGTCGGCTCCGTAGATGGACGGCCACGACCAACCCCCACGCTCTGCTCGCCCTACAGAACTACGCACTCACTTACATCACTGCTTGTCATGACAAGTTGATGGGGCACGATTGTACTCTGAACATCGACGACTATTGTTATGCTCTCGCATTACTTTTCCGGAGTACAACAAGCCTGTGCCTTATGCCGAAACGAAGGAGTGCAAACGTTTGTGCGGTGACAGGGTAGGATTCGTCGTTGCAGCAATCGTGCTTTTGCTGTTCGCAAGATGACTGCAGATTGATCATCTCTCGGCTTCGTTCGCCTATGAGTCGTTGGACCAAATCTCGATTGGCTCCTGTACCATGGTCACGAACGAGAAAGAGGGTAGAACTCGAAATTTGTGGCCACGAAAGTGACGGAGAGACAAGTCTTATTGTCTCATGAACTTGAACAATACAATCTCTACTGCACGGCGTTGAACGGACCAATAAGCTGTGGTAGAAGTCACATCCAAGAGCAATCCTTCGCGGTGGTCGAAAAGAAAGAACAGGATGTCGTTGTGTGTATGTGGCGACCGAAGCTGAGTAGGGATATAATGCAGGTTGATAATCCTGGGAGCATGCGTGCGTTAGAAGGCTTAGGTACTGGCCCGAACATTCTTGTCACATCGGTTAGGCGCTAAGGAACAGGGGAGTGTGGAAATCGGGCTAAAGCGAAAGGCAGGGGGCGGAATCCGCGCTACGTTGAAATAGTAGTAGTATTATAAGTAATCGCTGAGAGTTAGGTTGGAACAGAATCGTGCTGTATACCAATGTGTCTGGGCCCTATCACGCAGATTATACATAGTGGAGACTGTGTATGAGTCCTTGTTCGTGTGGGGAAATCATTTAAAAAAGCTGCGCAGACAGACTCGCTGTACCAATGTACAAGATACTTGCTCACCTAATTACCAGGCCTTGTAGTGAGCACTGCTATAACTCCAATGTAAGCAGTTGTGTACAGGAGACGTAGTGTATTGATCTGATAACCGAGAGGTCTGTGATGTAGGTTTAAATACATAGAGTAGTGGGCTGATTGGCCGGTGGATTATCCACGTGACCATACAAGGTACCCTGGGCTTACACCCAAGGATATGCTCGCCGTGTCTAGTCCTCTCGAGACGCTAAAGACCCTGTATGAAGTGCCCCTCTGAAATCATCATCTCCAAATCTGTACTGGATGCCCGAGAGAAGACAGTGCGTTCTATCAGCTGTTACAGTACAGTGCTGACCGAGATGGGTTTCTGGCAGACTTGTCAACAATCAATCTGAATTGCAATCTCATCAATCAAGCTGCCTCAATCAACGCGTCAATCAAGCCAATCTAGCCCTGCGAAATTTACTAGTCAATCCAATCTAGGATAGCTAGATTGATTGTGTAGATTGACGAGATTGATAAGAGTTAAGGTAGGGCAAAAAGAGGGGCTAGAACCTAAGAAGAGGGGCAAGGGGCAAGGGGCAAGGGATAAGTCCCGTGATGAAGCACGTGATAACATCATGTGATAATGTTACATAATAGTGTCACGTGATTAAATCACGTGCTCTACATCAGCCAGGCTAATTCCGTCATTTGTGAGCCAAGCGAGCTAGTCAAGCCCGTTCAATTCAAGCCAATCTAGCTACCCAAAAAACGCCCATCAATCCATCAAGCCAATCTGCTACTACAATTTCAGCGTGCCAAGCCAATCCGGAGGCCCCAGATTGACGAGATTGATTGTTGACAAGTCTGAAGAACAGGCGGGTTATCCTTAACTATCACCAACAAGCGCAAGGAAGTTATTTGGAATAAGGCCTACAGCGCTTGCACCGAATCGATTGGAAATAGATTTTAAAATACTGCACAGGCTCTAAGCTTTATGCGCACTAATTTAGAAGCAGTAGATTGTGAACATGTTAGGTCGCTAACTCGTTTCTAATCTGAGGCTCAGATGTTCACAATCAATGAATCGATAATTGAAGCTGTATTGTTATTGTATCGTTAAGGAACTCGAGTATTGTTATGCATTGTTATATTATCAATATTCCTCACGTGATTTCGTAGACTAGAGAGAACTTGGCTATACTACACCCGAGGCAGTTCAACCTTCCCGTCGCTTTGTAGACCGCCTTCTAGCTCAACCAGATTGCATGTAGAAACAAGCCCAGCTTTGATCCAGCTCTTCAAACATTCTCCTCTCTCAATAGTATACGGGCTAAGCCTGAAGCGGTCCCAGGAAATAGTCCTTCTAGCGCCAGAAAAGATCCTCTCTGGCTCAGCCGACATTGGTGGGATAGAAAGTATATCGATGGCCATACGTGAAAGACAGGGAAAGCTGTTTCGGTTGATCTCCAGTAGCCACCAATCGAGGGTAGAATGAGGCCCAAGAGTAGTGGGATCCCCTGAGATAAAGCGCTCAAACTCATCTTTCGTAGACGTCAATATGAGCTGCTCTTGATCCCACTTATCAAACTCATCAGGTTCCATTCCTTCGGCTTGGTGACGATATGTAGCCTCAGCACCAAATTGATCCTTGTAGAAAGATAGCCACATTGCTTGAGCCTTTGCCACCGTATTATCGACCCAGTCTGCCTGCCAATTGCGATCTAGGTAGGCTTTGCGACGATGCGGAGCTAGTAGTAATGCAGCTCCGTATGCAGCTACTTCGTCGGTCTTAGCGTAATATTTATCAAAGACGTACCAGGACGTAGTGATACAATTAAGCAGCTGCTTGCTTCCAGCATACTTGGCCGAAGACTTCTTATAGTGTTTTACAAAGAAATCCATTGTATACAGTGTACGGTCGAGTGTTGCATTAGCACCTTCAGTTTCCTTTGTAACACGCTTGAAGGGCTGTAAGAAGTCGACGATATTCTTTAGTAGATCCCAGTCCTCTGGCGTAAGAAGATCCTCATCGACAAACTCGGCATAGTGCGTGAACTGGTAATCCTTCAGTGCCTGCATTACTGCTGGTTCAATAGCAGTCTCGCACATCAGGAGCCATGAATTCCACCTCGTATCATTATCCATCGGTATCATCTTACCAGCACGGGCAACGAAGGCGTTATATCGTTCGTTGGAAGATCGAATAGAAACGACGAGGTTGTGTAGCTTGCCTGGTGCACCAAGCCCACGGAGGATATATATTTCCCTCTAGCTTTTTTGAAGAGAGAGCTAAGAGTTTCCTCAAGTTCTTGATCGCTGAATTCCCCCGACAACTCAAGCTGGTTTCTTGCTCTCTCGTAGGCTGATTCGACGGCGTCGTTACTTTCGCAGAAGAAGAAGGCTTGTACGGCTAGATGAATTATATGGCCGTGGCAACGAATTCGATGCTCATTGACATCATATTTTATCGGGATCCCTGCGTTATCCAAGTGTTTGGCTAGAAGTCGAATAACTTTGTCATTTGAACCGTGATTGTCACCGATAATGTAGCCAATTTTATCAAGAATTGAATACTCTTGAAGGCAGTCCCATAGAGGTTTAATCTGCTCGTCGGCTCCGTGTTTTCCAGGTAGATATTTAAGGCCTAGCAGCGCTCTCTTGGATGTGAATGTATCATCGACAAAATGGGCTACAATTGCCAGGAATGTCTTCCGATTTGGTGCCGACCAGCAGTCGAGAGAAAGGTGTATAGAAGATACTGCTCCATGTAGCTTTTCCTTCAGAGCTTCCTTACTCAATGTATGCTGCTGCTTGACGATCTTCTTGAGGCTTGCTGGCGCTGAGGGAAGAACGTTGACAGCCCTATAATTGACAGCCTGAAGGAGACCGTGGAGCTCCGGCCACGTAACCGCATTATATGGCAGGTTCCGCACCACAATAAGTTCGGCCAGCGCTTTCTGTACAGAAGACAATTGAATAGCCTTATCAAGTACCTTCTCTTCCGCTGTATGGCGCATCTCTTCCTTGTTGTCCTCGGCTTTCTTGACGTAGCTCTCCCACTTCTTCTTCGCTGCCTGTACTACCAAAGGATCCTCTACTTCCATGTTGATTTTATGCTTAGTCTTGAGATGTAGCCGGACATTGGTTGTGACAACGCCAGTAAACGTGCAACCTGGATACTTGCAATAGAAGATTCTCCTATTGCTAGAGTCCCTAGTATCCTCATCACCTATCGGTCCCCTGCCATATTCCCATGTGTTCGTAGCTCGGAGTTTGCGGCGCTTTACGATAGAATTTGAGGTTAAAGGATCGTTGAAATCGTTGGAATCGTTCGAAAAGAGGGCGGAATCAAGCTCAGAAAACTCTGATGATGCATCGGAAGCGTTGTCGGACATTGCTAGTAGGAAGTTGTAGGTTAGATAGAACGGTGTTGCGTTGAAGAAATATTTACACGTCTTGTTCCTGCGCGCGGACACGGTGTAACTATTTTCCACTTATCGATATTGTTAAGATATTGATAATATTATTGATTGTTAAAATTCTATATTGTTATCGTTAACAAACGATAACGATAACGATAACAATACTTAACAATAATTGAAGTATCGTTAACAAGCCTGGCTAGGAGAGCGGTACAGCAGAGCTGGATCAGTGAAATAGACAGCAGACATCACTCTGTTCACTTTACTACATCTCCCAATGGATGGACCAACAACGACCTCGGTTTAACGTGGCTTGAACAGGTCTTTGACCGATACTCCAAGCCCAAGGCTCGAAGGAGATGGCGGCTGTTAATAATTGACGGCCATGGCAGCCATGTAACGAAGGATTTCGTCACCTACTGTGACAACAACAAGATTCTATTGCTCATCGTCCCTCCTCACGCTACTCATACTCTCCAACCATTGGACGTTGTTTGCTTCAAGCCTCTGGCTCAAAACTATACCAAAGGGCTTGACGCAAGGACTCAGAAGACGCAGGGATGGGTGCCGGTGAAGAAGGCTGACTTTTTCCTGCTATTCTGGGATGCCTGGGTCAAGACCTTTACTGAAAAGCTGGTGTTGAAGGCCTTTGAAGCTGCTGGTTTGTTCCCACAGGATGCCGACAGAATCCTTCACAGATTTAAGCCAGCAACACCTGAGAAGCTCACTACACCTCCATATCAAACTACGCTGTCAACTGAGTCAGTTCTGCCACCATGGCTCAAGGCAAAGTCACTCCTTCGCTCGGTTGTGGTGGATAGTAACAGTGAAGCGATGGGCTCACTAGAACAGTACATCCACCACCTTTCAGTGCAGAACCAGCTGCTTCAACACCAGCTAGATGGCTGCAAGGAGGCTCTATCGGAGAGAAAGAGGATGCAAGGCAAGCAGCGAGTCTTGCCTTTGTACGCGCACAATCTTGATTGGCATGGTGGAGCGAAGTGGTGGAGTCCTTCATCTAAGAAGGAGGCAGATGCACGGCAGGATGCATATGAAGCTTATGAGGCAGAACAAGAAGCTGCAAAAGCTACTGAACGTGAGCTGAAGAAGACACAGAAGTTTCTTAAAGCAAACGAGGATGAGCAAAAAGCTGTGCGTCGAGAGAGAGAGAAGAAGGAGCGGGATAAGAGGAAGGCTGCAGAGCGCCAGGCAATCGATGCACGCAAAGCAGAGAGAGCGCGCCAAAAGGAAGAGCGCGACGCTCAGAAAGCTCTACAATCGTCCCGAAAAGGCAAGCGAAAGGCCTCACAGCCTGCAGCACCAAGAAAGAAGCAGAATCGTGGTACTGCAGGTGTGCGTAGCAGTAGTGTTGCTCATGAGCCGCCCTGCAAGCCTCCACCCATCCACAACACGCGTGGCCGCAAAATAGTTCGTTCACATAGACTTTGGTGGGAGAGTTCGTTGAATAGGTCTGTTGATTACTCCTCTAGAAAAACTAGTTGTAACAGCTTTTACATGTGGCTCAATAGCCTCGTTTTGGGCAGGCTCAAAAAGTGATGGGGTGGCGCATCACGGCGCTATGCGCATCACGAGCACGGACACGGTACGCGCGCTTTAACGGCGAGAAGCAGCCAACGTCAAGCGGCTGCAGCAGGTGGGATGAGTGAGGCGGCATGCAGAGCGTATAGATATTGGTGCTCCTTGCAAAGCTCTTGAAATTCAAGAGAGTGGTGGCTCTCATGGCCATCAAGGATGAGTAGCCTACGCGCCCCAACCACCTTGCCGTCTGTATGCTTGATGAAATGCTTCAGCCACTCAACTCCTATCTCGTTGGTTGTCCAGCCATTGTCGCTAATTGCGATCGCCCAGTCGCGTGGGATATCCTCCTCGTACCAGGCAGACAGGTGATACTGGCCAGCAAAGATAAGGAAGGGTGGGATAGCCCAGCCAGCATCGTTGATCGCAGCGATCACGGTCACCCACTCGCGATTGCCAGGCTGAACAGCCTTTGGCCTGCCTCTCCTCTCTGACCCTGTCACGACAAGCTGAGTCGATATCTTGCCCATCATGAAGCCAGCCTCGTCAAAGTTATAGACGTCCTCATCGCAGATACCCCACTTGGCCTTTGTCTCCTCTACGAGCTCAAACCAGCGTTGTATAAGGATAGGATCCTCACACAGAGCTCTCTGCCTATCGTACGCTCGATTAAAACGCGTCGTAAGACTGTCTGTACGCCTGACGAAGTTGCGCGCCCAGTGGACGCCAACGTGACCAGCAGAGCGCGCAGCTAGCAGCTTATCAGCCATATCACGTACAGCTGCGTACGTGGGCGCGAATCCACGTTGATCAAGGTCGAGTATATGTCTAACAATCATCTCCTCTTCTAGCTAGGTAAGCTTCTTTGAGTTGGGTTGGCAATCGCGTCGTGCAGGCTTGCCAGCGCGTCGGTCGCGCATTGTCATACGAGGGACATTATAGACTATAGCACCGCGGCTTTCAGACCTGATCTGCTGGGATTTGATAGAATCAATAGCAAGCTGAATATCAGCTTCATTTGAAGGCACTTGAGAAGCGTGGCGTGGAGCCATTGCACGTCGAGATGGAAGAGGTATCGAAGTTGGTGGGGCTGACGACTCGCTTGTATTGACGACTCGCTTGTATTGACGACTCGCTTGTATTGACGACTCGCTTATAAAACACGTTATGCATATAAGACGTTATTTGAATATTCAAATAGCCATGTATGATGGCTACTTGAGTCCCTTGGCTTAGCAGTCCCTTTTTTTCAGCCAGTTGCGTGTTGAGACATGCACCAGTCGATGCAGTCGAGCGCTGATCCAGCCGTTCGTTTGGTGACGAACGAGTAGGCATCGAGAGTTCCCACCGCATGTGTTCCCTGTTCACGCGGCAAGGCCGCTGGTAGAAGAGCGAGCGGAATGTCGTTTCGGTCTACACACCCCATGAACAGTAGATAGTCAGCTGCCAAGGTATCGTGGCGACGAATCTGTTCGAACGAAAGAAGCCAAGTCGCCGCTATCACATTCTCATGTTCATTACTACTAGGTTCAGCCAACTCCCCCTTATTCTCAGTTAGTAGTGATAGGTATTCTCGAAGCGTGATCTTGTGGACATTGACGTAGGCTGCTGCTTGCAAAATAGGTAGAGGGAGGTACGCCAGCTCTTTGAGCAAGGGATCCGCCTTCTCTTGCTCGTTCGCCGGGTAGACTAAACATGTTTCGAGCATCCTTTGAGCCGTGTCCTGTTCCATCTCTGGCAGCTTCACAATGTTTTGTGATGCCAGTTTAGCGGCCGTCTTCCTGTCCGTTGTTGTGAAGATGATAGCCCCCTGCTCAGAGCTCGGTAGACACTCGATTAGGCTGACCGCCTTAGATGACCCGGCGAATTCTATAATAGCCTCGTTCGCATTGTCGAAGACAAGTAGCCACTGCCCTGCGCTCTCTTTGCTTAAGTAGAATTGAACCAGCTTCTTGACATCCGCCTTTTCATCGTCCCAGCCTGGAATGTTAATGTGGGCGGAGCAAGCGAGAGGGCGTCCAGCTAAGGAATGAGCAACTGCGCTGATTCTAATGAATGAGAAATGAAGGGTTTATATACATGGGAGGAGAGCATCTCGAAGCTTCGATGGAGCAAGAGAATATTCTAGCAGTGTTCGCTCACATTATACAATACTAGCAGAACAAAAGCAAGAAATGCATGCTGGTATCCTAAGAGTCCGAGGATAAGAGGTCGTTGTTCTAGATTGTGGAAGCTCGAGCTCTACAGCAACACATGTTCAAAATGCGAAGCAAAGCTTACAGAATGATAATAGTCTACTTGTCCCTGTTCAGAGCACCTCGAATTCTGCACTAGTTGGTGGTGCTCCATTGCAGACATGCACATCCATTGGGCACGCGCTCATAATAACAACGCATTCTTGATCTGCCCTCAAAACAACGTAATTGCCTGGCTTGCCTGCTGGGTCTTCGCAGGGAATCTTGTTGTCCTTGACAGGAACACTCATGAACAGATTCAGAGGATCAGGTATCCAGCCATACTCCAACAACTCTACTAGCTTGTGGATTGAAGGATCTTTGCAGGTATTGACTGCCTTGCGCAGATTCTGTGCGCAATTGTCGTGGTCTCGTGGAGCGCCAAGCTGAATATAACGCTCAGGAGAGCAGGCGGCGTAGAGAACGTCGTGGTGCCCGGGAGAAGTGTCCTCAGTAATTGTCAGGATGGGGTTGCGGTGATTGTCCAAATACGACTCTCCGACGGTAAGTTCCAGTTTATGGTGGGTAGATCGCGTGTGCGACATCGATATAAGAAGGGAAGCCTGAGGTTGGAGAGAAGGCCCATGTATCGATAACTTGGCCTCCGCTTGTGTTGATAACCTTAATGGACTGGCCAGCGCGCAGAGGCTGTATAGCACTAGACCGGGCTGGAATGGTGGGCATGACGCCTAAGGATGAGTGTAGAAAATGATTGAAGATGTCGAGAGATGAATAAGAATACTGAGAGACTTTAAGGATACAGGACTGCCTAATTTGCTCACCACGAGCTCAAACGCTCTTTATGATCAATCCAAGCCAAGACGCTAATTATGTCGGACAAAAGAAAGTGCGGATGCTGCGCTAAAACACAGCCGGTGCCACAGCCGAGCGCGCAGGGCGCAGTACTCATGGAATTTTCTTTCAGTATGGGCCCGCAAACGCCTAGCTACGTCGCCAGGGCGCCAGCCTCGCCCTAGCGGCGCGCACAGTCACTGCTCCAAGCTACATAGGAGGCTACACGCTGCCAAAATCCATGCAGGCCTATCTTATCCAATAAGCTATCATTAAGACACTCCGAAGTGGCGGTGATAGGGAGTTGGATATTTGTATGGTAGCATGTTTGGGAGGCGCAGGAGCTAGGCCAGATCGAGCCGGCGCTGCTCGAACGGGGCAGATGGCTGAGTTTGATGCGGCACGTGATCTCGCTCAGCCGCTTCTGCCGCGCGAGAGATGGTCTCGGGCCCAGCTCCGCTATAGACTATCTAGATAGACAACAGCAAAAGTCAAGCAAAACAGGTAAAACAGGCAAAACAAGCAAAACTAGCAATCTATATACAAAGTAGGGACGGTGGGCGGGTTGATCGATGCGATAGGCTCGAGAGGTGCTGGCGAAGGTGGTGTTGGGTGGTGTTGGCGAGCAGACGTTTCTGCTTGGTGCGCTAAGCCGAGCTGCTCAAGCGCATGGACCACTATCATTCGAGCCTAGCAGTTGCCTATACAAGTTTAACTCCTACGTAGATAGGTAAGTGGGTCTCCGAGGGTGAACGACTTGACTTGCTTGTTGGCAAGTCTGCTGTATACTAGCTGAGGAATGCGCTGTCATACTCCACAAGCGAACAGTCTAATTCGCCAAGCGAATGCGACCTTTCTCCCTTTGTAATGGTGAAAATTGAACGACTCGGAGCACCACGAGGAGTGGCAGATATATATAGACGTCCCCAGACCCTGTTCTGTGGCTATAGGGCCTAGTAGTCCCAGATCATTACACTGTCAAGCAATAATGCCGCAACTATCTAATGGCAATCAGGCTAGCCATAAAGTAAAATGAATAGTGCATCAAGCAGAAAGAAATTCAAAGCGAGCGACTGACTTCTTCAGCGAAAGGACTTGTGATAACCCCGCCGGATGACAACGCAACGCAATGGCTCAAACGGGACAGACCGACCTACGAACATGGTAAGATCCTGCTATATAATACCACAATCCCGCTTTTGGGACAGAACCTCTCGTTTTAAGATATTAGATTCGTTTAGATGCATTGCGACGTTTCTATTTGGAATAGTCGTCGCTCCGTGCGTACTAGAGGTAGTTACAGTAGTTGCCCGCAAGACCGTGGTTTTTACGAACTCCGAGGCACCCAACCCTCTGGTGCCAGCTCAAACCCACTCTCGTCGAATCCAGGAGCCACTGCAGTCGTGTCAGTCTGTAGACTTTGAAGGAACATGAAGGGTGTTACATGGACTGCCTTATCCCACAACATCACGCCAGATACATACAATGCAGGAAATGATTAGATACACTCGCACATGAGTACAGTCAAGTCGATCCAATAGAGAATGGGGAAAAAAGCAAATGAACCTTACCAGTTGTGCCGACGAGTGTCCAGCGACCCAGACTCCTGGCGCTCTGCCACTGGTGCTTGCGGATAGCGATCTGCGGTGCTTGTCCACGAAAGATGTTCGGTCCTAGGGTCTTGACCTCGAGCTTGGAGCCATTGTTTGCGGAGAGCGACAGTGTGAGCGGTGCCCCGGCGTAGTAGTGCCAAATCTCGACATCGGCCACGCGATGCCAGCGCGATTGGCCATCCTTGCCTTCGAGAAGATAGTAGATGGCCGTGCTAGCTGAGCGATTCCCAAGGACCACAAGGTCATCCTCAAAGGTCTGGATGTAGTAGCCCTTCTCGATGTTTGGGATGAGCCCCAGCTGCTTGACGACGTCCTGGGCGCTGTATTCGAGGATTGCCTTGTCCTGGTGCGGCTGGTAATCGGAGGGCGCAGCCATGGCGGGTATTGCCGCCAACATGACCGCGAGGCAGCTTACAAGTGCGTGCACGTGGACCATGATTGCATATGCAGATGTGCGAATTGATGATTCCGGCACAATGGGCCGCTAGAGGTGCGCAGGGCGGCTGTCTAAGATGAGACGCGAGCTGCAGCATATGAAGTGCCCGGCCCCCCACGTGAGCGGCCGGTTCCCAAGACCGGGCCGGCCAGGGCGGTGAGATGAGATTCGTGTGTTGCAGACGTGCCTCACGTTAGCGAATGGGGGCATGATCTTCCGTTCCACAAGCCACCTAGCCGAGCGGAGTGGCCCACCGGGGAGCTCGGAACGGGACACGCAGCCGTGTCTGTGCACGTGCGTCTGTCCTCTCTCTGATTGATGCAACAAAGCAGTCGGTTTACCCGCCATGTGGATCCTGCTCCTTCTGAAGTCTTTGCCAACCAGGCAGACCAATGATATCGGACGGCCTTCCCCTGGACATGCGACTCGCTAACTGTCTCCAGCTCACGGCCCTCCAATTGCTGCACCGTGCGGCCGTCTGTCAACAGCCTGCTCGAAAGGGGTCTGCTGTGCCCCCGACCGGCATGCCACACAATATCCCGTCCCGCCCTGGGCATGGCCCACGGACAGTCTGACCGTGGGCTATGTGCGCCTACCATATATGAAATGCTCAACGCTAGACTCTGCCTCTATTTCCGGGAAATTCTCCACTTCTTTCTTGTCGTTCTAGGCTTTACCACTCGTTTTTGAGTGTGCTCAACGTCGTCCTGCTGCCTCACCGCTCCCGAACATGGGCGTGGCCGAGGACCTCAAGAATGACCTGGCGGTCGCCATGACCATGGCCGCCTTTGTCGGCGCGGCTTGGTACATTTGTGTCGAGCTCAATGTGCGGTTGTGGTTCACGTATCTGCGAAAGAGGGGTCTGTATTTCTGGGCCTGCTTCGTGGGCACGCAAGGAGTTTTGACGCAACCGCTCCTCATTGTACGGGAGCCCCTCTACACGCCTTGTCGAAACCGGAGGCTGAGCTAATCGTTGTGTCGAACAGGTCCTTGCCGACTTTGGGCAGATCAAGAACCCATACGTCGCCTTCACATTCATCTACCTTAGCTGGTGGATGTTAGTGATTCCACAATCGGTTGTGCTCTACTCGCGACTTCATCTCATCATCTCAAACCCCAAGCACAGTAAGTATGTGCTGTACATGGTCATCTTCACCACCATATTCATCTCTTTGCCCACTATTGGCCTCGGCATCGCTGCGCAAGCATCACGCATTCCACACATCCTATCTGCAAACCTCATCTGGGACCGTGTTCAAGTCACCATCTTCTTCTTGCAAGAGACGATCATCTCCATCTTGTACATTGTCGAAACACGACGTGTACTGCTAAACAGATCTGCCCTTGGTCAAGACGATGAAACGATTCGGACGGTGATGCGCCACCTCATCTACTCCAACATCCTGATTGTTTTCCTCGACTGCACCCTCCTCGGCATGTCCTATTCGCCCTACTTTTACGTCCAAGCAGCATTCAAACCCTGCGTCTACGGCGTGAAATTGCGCGTCGAATTTTCCATCTTGAACCGCCTCGTCTCAATCCTGCGAGGTTCATTAGCGCACCTCAAAACTGGTTCCAACGCACATACGCCTACTTTGTCAGGATGGAAGTCATCTACGCGAAGATCAGTCAGAATGGAGACATACACGCCACAAAGCGATAGAGAGATTCTCCCCCCAAGTATGCACCACTTGTCAAGTTCGAGTCTAGGAGATTTAGGGGTAACAAATGGAAGCGGAAGCGGAACTGAAAGTGGCAATATGAAGGTTTCAAAGCCTCAGTTTCTCCTTCGGAACCCGGAAAAGATGCAGCGGAGTTAGGCTTGGAAAGACAATGCACGACGCGTCGTCACATCTTCTCATTTGCGAGACCGATCTGGACTATAGATTCTTTTACAAGTTGAATGACATGATACCCTTGCTAATTGTCACATGTCTACCAGTGGCTTCATCGTGATTATCTTGGCCCTGCCCTCTGATGATAGACCGCTGTTTTGCTGAATTCATGTTAGAAGCGTCTCACTCACCACTGTGAAAAATGCGCTACCAAAAGTGGTTTGCTTCGGAAATGACGACACCGATTTCCGAGACATTACTGAGCCACAAAGAAAGATGTAGACATGGTGGCTTTGGCATAGCGAAGAAACCAAAGAAAGGCGAAGAGAACTTATATAAGAAGACGGCAAAGACGCCCGCGCTGACGCCGACGATGTCGACGACGACTCAGGCTCCCCTGCTGGTTACACCAGCTTCCACTACCACTTTTGGGCCTCCAACGACCCGGGTACGCTGGCCAAGCCTACGCCAGTGCCATGAACGCGTGCGTGCCGCAGAATATCATATTCTCCATCGTGCTCGACAAGGCCTACGACTTCAACATCCTCGAAAGAGAAGTCTTCATCCCGACAGGGCAGGCCAACGAGCAGCGCACCACGCTCACCGAATCGTACCGAGAGCCTGGCGCGACCATGTTCAGCAACCTGTGTTTCAATACACACGCGGTCTTTTTTCCACAAAAGACGATGGACTTCAGGTCCAGCTCAAACCCCGGTCCATCAGCAGCAAGGGCGTGCCCGTGGCTCGCTGTGGTAGCCTCGTTCATTCTCAGTGGCGACGTCCATCTGCTGGGTGTTCTCCTATGTTCTCTGTGAGTTATTACTCATTGCTTCTAGCATACTCCTAGTCGGTATGATGTTCCTCTGCGGTCTCTGGCTAGTGGTGCCCTGTGGCTGTTGATTTTCCTGGTCTATCGTAGTTCCGTTACTGGTCCTCTTGTGTCCTCGTCTAGTTTGCAGTCGGTTCCTAGCGATATGGCTGGCTTGCGATAGCGTTGCATTCTGACTGGCCCGGCTCCTTCGTGCAATAGCCGGCATCTCTGGCTGGGTGGCCTGACTTCTGGTATCTACAACTTGGTGGTATCGTGGTCGCATCTCGTACGCGATCTTGGCTTTGGTTATCTCATCCTTCCTGGTTCGGCATTGGCGGTTCCACGCTTCGTGCTCCCCACGGCAGGTAGCACATTTCCTTGGTACGCTCTGGTCCGATTTCGATGGACAGTCCCGGGTTTCGTGCTCCTGTGCACAGTAGCCACATGCTGTGGGTGCCTTGCACTGGGTTCGTATGTGGCCGTATTTTTGGCACTTGAAGCACTGCTTCACTCGGCACTGCCGCTCATACCGCTCGCACTGGAAAACCTCGCCTTGCCAGATCAGGCCTTCATCGATTACCTTGTTTCCGTCTTCGGGTTTAGTGAATTCGATGGTGATAGTCGATGCGGTCTTAGCAGACGCGTCTCTGGTTAGCCATCCTATGTGTTTGATCTCCGCCTGGGGGATGAATGGTCTATTGTCCTGTAGAATCTGGTTTCTGTTCTCTTCGAATTTCTCCATGTCCATCGTGCTGGTGCGAATGCCATGTGCGAGAACACCATACGTCGGCATGCGTACTGTTACTCCCGTCCCAATTCGGTGAGCCCAGTCGTCCGCGAATTGTCTTAGTGCCTCGACTTCACTGCTTGTAGCTGTTTTGATGCTCAAGTCTCCGCTCTTCAATTGATTAGAGGAGACGATCTTCACGTTTGCTATGTTTTCGTTTCCGCTGTGTTCAATGGCTCGCTCCACGTGGGCTTTTAGGTTGCGCGGATTCATCGCCCGTAGGGCCTGTATGGTGAGTAGATCTCTAATGTTCACGACCACCTCACGCTGCGTCTGCGCAGGGGCTACTTTGAGAGTTTGTGTATTGTATGTACTTTCTAGTGGGAGACTTCTAGCTGCTGCTGCAGCATATGTCACCGCCCCGTTTGCCTGTTCTTATGGCCTCCTGTTTTTGATCTCCCTTGCCATCTCCATAGTGGCTCTGCCCACCTCCGTTGCCTCCTTAGCTGCCGCCCTCGCTTCCTCGGCTTTATTGACGTTCTACTGTATATCTGTTGCGGATTGCTGTACAATCTCCACTGTGCTTTGATTTCGTTATTGATTTCATCGAGTGCGTGCGCTGTGTTCTCCGCGTTGACTTTGGCTTCGGTCTGTGCGATTCTGAGGGCGTCGCTAAGGGTGCTGAGGTCGGGGGTGTGCTGCGTCTTCAGGACGAATGTCAATGCTCCGCGTATGATGTCGCCGACGATGTCTGCTGGTATGGATTGGCTTCCAGTGCGCTCGATGAGGTGCAGTACCTCGTGAAGGAACGTGCTGAGGCATGTAGCATGCTCGCGAATTGGGCTTGGCCATGTCGCCTTTCGAGGCCACGGTGTCGCCATGGCTGCTCAGTGGCAGTGGGCGCTGCGCCTGAGTGCTGGCTAATCGGACGGCGTCTTAAGTAGACGTTTACGTGCGTTAACAACGTCGATTCCAAAAATTGAGATTCTCGCTGTTGTCGTGTTTCTGTTCCTCGCCATATCGGCCTATACCGGTATAATACTCTTCTAGAGCGGCGCAGAGGTTCTGGCCGACTATGTCAATCATTGAAGATGATGGTCGTGCAGGGTCGCGCGGAACTCGTCACATCGAGCACCCGAGGGCGCCGAGGCCGAAGTCCGGTCCTAAGCTGGAGCTATATTTGAACTCCGAAGTGAAAGTTTCTTCATCGAGAGTCCTATAGTGCGCGGCATTTTGTGGTGAGCAGAGCGGTGCTAGGTGTAACATCCCCCCCCTGCACTAAGGGAAACCCGCCGCGCAGGAAAATATTCGCTGTTCAGATTTTTACCTTCTCAACCTTATAGCATTTTGTCGCACGGTTGGGTGCGGGTATTGTAGACGTAGAGAAGCTCGAAAACAGTGTGTTGTATTTGTAGCATCCTAGCTCAGCTTATATGAAGGTCATCGCACGGGTGTCGCACTGGACGTGAGCTAAAACGATGATAGGTGAGATAATGATGATAAGCAGCAGTGTTGTATCGATTGATATTGTGTCTGAAGTGTGGGGTACTCCAACCCGCAGATTTCCATGCAGCATCACAGCTGGATTACTAATACAGATGTTTCCTGGCCTGCGACAAGACTCTACAGTATACAGTAGCCAGCAAGCGCACTATGTTCACACTAGTTCTAAAGGCAAAGCTATGTCATGACTATGCGCTCAAAGTGAACATTTTGGCCATCCATCACTTTCAGGCATTTATGTAGTCCTCGTGCAAAGATTCGCTGAATCGGCGCGGGAGGAAAACGAAATCACGTGGGATGAGACGCTCGGTTTGATCTCGGCGTTCCACGGCTCCAACCCGTCTCATCGCCGACGGCGCGTCAACCACCAAACAACGCGTCAATCGTCGCGTGTGCATTCGCTTGAGACAACTTCGAACATTTTCAATCCTCGGAAGTCGCGCACAAGCGCTTTGACGTGCTGTTCCTGTCAGCCGCAGATCAGTTACCTTTTACGTATCTTCCGCGCATTTTTTCGCAGTCGCGTTTGGTGGGTTTGCAGACTGATCATGCAGCAACCTTCAACACGCCATATTCCAAATCACCATGGCTCCCCAGAAGAGAAATTCCACACCCACGCCGGACACAGAAGCGACCAAGCACGATTCAGTCGTCTCCAGCGCGACTAGCAAGAAGCGCAAAATCGACTGGGCCACCATTGACGATGGCAAGCCCTTCGAGGGCTTCAAGCTCAATGCAGTAAAGATCAAGACACCGAAGAAAATTGCACGGACACACAAAAAGCAGAAGACTGCCAATGGTGATGCAGAGAGCTGGAAAATCGCACCTCTCGACGCAGAGATTGTACAGCAGAACCCATTCTTGGAGAGCGAGCTGAGCGAGACCCACTTCACAGTCGAGCCAATTGCGGAATGGGAGAGTACGCAGCGGTATAGCAAGTTCACAAGTACGTTTCTTTACTAGCAATGTGCATAGCCTGCGTCGAATACCAATACTAACATCGTTCCAGTCAATGAAGCGAAATTCAAGGTCAATCAGTTCATCTTCGTCGCGGGCGAGGAGCCGCCCATGATTGGCAAAGTCCTCGAAGTCCGCGCCGGCGGCCAGTCGCACGTATACCTGCGAGTCTACTGGATGTACCGACCAGAGGGACCTTCCTGACGGACGGCAACCCCACCACGGCGTTAGCGAGCTCATAGCGAGCAACCACATGGATATCATCGATGCGTTGACAGTCCTCGACAAAGCCGAGGTGGTGCATTGGGACGAAAATCCCGACAGCGGCACCTGGCCCTTTAAGGATCAGCTATTCTGGCGACAGACCTGCGACTTCACGAAGCCGGCTAGCTCACGGCTCTCGGTGCGTAAAGTTGAAGTATGTTTGATAACATGCTAACCATGGACAGAAACTCCGCACCTACTGCGTCGACAAGTCTCCATGTAATCCGGACGAGCCTCTTATCGAATGCCCTTCCTGCTTTGGATGGCTCCACGCACGCTGTCTCGAAGAACAAGCCGTGAAGGACGCTTTGGACCAACACAAATCGCCCACAAACCCCGATCGTCCCGCAAAGAACAAGAAGAAGATGTTTCGAAAGTCGTTAGCTGAAGCAGGGTTCGTTGCGCGCCTAACAACAAAAGAACCCAGCGGAGTGGTCATTACCATCACAGACAAGCGAGAAGGCCAGGACAACCGGCGCTGGAACGTCGACGTCAACTGTCTACTGTGCACGAAGCTCATCGAGAAGGCCGCCGACGAATTTCCACCCGAGCAAGAAGACCTCAAGGCCGGGCCTACCGACATCTCTCCCTCCACCGAGGACAACGACATAGACTCCGTCATAGGCAAGCACGACGCTACCCAGCGAGACAACTCACCCACTACCACAGTCACAGCAACCACAGACCCCACTGTCAAACCCATCGCGCTCGGTGAGACCACTAAAACCTGCGCAGCTCGGGGACCCGGCCGTCGGAGCAAACGCAAGCGAGAGTCGAGCCTAGCAAAGCCGACTTCCTTCCCGCGATCGGGAAGTGGGAATGTGGGAGAGTAGGCGAACCGAAGAGCTACGGAAAGTGTGGTAGCTGCAATGCCTGCGGCTGGAGCCGGGACGGGAGAATCGAGCAAGTCGATTTACCAGTCTGTTAAGAGGCTGCTCAGGCGATCAACGTGAGAGGCTGGCAGGGGACAGTGTACGGTGACTAGTATGATACCCTTTTGTCATGAGTGTGCCGGTGGGGTTTTTTTTAGCATACGCAAGCACAGCTTTTTCCAAGCATTGCCACGCGAAATCCGTGCTCTCGAACTTTCCATTGGAAAGTCTAGGTAGTAGAACAGGCAATCGCATCCTGTATTTTTGACGCGAATAATTTGCATGTCAGTCCACACAATACTCGTCTTTGGTCAATCGAGAGCTATTTTGCCACTGCTATCCTTCCTGTACACATTCTAGCTAATACAGCATGCAAAATATAAGCTAGCCAACATACCCGCCAGGCACTTAAGCTGCAGCGGCTCAGCACCTCCGTCATGTCGTGTACGCCTACGCCCAGCCACAATCCAAGTCCCCGCCGCAACCTTAGGACTACAAGCAACTATGTGTTGTGTGGTTATTGTAAGACAGAGGTTGAGGTTGAGGTTGAGGCAGAAGTAGTAAGTCCAGCCCATTGATCTTGAGCAGAAGCTGCGAGTAGAAAGGAAAAGTAGACAAAGCTGTGCCAGGCACTTGCTGACACTAACTAATTAGTGGTTTCCTTGTCCTTCTTCCTCTTGAGTTCACAACGGCTGCATGCTGCAACACTATGGGGACATTGAGACGTAACTTTGGCGGAGGTGTTACTCCGGTTGCACTAAGGCGAGTCAAAATGGACTGACACTATCTTGTAGGGTAACGAAGTGGTATACTGTAAGGTACGCTACCGCTTGACGTGCGTGTGCCGAGCCAGTTCGCGTGACGAGCCACCCAACACCCAACACCAAAACAGCCACTAACTTCAACGCGTCATAACTCTATCAATATGCGAGGATGCGATAAAGCGATCGATTTTTGCAAGCGGGGAGAATCTTTCTGGTCTAGAAAAGCCGCGGCCTCCTACGACGTGGAGTCCAACACGGTCACGAGGCATCTCAGCAAGCATGGCATTTCATTCCAAAAACACAAGAAACTTGCCGGCGTTATCCGCAAGCTACACTTACCAGATCCGAAGATCCTCCCTCCGAGGCAGGATAAAGCCCCACCTCATCCGTTCCTTGCCGATCGGAAGGCAGTACGTGTAGCCACTGTGACTTTAACGTTGTTCGACCAGCGCCCTTCTCAGCAGAACTTCATGCTTATTTGGCAGCCACAACAGCGTCACAGTGCGCTGCAACGTCAGGAGAGTATCAGGAAGATAAAATTAAAGTAGTGTTCGTATACAAAGTGTGATCTAAAAGAGATGGGAACACCCGCGACTGGAGTTAACAATTCGGACCCCTGATTTTCCTGTTTGGGGCACCTTATATCAAGATGGGCGGGAAGGTGTGCAGACAAGATGTCGATGTGGATTCTCCGAGATTAAACTAATGTGCCGAACTTCCTAATTGTAGTCTATCAAAACAGCGAGGGATTAATAGGCTTGGAAGTAATGTACTTGATCACATTGCATGACCCTATCGTTCTCAAGACTCCTACATTCCTTTTACCCCAGTGCATCAGCCCGAATCCCCAGGACACGGCTCCGTAGTAGGAAACACGATCAGTGGTCTACAAATCCATCATTGTCGTCAAGTGCCCACGATGTTATTCTAGTCAATTTCGTCCTTTCCTCTTTAAGCTTCTCCATCCACGCCGCTACATTAGCAATAGCATGGTGGGGTGAATGCTTGCAGTGTTGCTAATAATATGACAATAAAGTAATATATTACAATACATATCATATAATATGCATTTTCTAATATTGTACAAATACAATATGCGGATTGTAATATTGTGACAATACAATATAAGGATGTCCATATTGGCAATATATTGTCTATATTAGGTTGCCCATTGTTGGCAAACTGAACTTCTTTGTTGACAACCAAACCCGACACGTGATCACGCGGGGAAGAAACGCGGGGATGAAACGCGTGGAAGAAACGCGTGGATGAAACGCGTGGAAGAAACGCGTGAGGGAAGGTCGAAGCGCGTTGACTTCGCCAACTGGCGGTCGTCTGCGAACATCAGCGCGTTCCTCACCTCTGCCCACCTTTATCACACTACAAGACCTAGAGGTTACCGCCATGCCTCAACAACGCCTTCCTTTTGTACAAACGTCGCAACGAAGAGGTTCGTCAGCATCAGGCAGTCTTTCGGAGGTTTCTAGCCAGCAATTCCATGACCTGGACGAGTGCGAAACCTCTAAAGGCCAACCAACGCGTCCTCGCACAGCATCTTCAGTCTCCTCTACCAAGCCACGAACATCATGGGTCTTCTCTCATATGCCAGACGAGGACATAGAGAAGAGATATTACAATGAGCGGACTGGAAAAGAAGAGTGGCGCTGTAAGCATTGTAACAGAACTTATGCCTGTTCTGGGGATACTGCGGCTCCTGCAAAGCATCTAATGGACCGTCCTCCTGACGGTCACGGCCTTCCAAGAGGCGCCCCCCGAACGTGTAAAGTTGCAAATATACGAACTATTCTCGAACAAGCTCGTGTTTCGGCAGCAGAAAATCCCCGAAAACGTCGTCGCCTCAACGCTCAATCCGGAGACTCGATCGACCCTGATCAGCTCGAAGTGCTGTACGTCAGGTTTCTTACGGCCTGTTCTCTCCCCTTTCGGCTTGTGAAATGCCCTGAGTTCCGAGCATTCTTAGCCTACCTCAATGACGATATCGATACTTGGCTTCCAGATGGACACGAGACCATCAAGAAATGGATTATGCGGCAGTATGGGAGTCATAAAGAGAAGGTCAAGCAACGTATACAGTCAGCAAAGTCAAGGATTCACATCAGCTGCGACCTTTTGACTTCCCCAACTCCTTGGCCATCCTAGGAGCAGTCGCTCATTTTGTTACGGAAGACGGTCAGCTGGAACACTGTGTCTTAGCCTTGAAAGATATCGACAGTGAACATGATGGTGAGAACCTTGCAGCGGCAATTATGGAAGTGGTTGAGGACTGGGGTTTTGCTTCAAAACTTGGATATTTCGTCATGGACAATGCGGGCAATAACGATACAATGATGAGATCCCTTTCTCTTCGTCAGTACGACGTAGTGTCTCTTCTGGTTAAACCTACTTTCACAGGCCTTCTCCGCCGATTTGATATTAAGTACGATCCCAAATCTCACCGACTTCGCTGCCAAGGCCATATTATCAACCTCGCCGCTAAAGCTTTCATCTTCGTTACCGACAATGAGAACCTCGAAGACGACGATCCAGGCACATATAATGTGACACTGAAAGAGATCGAGAACTGGCGGCAAAAAGGCCCTCTTGGCAAGCTTCATAACTTCGTCGTTTTCATCCAAGTGTTCAGCGCAGTCAAAAATTTCTGGCCATTAGCTATAACCGCAAGCTTACGCGAGACAACAGCACGAGGTGGAGTTCGTGGTATATCATGCTACAAGCCGCTTTGGATCTCAGACACGCAATCGATGGCTATTTCGACAAATGGGTGGAAGCAGATTGTGTTGGAGATGAGCTCTCTTCGGAGGACTGGGTCATACTCGAGAAGATCAAGTCATTTTTAGAGAAGCTAAAAATGGCTACCAAGGCTCTCGAATCATCGTTTGCGACACTCGACAACGTTCTCTTGGCTATGGACTTCATATTGGCCCAAATCGAAGCAGGGAAGGAGGCACATAAGGACGATCCTATGATGGCGCCAATGTATAACTCGGGTTGGGCGAAATTGGACAAGTACTATTGCCTTACCGACGAATCGCCAGCGTACGTTGCGGCAATTGTGCTCCATCCTTCACATAAATGGCACTACATACAAGAGAATTGGAAGAAGGAGTGGGTTGTATCGTCGAAGAAGTTGATGGAGACACTTTGGGACGAATACAGACCTGTTGAGCCGCCTCTTCCTCGACGCGAGGTGCCGTCGACGACTACGAACGAGTTCTTGAATTGGAGGAACAGGCATCTACAACCAACGCGTCTCATCGACGAATACGAGCGTTATTGTAAGTCTGAGCAGGTCTACGGTTTCACAAGCGCACTCGCCTGGTGGCTAGAGGATACACAACAAAAGAAATATCCCAACTTGAGCAAAATGGCTGTGGACGTACTATCAATTCCTGCAATGTCTTCCGAACCTGAACGACTCTTTTCTGGGGCAAAAATAACCATTACAGATCGTCGAAATCGACTTGGGAGTGATGTAATTGAAGCATTAGAGTGCCTAAAGTCATGGTTTGGGTTACGAGAATTTGAAGGTGACGATAATTTAGCCGTCGCAGTTGAAGGATGAGGGATATATGGGATATATTGTAACACTGACAGTATATTGGGTTCTTGGCAATACGGTACAATATCAATTAGCTCTATATTGCGCAGGCTTGCTAATCAATCAATTCAATTCAATTTCGGTCCTAGTTGAATTGAGTTGCTTATGTAATCGCGAAAAGACAAGTTGAGTTGAGTTGAATTGAAGCAACTCTGTGTTGATTGACAACATATTGCCAAGATATACGGACAGGGGTATGCAATGTAAGCGAACCAATCACATTTCAGCGATTGGTCTTGGCGAAATGTGATTGGCTAAACGAGGTGCTCACCGAAAAGCTATCAGGAACTATACCTAATCTCTGCCAGTTGGCCAGACAGATAGACGCACCGATGACATCCGCCTTAAGCCTTCCCCGATTGGCCACTGTTAGAAGACCGCTAAGGCTAAAGATGCGCTCTGGTTCATCACTCATCGGTGGAATAGATAGTATGTCTAGCGCCATCTTCGCAAGCCGAGGCCAAACGCGCCGTTTCTCTAACCAGTATGCTATTGGGGTGTTGCAAGCCTGGTCCTCAGGTGTAACACCTGGTGATATGTATGATTCGTAGTCGTCAGGCTGATCCGTGGCTGGGGAATATGGGCCCAGGACAGAATTGATGAAATCGTCCAGATCCGATTTTAAGATCATATCGCGTTGCTGGGGCTCGCAGAGTTCGAGTTCATCCGGTAGTGGCTGGTTCCTATAGTCGACGGTCCAGAGCTCTCTGACTGCTTTCTTAGCGTCCTTAGTCCAGTCCTTATGATCAGCCCATTGCTTTTCAAAGTACTTCCACTTCCACTTCGGGTTCAAGACTACTGCAGCGACGTAGATAGGTGACTTCTCAGTAAGCAGATAGTATTTATCAAGCTTAGCCCAGGCTTGGGTAATGCCGCGTCGGAAATGAGGATCCGGATGGGACTGATACTCTTCCTTGAAGCCTTCGAACCTATGGAGTAGCCACTCCATCGTAGGTAGTACATGCCAGATACCGGTATCTGAACTGCGGCTGGGTCTACCTTGCAGCTTTAAGGTGGCCTTTTCGAGAGGCTTCAGAATATCCAAATAGATCGCAATAACAGCCCAGTCATCGGCAGTTAGATAGTCTTCGGCTATCGATGGCTTCTGCGCAGAGCGGTGCGAGTTCCATTTGTAGACTTCTGGTGCTATTATTTCGTCAATCACATTTCGAAGCTCGACTGCGCGCTGCATCTCGGCCAGGTTTGAATTCCACCGGGTGTCGTTCGCAAGAATCAGGTTGTATACAGGCTTCGTGGCTGCACCAGGATCGCCCGTAGTAATATAACTGGCTCGCTGGCGGTTTTGAAACTCTCTTTGTCTCTCTGCAGAGGACCGGATCCAAACGACTACATTGTGAAGCTTCCCGATAGGCCCTAGCGCCCGCCACTGCTTCTGTTGTGCGATGATTTCAACCATGGACTCCTGATTCTCCTCCTCAAAGCCATCAGGGTTCTCGCCGAAGAGAAGCGCCCGAGCTACCAAGTTGATGACATGGCCCATACAACGGATGCGTCGCCAGCCATGTTGATAGCCAAAAGCATCTTCTAGATCTTTTACGCACGTATCATTTTCAGAAGCATTGTCCGCAACGAAATATCCGAGCTGTTGAGGTGGGATCTTAAATCGGTCAAGAACCGATTGGATAGTAGCAGAGATTTTCACGCCTGCGTGGCCGATCTGCTCTGGAAGCGAGAGAAGGACGGTTTTGTACTCGAACTTTCGACAAAGGAAATGTGCGACAACACCTACTAAGGGGTTAGCTTGGAGGAAGCAGTTAATGTGCTACTTACCGGCTAGGCATCGCATCTGCCTGCTTGTCCAGACATCAAACGACAGATGTATCCGCGTGGTAGCATTCTGAAGCAGATCAACGATGACGGGTAGATGCCGCTCGTACTCGTCAATGATCATGCTCCGCATCGTCGTGTGGTGAGGAATATGGGGTCGGCTCTGGGGACGGAGATATTCGCATAGCTTGCGGAAATGCTCGCTCTCAAGCTTATGAAAGGGAATGGCATCAGACACTACCCAAGAAAGAAGAAGCCTCTTGAAGCGTTCAGGGTCGAATCTACTGTTCATCCAATTCATTACCTGCTGGTCTTTTGGGTCGTCCGCATGTAGCTGTAATTGCTCGAACACTGTACGGCTGCGTTTTCTGGAGAGAGGCCCATTTTTTGATATCCAGTGAACGCTGAGAAGATGTTTCTTGATATTGTCGACTCCGGCAATAATGTACTTAGTCGTGCGATAGGGCTTTTTCGAATGGCACTCACGACAGAGCCAGTAGCGCTCCGAGTTCAGCCCTTGTTGAACATAGTAACCGTATTTCCAAAACCAAGCGCGCAACTTGTCGCTGGTTGGTGGACGTATATAGCCCGGTAGTCGCGCCCAGACGATATCTTGGTAGTGGTCATCATCTGCAAGAGGATCGGTGGACGCAGACGGCTCGAACCGGGCTTCCGTAGAGGTGGGTGGCTCAGACTGCACAGTACGGAAGTAAGTATCGATAGAGGAGGCGTCGACGATATCTAAATCCATGACAATGTATGAGTTGCTTGATAGACGTGCTAGCAGATGCGCCGGTTGACGCGTCGCGGCGCGTCGCGTCTAAACGAAAGCCAAGACGTCCTCGGTTTGCGACTCAGCCAATAGCATGCGGCGCACTACTCATCTCAACATATTGTCAATCAACTGGGGGTAAAGTTGAGTTGAATTGCGATTGCTTATGTCAGCAGCAGTAGGCCAGTTGAATTGACATTGAAACAACATGTTGAAACAATGTTGCCAAGAGATTGATTGATTAGCAAGCCTGATATTGGGTAATACAATACTTACCTGCCCACAATACAAGAATATTGTTACGGTGCCATATTGCCAATATATGTATTGTTTATATTATTAGCAACACTGCCTCGGGCGAACCACTGGATGGAAAAACGGAGTCTTGGAAACCTAACCTCAATGTGCTCAATAGGACTGTCGAGTTTGTTATAGCCACTGGACGCCTAGGGTGAACGCGATACTGTAGGACCCTCCAGGCCACCACAGGTGATTTCCTCGCCGACGCCAAGTTGGCCAGCCGGTAATGAGAAGGTCGACGGCCGGGAAACGGCTCTCGGACACGAAGGACCGTGGGGACAAGAGTAAGGCAGGTTCTGGACGGTATAACTACAAGGAGTAGAAAGGTCAGAGTTGAGAGGGACGAAGCTGCTTTGGCTTGGATTGAAGCGTGGGTGTACCGAGGTCTAAGCAATTAGGTCAGATGGGATAGTCAGCCCACGGGCCTTCTGGGCACCCTGTAGCGTAAGAATCAACCAATCATTCTAGAATAACTCTTACACCCCCCAAGTTTGGACACGCTGCACAGTCCAGCCTCCCCAAACCGCACCATCGACGATATCGAACCCTATTGTGCACCAAACAACACCTGTATCGGAAAATGGAGCATGCCAATCGATTCGACGCGGTCGATTCATGCGATACGGCGGCTTCGAATATAAATAACTAATTTCGACCCTATCTGAGTTGGGGGGATCAAACCAGATTGTCCCCTGTCGTTCAAAACGCACAGGACAACGGAAACCGGACAGGGTCAATCCGAATTTCCCATAACGGTCAGTAAAGATCGCCTAGAACAAAGCCAGTTCCAGATCCAAATCTCGGGCAACCTGCTGGAGCGATCTGCCATGTCCGTTTGCCCAGAATTCATGCAAGGCGGCAACGACTCCTCTAAAATACGAGTAATGGTCCAGTAAGCCGTCCGCGAGATATCCGATACATTCAATGATGAGCGATCTGTCAGCGACAGTTAGGTCCAACGGCTGAGATCTGGCGGCGACTAAGGGGAAGAGTAATCCCGACTTGGTATCAGAATCCTCGTTCTTGATCTCTGCCCTGAGCTGGTGTATCGTCGTGATAATGTGGCTCACTGCCAACGCAACCAGAGAGCGCTTCGATTCGTTCCTGCAATGGTTCGCAGTCATCTCATGATCCAAACGATAGTTTTCTGCCATGATGATCCCCGCGTACCGAGTTAAGTCCCACACTTTACACTGCTCTGGCGTCCCAGGTTCACCCTGCCACAGGAGCAGGCGCTGCTCAATCCCGGGCTCCATAATCGAGCACAGCAAATCTACCAGAGTACACGGCAACCCAAGACAATCTTCAACGCCGCTTTGGAGCCGGTAATGCTTGTACCATACATGAAGGTAATCGGTTCTGCGGCCGAGCGTGTGGGTAGGCAAGTCCAGTACGCCGATGAAGAAGACAAAATCTTTAGTATCACCATCTAGTAGCGTGAAGACGCCTCTCTCGTTTAGAATTGACGATATCCCATTGAGATGAATCATCCACGGCAGACCTCGCATCATCTATGATTCATCAGTCCAGCTAACTCAAAAACGAGCGTGTTAGGGCCTACGCTGATTGAGCACAGTAGCAACCCGGCGTATACTGTGGCTTCTTTTTCTATACATGTCGAATTTGAAAGTTCGCGTCTAAACTGCTCTATGCTTCGAACGTAGTACTGTTCCACGAGCGGTGCATGCTTTGGGTCAAGCGTAACTTGGTACGCAAGGCAGCTCGCTAGGAGTGATTTTGACCCAGCGAACACCTGGAAGTATTTTTCGGGACGTGTCCTGATACTGGAGAGAAGCCCGGCAGCGCCCCAATCAATGACCGCTGGATGTCAGCCTTAGTCTGAGCGAGTTTGGTGCGTGATACCTACAGTCTTGCAAGATCTCTCTCTGCTTATTTGTAAGGGAGTTGTACACCTCTTGTCCTACATGGTAAAGGAGAGCTTCGTTCCGGGGTATGATAGGCAAATTTTCAGGAGATGAGCGAGCAACGGATGGCTTTGGATGAGGAAGCCATTTCAAGCGAACTCCATAGCCTTCGCATTGTAGACCAAGGTAGGAACAGTTATTGCAATGCGGTCGCGTCTCGTCACATTTTTTTCGGCGCGCTCGGCATGTCCAGCAGCCTGCGCGTGTGCGTTCGTTTTTGGCTTGCGTTGGCATTCTGTGGAGGTGCACCGGATCGGAGCGTCACTGCCTGGGCAAAAAGGGTCAGCTTATGTAATCCGCGCTGAAACACACCCTCGCTTCTGACCAGCCTCCCTGCGAAAAACACGAAAACATCGAGAACTCAATTTTTGGAAGCCGGAAGACAACAGCATCAGAACACATCTGCCAGTTAGCTGCAGCGGCCTTTGCAGGCTGTCACGCGTCCCCTCCGCGTCGATTTGGTATCGACAGGGCGGACAACCGTGTGTGTGTGTGTGTGTGTGTGTGTGTGTGTGTGTGTGTGTGTGTGTTCTATTAAGGCCATGCACCCTGTGGGTATGGGCCGTTACGATGCGCCAGCTATGTACATTCTGTTATCAAGCACCTGCTCCAGTTCAGAAGCCAACCGTGAGACCTGAGGATCGCATATCTAACGCCATGCTCAACATAGGAAAGAAAGGAAAAGTGATACGCTACCGAATGCTGTATGTAGTTGGAAATTGATAGTGAGCCAGGTTGTTTTCTAGATCCCCCATCCGCAGGGCAATTCCGGCGTCGTGCGCCTCTTAATCGGCAGCGCGCTGGCGGAGGCTGGTAGGTAGTGGCTCGCTGCCAACTTAGTTCTAGATAGTTAAAGCGTGGGCGTAGGAATTCGTAGCCGTTGTCGCTCGTTGTTGTCTTCTTCAATGCTTGCTGTGTCTTGGTTGACGGTCTGTAGACGTCTTGTCTCCATCGCGAACTGGATCGTGGCTCGCACCACCTCAATGTCTGGCTTCCATCGCTGTATTGGTCCGTCGATGCTCTCGCCCCCTTCCTTCTGGCTTGAGAAACCTCCAAGCGCGTACGAAAGGTCCCCGAATCGCTCTCCATGCTGCAGCTGTAGCCTCCGTCTCTGCTCTGCCCACTTCCTGCAACAGAAGAGAAAGTGCGGGATGGATTCAATCAGCCCGCACTCGCACTCTGCTGTCTCTGCTGCCTTGATCTTGTAAAGATAGATGTTGAGGCTCGTCATGCCCGTCCGAAGCTGCGCAAGGATCGCAGCCTCGCCGCTGTTCAGTTGCTGGTACAGGGCTGCCGCCTTGCCAAGGTGGAGCGCCGCGTCAATCTTCCTCGTGAACTTGCCTACATCAGCTCGTCCGGCCAGAAGCGGTTCTGTTGTGATGTTCGCCTTCTTCAGCGCTTGCTTTATCAAATACCACGGACGATCTTCTCGTTGCTGCGCTTCCTCGCTCTCGCTTCTCGTTGCATTTTTGGCAAGCCGGTTGGCCTTTTCGTTACCTTCGATCCCTCGGTGGCTGGGCACCCAGTACAGCGTGGTGTTGCTCATGCGGAGCTTCTTGATGATCTCGCCCACCACTTCCTGGCACGCACTTGCCCTCCAGCTCTGCACCGACAGCAGCGCCGACTGCGCATCCGAGAAGATTCGTATGCGGGACGCCGGCACCGGAGACCCTGCTTGGTCCCTCGCAGTGCACCGTGGGTTCCACGGCCAGTTGGCCGCCTCGCTGATCGCCAATAGCTCCGTGAGATGCGCGTCCGCCTGGTCCGAGCTGGCCACCGTCCTTGAGATGGATGCACCAGACGGCGTCGCATATATCCCAATCCCCGCTCGTCCGTTCCGCACCGATGCGTCTACGAACACGTCCACTTGTCCTGGCCTGTAGTCGTCGATGATGTCTCGCGCCTGTTCTTCGTCCTCGCAAATTACCACCTCGGGCCTGCCTACCCACGGCGGGCACGCATACGGCTTGACCTCCATCACATCATCCATGCGGACCTCCTCGCACATCTCTGCCGTCCGCATCAGCGGCGACCGGTGCTTCGTGCAGAGCCGCTGTCGCTTGAGCATCCAGTGGGGATGCGACTGGCCGAGCTTGTGGAGTGACACCCAGAACGCGATCGTCTGATTGCGCAGTCTCTGCTCCATGGGGACCAGACCCGCTTCCACCTCTGCAATCGCGCCCGCTACCGTGCGGAATGCCCTAATGACCGCTTGCGCCGTGATCCTCTGCGCCTGCATGAGGAGCTGCTTCATCTCATGCGTCGCGATCGGGTACCACACGGGCGATGCATAGTCCCCTACCGGTAGCACCGCGCTCCTCGCCAGCTGCGGCAGCGGAGACGTCTACATCGATCCGGGCATTTGGAAAAGCCCAAGCCCACACGTCACCTGCACAGCCCCTTGCGCCTTTATTCTCCCACCGAAAGTTCTACCAACGCCAACCACCATCACCTTCCCACCGTACACCACAGATCTTGAGATTGTCTGGACGAGCAACGGACAGACCACTCGTTCATTTCAGACGACGACTATCACACTCCCACCAATTACCACCCAGACCATTTCATTCTACGAGCAAACCTTTACCGGGGGAACAGGATTCACCTTCAGCCCAATACCGAAGATATATCCACCGAAGACGACTGTGACCAACAACAAGAACCCAGAAGTAACACGAACCCTCACCCCCTCACCGTACCCAACGAAGAAACCTCAAAACGAAGACGATGATCGCCGCTACGGCGGTCCATTCCCACACATCACAGTCGATATCGGACCTCCAGCCCCAATTTGCTCCGGAGGTTGCGGCATTCGATGCCAAATTGCGTGCGGCGGTGGAGGCACACCTTGCATTCCTCTTGTCAACTGTCCCAGAGGGTCTGATTTCCAAGATCCAGCAGATCCTGACAAGGAAAATGACGACGACGATGATGATGATGATGACGATGACGATCCCTCCATGACTTGCCCCTTTGGGCCACTCGATAGTCGCCCTGCTGTCAATCCCACCGAGCTTGGCCCTAATGCTCAGATCGATATTCACTATGGTGAATACCCCGGGACAAATGATGATGACCAGGCAAACAACCCGGGTGAGACTGGCCCACCATCATCGTCCACTACAACACCACGCCCCACTCCAACTCCGACACCACGTCCCACTCCAACTCCAACTCCAACGCCGACACCAGCACCCGCACCAGCTACTCAGCGCTTCTGGGTCTTCTACGTGCACTACATCGACGAGATCAACGATTACTACGAATGGCAGTTCTTCAGTATTTCCTTGAAAACAACGGACTGGTCAGTGTGCGATACCGAGAACGCTGTGGTCTGTTCAGACGACAACAGCGAATGCCGCGAAGCTCCCGATGGAACCCTGAGCGAGCCGCCGTGGCCGAATGGCAGGTACACTGCGACACGTGGACCTGCGGATGACTGCGTTTATAGTAGCAATGGGAACGGGCCTGGGTCGCTCAAGTGCCCGAATAAGGACAGCGTGGGTTGTAAAGACGCCGGGCCGTCAGAGGAGATTGAGTGCCCGCCTGTTGTTTTTGCCGAGAACTTTTATGCAGCGGTTACGTGTGACTGGTGAGATCGCTACAATAGATGCTAGTATCTAGTATTAACGAGACCGTCTTTAAGCAGTGTACAAATACAACCGTGCGCGTCGTGTTGCTGATCGAGCATGAGGTGGTGGGATGCTTGGCGTTTCGGCGACTTCAAGTCCCCGAAGGCGGTGTTTCTCCTCTGCCTCGGCGACTCGTTCACCTCGACGACCATGGTGTAAAATAACCTCCTTCCCCGACTTTTCGGGGTCTGCGTCGTGTATTACTCTCACGATATCACTCAGCACACACCACAGCATCATTTCATGCCTGCCCCGGACAGTCCGAAAGGACAGGCCCGACCTGCCCCACTCGCTTGCTTGGAGTGTCGCCGCACTCATCTCAAATGCGACGGAGTCCAACCAGTCTGCGCGCGTTGTAAAAATCGCGGTTATGCGTGCACATATACGCGTTCTGGACGCGGTCGCCGACGGGGTGTGACACGTCTGAACGGCAGCGCGCCGCCAATCGTCAATCAGGTGTCTCTCGAACCTTCGGCACCCTCGCAATGGTATCCAGCCAGTGCGACGAGCTCGAGCGACACTGCCGCTACCGATGGTTCGACCCAAAATCTTAGCGACAATATATTGTGTGGGCTTCCGGCCTCGCCCGCGATGGCGCCCGCAGCGACGGCGAATTCGCGAACGGCCCAGCTTGCTTGGGTAGACGACGAGCAACTTGTCAATCTGTACTACCTGAACTTCCACAGCAGTCACCCAATCCTGCTCCCTCGAAGCATGTATTGGAAGCAAGAGTATCCTCGCTATTTGAAGGCTGTTGTCCATCTGATTGGTGGTCACTTTGCACCAGCCGCTTCTAGGGATGCTTTGCGAGAACGCGCTGCCAGAGAGCTCCAAGATGGGGACCAGAGTACGCCCGAAATGGTTCAAGCGCGCATACTTTTCACGGTCGCTTTGTTTGCCCTGAACGAAACAAACGAAGGCCAGCGAATGCTTGAGGTTGCCGTCAACAGTGCCTTGAAGCTTGGCATGCACCAGCGCGACTTCGCAGCATCGTATGCCAATGGCTTGACAATACTGGAGGAGAGCATGCGGAGGACGTGGTACGAACTTTATGTAACCGATGGCTGCATTGCCGCATTGCAGCGAAAGTCAACGTTCAAGACCAACACGGTGAAAGCTGATGTGCTCTTACCATGCGATGACTTCATCTACGAAGGCGGCATGTGCTTCATGCCCACAACGCTCGACGACTTCCATGGCAGTGTCTTTGCTGAAGAAGAGAAAGTTTTCTCATCGTTTTGTTATCGTATCGAAGCTGTTCGGCTCCTCGGTCGAGTGCTGACAATTACTGGTGCACACGGTGTTCACAGAGACCTGGTGCAAGCAGCCGACAACGCTCTTGCTGCGTTCATACATCATCTTCCTCGTGCCAAGAGTGAGGCTGAGATTGTCAACACCTTTGGCGAATTAGATGAGCTCATGTTTCAAGCCCACACCATCGTTCAGTACAGCACGATCCTGCTACATTTTCCGAGAGGCGACCTTGTGTGTCCAGATCCTTTAACCAGAGATGTTCCCGGGGGCAATAACACCCGCCTACTTTGTCCTTGCAATCGGCAGCATGTGCATTCCATCAAGGCTGTGGAAGCCTCGAAGACCATATCGATGTTAGCGGCCCTTCGTACGCCCGTCCAGAGACATAGTCCCTTCTTGGTGTACCCAATTGCGCTAGCCGCTGTCGTCCAGCTCTCAATCAGCGCCATCCACGCTAAAAGCTCAAGCAGTTGTCTGGAACAGCATTCGGATCGCGTCAAGCTGATGCTCGGAGTCTTGAAGACGATGAGCCGACATTGGTCGTCTGCCGAAGTTGTACTTCGCACCTTGAAGAAAGCTTCTATCGCGGTATTTCGAAGTCCAAGACTGGAGCCGTCAGACTCCGTGCAGCAAGACGATCCAATGGACAGTGGCATCGACACCTGTCCACCTATATCGATAGAGAACGATTGGCTCGACACTTTCGATTTCCCTGACCTAACCGGGCTAGTTGGTCTCGACAATTCCGGATTTCGTGTGTGAATTTCAAATAGTTGCGATATGGTAAGCGTTTATTCGAGAATGTTTGCCTCATAATCTTCCCTGGTATCACCACACTGTTGTTCAAAGAGCAAGAAGTCGCGCAAGTAATGGCATCCGCTCATCGATGCAGAGAGTTTATGAATGGATTGACAGCCTATTCATCATTCATTCATTTGTTTCACCCACCGGCGCATCCACACGTCTACCAGCTTATCCCTCTCACCGTAAACGGCAAGCGAATCAAACGATAGCCACCCTCCGTTGGCTTGGGCAATCGCCCCGCGCAAATGTTGATCTGCAAGGAGGCATCCAGCAGCCTCGGCGCCGCCAAAGTTGCATCGCGCTTCTCACGCAGGGCAAGGAAGTCGTCTTCCTTGACATTCTCCGACAGGTGCTTGTTCTTTTCCTTATGGTCTTTTACGGTCATCCACGGCACGGCTTCACAGCGCTGAGGACAGGCTGGATAATCATGACCAGTCCAGATCTTGAAGTGGTCTGGAAGCGCTAGCAGCTTTCTCCCGGAGCCGTAAAGACTCTTCGCGCTACCTCCAGGGAAGTCGCAGCGGGCAGAACCAATGTCGGCGTGGAAGATCGAGTCGCCACAGAATACGTTTTCTGTAACACGGCATCAGCGTTCGATATCATGTCGCCTGGACAGTCGGGGCTCACCTCCAATTCGGTAACCTACGTGATCTGGCGTATGTCCTGGCAGATGGATGACCTTCGCAGTCAGCTCGCCAATGCTGAAAGTCTCGTCATCTTCAAATAAATGGTCAAACACATCCTCGTACTCGTCCGCCGAAATACCATACTTCCTTGCAAATAGCTCCTGTACTTGTTCGATCCTACGGCCAATGCAAATGGGCGGCTTCGCCCCCTGTCTTTGGGCGAGGCGTTTTTGGAGGTATGCTGCCGCTGTGAGATGGTCTGCATGTGCATGAGTTTCTAGGATCTTTTCAACTTGGTAGCCGCTCTCTGCTATAGCTGCTAGCAATGCATCCGCGGTTTCTGTGCTGATTACATGCGACTTCGGGTCATAATCAAGCACAGAGTCGATGATGACGGCTTTTTTGGTCGAAGGATCGGCCACGACGTATTGCCAGGTGCCTGTGTGCTCTTCGAACAAGCTGTGAATGATGGGTTCTGCAGTAGTTGTAGCCTTTGCGCTATAATTTTTTGCGTTTTTTTGCCCTGCTGCTGATGTCGAGATGAATGATCCGGCAATTGTGGCGCTTGATGAATTCGTGCCTACAGCCGCGAATTCTTTCGTTTCTCTCGCGAACGGCATCTGCCGTACAGGACTGCGGGCAGCCTGCATTAGGTTCTGTTGTCGTGCTCTAGTGTCTTGAAGCGCTGGTGCTCCAAAGAACCTCACTGGACTTGACCGCATTCGTGTGCTGATTGGCTGTCTGGTTGCGGCCTGAGCTCGTAGACTTTTCATATCGCTCGTCGAGATCTTCGATTTTGGGTGGAAATAATTGTTTTATGGTCTCCATTAACAGCTCCGTGGCTTTCTTATGTATCATCTTCATGTCGCAAATGGCCATAAAGC
Source organism: Paraphoma chrysanthemicola (assembly GCA_020744225.1). Classification (NCBI taxonomy): domain Eukaryota; kingdom Fungi; phylum Ascomycota; class Dothideomycetes; order Pleosporales; family Phaeosphaeriaceae; genus Paraphoma; species Paraphoma chrysanthemicola. The sequence continues at coordinate 1,523,702 of JAGMWG010000009.1, read as the reverse complement.
ATGGATATGCCCACGTTCGCAGGGTTCGGTGAATTGGCAATCAGAACGCCGATGCCCTTGCACCGCCGGAAAGGTCGCCGAACGCACGAGCTTCTTGGCTAGCGCGTTTCGCACAGCTTGTCACCCCATTGGAATGAGGCAGCTATTGTTTGTACTGGACCATACACTTTGCCATTGTGGTGACGCGGTTGCTGATCTCGCTCATTCAAAGGCGCACATTGCTCAGTTGCATCCAATCTGATCATTTCTTTTGTAAACTCGCTGCAAATTCTCGCTCGTCTGACGAGACCCCACCAAAATTTGCGATGCAGCTGGTTCGCAAGCACTTCGCAAGGCTGGCCAGCCAATCAGCCACCACAACACATCGTCTCACTGCTGTCAGAAATCTTGCAACAGTTGCACCTGTGGCCAGCGGTTCTAACAATCACAAAGTTGTTGTAATTGGTAGCGGTTCTGCCGGCATCGCACTAAGCCATCAACTGCTCCGCAAAGGCAACTTCAAAAAGGATGACATCGCCGTCATCGATCCAGCGATTTGGCATCACTACCAGCCGGGATGGACTCTCGTGGGTGGCGGACTCAAGAACAAGGATGATTTGAGACGGCCAATACATGAGCTGATCGAACCAAGACTCAAATTCTACAACAAGAACGTTGCGGCTATAAATCCCAAGGATAACTCCCTGGCCCTCGGAAGTGGCGATACGATCAACTACGAACAGCTTGTGGTTGCACCAGGCGTCACCGTTGACTACGGCAGCGTCAAGGGCTTGTCGGAAGCCATGGCCAATCCGGACAGCCTTGTTGGTTCAATCTACAGCTATGACTACTGCGACAAGGTTTCCCGCAACATTGAACGCGTCGAGAAAGGTGCAGCTATCTTCACACAACCCACTGGCGTTGTCAAGTGTGCGGGCGCACCACAGAAGATCATGTGGCTCGCCTTGGACCACTGGAAGCGCGCGGGCCAATACAAGTACTCTCCTGATGAGTCCGCAATTAAGATCACTTTCGCGACTGGTCTACCCACTATGTTTGGCGTTCCAAAGTACAGCGCCAAGCTCAATGAGCTAAGGGAGGAGAGGGGCGTTGAAGGCCTTTTTGAGCATAATCTCGTGTCCATCGATGGGAACACCGCAACGTTTGATCGGCCTGCTGGAAAAGAACAGATCAAGCGCGACTTCGACTTTCTGCATGTTGCGCCCAGAAACGTGCCGCCCACATTTATCAAGGAGAGCGGTCTCGGTAACGAGGCCGGCTATGTGGACGTAAATCAGCATACCCTTCGTCACACGCTTTTCAAGAACGTCTGGTCAATCGGCGATGCATCCAGCCTGCCCACATCCAAGACCGTGGCCGCAATCACATCACAAGCACCGGTCCTCACCCACAACCTCTTGCTGAGCCTCGAAGGCAAAGAGCCATCGCTAGAGTACGATGGATACACATCGTGCCCGCTGTTGACAGGTGAGAAGGAAGTATTGCTTGCCGAGTTCAAGTATGGCGGTGTTCCAAAGGAGACCTTCAGCGAGTGGTTTGGCATCGACCAAGTGCAACCGCGACGCGCATTTTACCACCTGAAGAAAGACTTCTTCCCATGGGTGTACGACAAGTACCATGTGAAAGGTCAATGGGGTGGACCAAAGGGGTGGATCTGATCATGTGGTGTTAGACGGGGTTTGGCTTTCGCTGATCAACGGGAGGGGTATACGCATAGTAAGGCCGTGAAAATATACGTCAAGTTTGTTCGCAAAAGAATGTTCAGACTCTCGGGGTGGAATTCCAGTCCGGCATATATTGTGTGTACACCTCATGCAAATTTCGCTTCGATGCACTGTGCATGTTTGCCTCATACGACCAAGTCCAATACAAGAAGCGCTGGTGAAGAACGATTCGGATCGTCATACCGCTCGTCGTGCTACGCGGTTTTGCTTGCAACGTCATGTGAGGAAGTGGCCGAGCTGAAACACAATGGCGGTCGAAACAAACAAGGATGATTGTAGACTCGTCGATATCCTGTTCAAAAGCTTGTAGAAGGAAGTCCATCGTTGGTGTTCGTCCGCGAAAATTGTACTTATTGAGGTCGGAAGGGATGTCCTCAGACAAGTAAGGTAATTCTTGGAGAGGCGCAGTATGGAAAAACTATCGTTGTACATAATTATGTAGAAGTAACTGGACCTTTGTCATGCTCGCCTAAAAGAGTCCTGCAATGGTCGATCTGAGCTAGTTCATGGGCGAAGCGCGGACGGAATAGCGAACATACGTCTTCTATAGCATCGAATTAGGATGCAGGACCATTGAAATAGTTGTGATGAACCCATCGGCAGTGGGAAAATACATCATATTCCGCAGAAACGCAATGCGAACGTTCATTTCGCTACAAGATCTCAACGAAATAGAATAATAGCCTGGCCTTCCCACTTGCGAAGTAGGATTCAGCTAAGGCCTTAGTGTATGTACTTTCTTTGTCCTCCTGATAGCTCGTGTGCACTGTGATTGTGCGACCAAGCTCATGGCCAACTTCCATCAACAGCCTCGAAAGGCTTGTTGTGCTGTGAATGAATCGACTCACTCGAACGTTTTCAGGCACAAGCGGGGGCAAAATAGGTACATCTTGTTCTTCCAAATCCCCACCCATAAGTCCCATGAGCCAACTGTCTTTGGCTCGAGCCAGTTCGAACATCTTCCTGACCGCTACCTTCTGTGTTTCCCAATCGAAAGAGTGGAGAAACATGGACGAAGTCACCACTTCCCACGTCCCTTTGGTCTCATTCAGAGCATCTGATTCATCATGCTCGAAAACGTCAGCTGTCAGAAATCGCCCGTTCATTTTCTCTGAGTCTCGGAAGAAAGAAAAGCCAATCTCTGCGAACTGCGGAAACTTGTCTATTCCAAGCAATTGACGTGGTGATGCGCCATCGTGAACCAGCTTTCTTAAGTCTTGTCCTAGGCATGTTCCCAGGTCGACAAGGACTGGGGAGTATGGATCTAAAGCATTTCTCAGGCGGTTGAGGAGAGTTCCGTAAAACGGGTGCTCGGACAGACCAAGAACTAGGAACCAAAATTCTCCGATCGTGCCAAGTGGGAAAGTTGCGAAAGCATCATCGCGCTGCATAGTAATAAGTAAATCAATTCGAAATTGATATCATCTGGTGATCTAAACTTACCGCTTCATATATGTACATCTCATGCTTCTCAGTTGGTACCTGCGCATAATCCGACAGAAGTTCTTGACATTCCGGAGTCAACATGGGACCAATCGATGGCAGATACCAGGGGAGGTTGGTCAATGTCTCCGGTAATCTCGTCATGATTCAGATAGAGAACTAATTTTCGACTCGTGACTGTTTGAGTCGACGTGCTTCGTCTGCCGAAGTAGCCGCGACTATGCGAAGCTGTAAAATGTGGACAGCGATGCAGCTGAGGACCCAAAGAAAAGAGGCGACAGCCCAGATTTCTCTGTGTTTAACAAGTGAGTCCAATGAACCCATGAACGTCGAGAAAATGGCGTTGCGTGCGCCGTAAGTGATTGAGATACAAGGCTGATTACTTGGCCGCGGCTGACTATGCGCGCTCGAATCTTTAAAGTATCAAGTTCTGCTACCTTCGAAGACTATCAATTGAGACATGATGCTGTGCACATCTCGTATTTGGCGGCTTTTAGTCAGTTGCAGGGATCAAGGAAGTCATCGGACATTAATCGATGCCAAGCCCAGGCGTCGGGAACTAAGATCCTTGCATGCCTAGTCTTGACGGAAGCTCCCGCATCGTCTTCGGCCGAAATCCATATACAATCAGGCTATATGGCCTTAGCGTTCGCGGCCACAAGGATTTAGACAGTATCGGTTCAACGTGTCTTTAACATCCCCGTCTTTTGCACCTGGTGTGCATGTGCCGGGTTGATAAGGGGCAAAGCACAGCCAATGAAACACAAATAGCTGGTAGTGTAACCACACGATATATGGTCACGAGGGTATGGCAAACGTTGAGTCTCGCAAGTGGAGTTGAACCCCGGGCTGGGCTCTATGCATGAGTATACGCCCTTAGATTGGAGGCCTCATATGTGCAGCTTCTTCAGAACAGTCTCTTCTGGATGTCTATCCCGGACTCTATCGGTCCTTCTAAATTGCGGCTACTGAGTGTTTAGAGCAGGTGCAACGAATACAAGTGTTAGATCTTCATTGGTATGTACAATCAGAGGTGTGATGGCTGAGGTCTAACATCGTCTCCGCATACGGAAAGGTAGCTTTGCCGCCGGTCTCGCCACCCCAGTCCCGAAATGACCCCAGTTAACCGCCATCTCGACACTAGGGTCGTCCAGTATGATCTCAAATCGCGTCAAAACGAGTGCCGCAGCAAGAAAGATTTCAGTCTTAGCAAGTTTCTGTCCGGGACACATCTGGGTTCCCCCGCCAAATGGTATCCAAGCTCCTTCGAGTCCCTTAGTAGAAAATTCGATACCAGATGTAGCTTGACCAAAATCTTTTGTTCGAGGCTGATCCGAGGGCTCAAGAGACATTGCAGAATCCCTGCGTTCTTTAGATATGGTGCTGGCGTCACTTGGGCTGCTGAGGAAGCGTCCAGCCCAGAAAGTGTCGAGCGGATGCGATCTATTATGTCCAGTGCTCCACAAGTCCTCGTTCATGTGCTGAACGGTGGAGCAAGTCATTACCATACTCTTGGCAGGCAGCCGCCATCCATTCACGAGCATATCGTGTGGATCTGGATATCTGGTTATGAAAATATGGTTGCGAAGTCTTAATGTCTCTGCGAAGACCGCTTGCAAATACGGTTGTTTCAGTAGCACCGGTAAATCGAAGCCGCTCGTTGATGGATGAGTTGGTTGTTGAAGCGAACGCTCAAATTCGTCGCGAACGATGGTCATGAGTGATGGGTCGCGGCACAACTCGTATAACATCCAGTATAAACATGAAATAGTGTTCGAATTTGCCCTGTTTTCTGGTCAGTTTGATAAGTGCAAGAGGATTGACTCTGGAAGTCTCCACTGACGCCCAAATCAACCCTAGATCGCTCGCAGCCACTGCCTCGATGCTCCATCCATCTACATCTAGAAGCTTGATCTTGTCCATCATTCCCTTGCATCCGATATTTTCTTCATTGGTACCCTCACATGATGAAGTAAATTCTCTCCATCTAATAATGCTGTCCAGCAACTTGTCGCGAACACGGTAGCCTGCAGGGAAGAGCCATCGCGGAGCCTTTTTGGTAATCATTGGAGCCCAGCTGTCGAATTTCCAGAAATTTTGAACAAATTCTGGATCAATGAGTTTGACCAATACTGGGCCGCAGAGTACTTCCACGGTCAAAGGCGTAATTTGTGCCGTTAAGAAGCCAAACAGATCCGGTATTGCGACCCATTGACAACCCACAGGCATCTTGTTGACGGTATTGTGTAAGAGCCGGGAGAACGTCTCTACAAGACCTATGAGGCCGTGTCCTTGAAAAGTGCGATGAATGATCTCATGATCGCGAAAGCATATGCGGTTCCTTGCCTCGATATTCGATCTAGTCCTTGGCTTTGGGGAAATGCCCGATGTGTCTCTCACAAAAGACGCTGATGCTTCAGCCGGCATTCCAAAAAGATGGGATGCTATGAACTGCTGTGCATGTGCAGGGTTGGATTGCGAAGAAAGTTTAAACAGCTGTCGCACATTCATTTTTCCTTGCACTAGTATTGGATTGACTCCCGGCAGTCGCAGTCTCGCTGGCTTGTTTGGACTGGACAATCATGTTAGTATAGTTCAAAATGGCAAACATTGTAGCCCAAAATGCTTTCATGGCTTACTCTATTGCTCTTGCGAACTCATAAGGGTGGAGTAGCAATTCTAGAGAATGGCCGAGGAATGGAATCCATGTCGGAGCCAAAGGTGGGAGCTGTCCAATTGTCGCATGTTTTGTTCGAGACGTGAGCTTAGTGTAAAGCGCGCTAATAGCGAAAGAAAAGCATGTGGCAAAAGATGTGAACACAATTAACCACATAGCGTGTGCGATTGATCAATTTTCTGCCGCCGACGAGAGAGCGAGAGAACACAAAGTCTGCTAACTTACGTTCAAAGCTCAGAAACTGCTCGGCTCAGGATCAAGTACAATGTATACTTTCAGCAAGTCGCACAAGTTTTGATTGTGGTAAAACGTTACTATTTTCACCATGCTTCGCCGTCTCAGAATATGACTAGAGGTTGAATGACAGTCGTCGATTATCCTTGGCGGACAGGCATCGCTCGTTATCATATCGAGATATCATCTTGAACGATGCTAGAACCATAAGTGGGAATAACCCAAATAGGCCTCCGTGCAGCAGAAGCGCCACTTCCGCAATATGGTTGCCAACTCTAGGCAGAATGCACGCTTCCGCCTGCGGGGCGAGCCTGCAATGCATGCTCTTTATTTTCGGACTCCGAATCTAAGCGCCTTGGCATATTTCCAAGGTTGCCAAAGAACATCCTCGGGGACCATGTGCTGCGCCGCAATCAGTGCAAGCCACTCAACCCCTGATACCGAGACCGGCTAAAGAGAATTCATGCATCAGAGCACCGAGACTAATGCAGGCTGACTGCTGCAATCCTTCGACGTCGCTTGCGGTCTAAGTAAGATCTGGCAAGCGCGCTCTGGGCTTGTTCTAACCAACCGCAGGCCAGCGCGATTCTCTCTAAATTTTATGCAAACAGAAACTCTGAATAGGATGATTGAATTCCAATGGGTTGCTTGATATTCTTATGACAGCACCAGAGCCTTTCCAATATCTTCTCATGGTCGATCTCTGCAAGGTAAACTTATGACTCTCGACAATTGTTCTACATGAGTTGGAAGCGTCTATGTTCAGATTTACAACGCAGTCGTACTTTTTGAATCATTCTATACTCAATATGCGTGCCAGTCGTGATGTCAACGGCATTTGTCTAAGCTTACATCCGCATACAAAATATGATGTGGTTTCTCTCGACTTGGCTGACTGCTAAAATCCACATTCTTCTATGCCTTGCACTACGCTCTCATGTCGTGATATGTGATAGAAGAGAGAGCCATCCCAATGTCTTTCATGATCAAGCATGACGAGAGATACTGTCCTCGCCAGGTGCCCCAGTCCCTGCGAGGTATACCAATTCCACGGACTGTTGCTTGTGGACTTCCGTACGAGAGTGTTGTGGCATTTCAGGAACGTTTTCTTCGCTGGAAATTTGCTTGAGAGACCCTCGACTTCTGCCACGACTAGTGAGCAGGCGAGAACGGAGCGACGAAAGATTCTCCTGGCTGGTCCTTATGAATGCTGGAGCAAACACCAAGCAAGGCGCAATGATCAAGATATTGATCTCGGCGATGCTCATTTGAGAGTTCAAGACCGTTGCCCAAAAGCTGTCCGATTCGTGTAGATTCTTGATTGTCCAACCTAGTCGCACGACACTCACTATGCAAGCGCTACGCTTGGTTAGCACAAAACCTCCCTCTCAGGATGAGATGAAATGCTTACAGAAAGCCCAGGCTGAATATAGCGGCAACACCAAGTTTCCTCTTTGTGCTGACCTTCAGCTGAAATACCTGCTGTAACGGGACGAACAGGATGTAAAAGTCGAGAAAAACGTTGATCGCTGCTTGCGATGTTGTAACTTTGTCCACGTCCGTGCAGAAGCTTTTACTGAGACCTTCCAATCCTAAACATTCCAGAGCCTGGGCGATCACAAAACCCATGAACACAAGAGTTATCAGAATGTTGAATCCAATGCCGGACCAGATGAGCATGTTGGTCAACCTGATAACGCGGAAGAACCGGCGGTATAGAAGTAGGACGGAGAGTTTTGCGAAACATACTGCTATGCAATAGGCCATGGACATTTGGTTCATGCGCTGTTCACTAAAATTTAGTCCCTGGACAGAGCGAAGAATGAGGAGACTAACCAACAAATTAGGGCGGGTGAGGGTTACCGCTCGGATGTCCCACATATGTCGGCCGTAGCCAACTTCCAAACCTGATTCGATCGTCAGCACTCCTTTGTTCCCTTCGAACCTTGCTCAGCATACTTGTTATCATTAATATACTGTGAGTGATGGATCCAAGCACAGCAATGACGCACATCACTGATCTCGTTAGCTGTTCTGTCGCGTTCATGCTGTGGCCTCACTGACATCCATCCCAGCTAAATGCGGTATTCCCAGATCGCCGAACGCAGAAGCGCATCACAACGGTTAGTAGCATAAGGCCCAAGAAGACAGCATTGATAATGATTATTTCGCGTGCGCGCGTCTCTGGATGATCGAAATTCGATTTTATCCCGGCAGGTGGGCGGATGGCAGGAAGATTCCAAAGGGCAGCGGGGATGCCATTAGGTCCTGAAGGCCCCATACTTGAAATGTTTCCCGCGGGCATAGACATCGTGGTATGTGTAATGAGTGCGTGGCCAGATCAAAAGGCGAAGCGTGGGAGCATATGCGAGTCAAATGTGAGACGTCGTTCGCGCAATCAAGGCGACATAACATCAAATACGCTGGCAAACATATAGAACGCCGATGCAGGGTATCACCGGTTGAGTTAGTTTGCATAACTATGCATGCGCCAAATGGGGTCGGCGTGGTTGGCAATTTGCAAGGACCCACGACGGTGGCACGGTTGCGCATGGATCTGCACCCAGTCGCATCGTCCCGCAAATTGAAACGGCACGGCGTGCATATCCAACGTATGCCCCGGCATATACGAATGCGCCATTTGCCTCAATAAATCACGTGTTCCTTCTCGTGATGTTCCTCGCAGACAAACCTTTCCAGCTGAGGATTTCGCAAATTTTGGCAGCGCGTATTCGGAAGAACGACGACCTTATGCCCTCAGGTTTCCAGGCTTCTTGTGGCTTCAATTTTACAGCCAATGCCAGCGACCCACCACTCCTCCTCCACGATGAAACCAACACAGTGGAAAGAAGGACTCATTGGTATAGAGAACTACGATGCAGAGTCACAAATGTGGCATGGAATCGAGTTCCCAACTAAAGCTACAGGCTTCGCTTTTAAATCTCTTCGTGTCGATGGCATCGCTTCGAAAAGGTCCCATCATCCTGATTTCGTGAGCGCGATAACCGACGCTGCGACGACCTTGACCCGAATTTTTCGTCGCGATAAACAGAGAATTCCTGTCCTGGAAGGGTTTGATGGAATGGTCACGAACGGCCAGACCTTGCTCGTCCTTGGCCGCCCAGGAAGTGGATGTTCGACGCTGCTCAAGGTGATAGGCGGCAGTACAAGAGGGTTGAAAATCGGCGATGAAACAGTTTTAAGCTATCAAGGCAAGTAGTCATTAGGTCTTATCTATACGATGTTATTAACTTATATTTTAGGAATACAGCCGAACAAGATGCACACGCAGTTTCGTAGTGACTGCATCTACACCGCGGAATCGGACGTCCACTTCCCCGAACTGACAGTGGAAGAAACACTTCTAGTTGCAGCGGAGGCTCGGACGCCTGCGAATCTACAAACATCACAGGCAAGGCGGCAATATTCCTACGCTCTCGCTCAGGCTACAATCGAAGCCTTCGATCTCACGGCGTGCGCCAAGACCAAGATCGGAAACCAAGTGATTCGTGGTGTAAGTGGAGGGGAGCGGCGTCGGGTCACCTTGGCTGAAGCGTTCATGGGGAATGCTGCGGTACAGTGTTGGGATCAAAGTACGCGTGGCATGGACAGTTCAACCGCGCTACGCTTCATCCGCACTTTGTCTTCGCATGTGCAGAAGAGGAAAACAGCTGCAGCTGTCAGTATTTACCAATGTTCCCAGGCTATGTACAATATCTTCGACAAGGTTATTGTGCTCTATCAGGGCAGACAAATATACTTTGGCTCCGCGACCGACGCAGAAGCGTACTTCATCAACATGGGCTTCGATCGTCCTCCAACAAGTATCAGCACTGCCGATTTCCTAACGGCACTCACTCACCCACCGGAAGCTTCGTTGATGATAAGACCTGGATACGAGCACAAGGTTCCTCGAACTGTGGACGACTTCGTCAAGACATGGCAGTCGAGCTTGCAGCACCAGCAGCTTCTTAGCGCAATCGGCGACTATGAGAGTAAAAACCCCGTTGGTAGCTGTTCAAGTAAGAAACATATGCGTTTGCTTACAGAGCTAAGATGTGGGCAAAGAGTCAGCAACGAGTGAGTTTACTCCTTCAAATAACATGCACCTGGTCCATTCTCATAATGGTATGCCGCGTTGCGTAAAACGTTGTCGCTGATTATGATTCAAGGTTTTCAAAGTCGCCATGGAGTCTCTCATGCTCTGCACAGCTCGGTCTATGCGTCCGTCGAGCACTCAAACGATTGAGGAACCAGATTCAGGTTCCCATCTCCAACATCGTAGCTAATGGTGTGTTGGCACTGATCGTTGGAAGCATCTTCTATGATCTAGATGAAACTTCTAAAAGCTTCTATGGGCGCAGCGTGCTTATCTTCTTTGCCACAATGCTCAATGGCTTCATGAGTGGATTCGAAGTTTTGACAATCTGGGCGCAACGACCGATCGTCGAAAAGCAGTCGCGACTCGGCTTCTATCAGCCAGTGGCCGAAGTGATATCAGCCATGATATGCGATCTTCCTAACAAGGCTCTGAGTTCGATTTTCTTCAATGTCACGTTGTATTTCATGGCCAATCTCCGGCGGACGCCGCAGTCATTTTTCACCTTCCTGCTCTTCTCGCTCGTTTGTCTGCTCACCATGTCAATGTTCTTTCGTAGCATTGGATCTTTGTGCCGCACTTTCAGTCAGACTTTCATTCCTGTTGGGACCATCATGTTCATGTGCATCATATACACAGGATTTGTAATCCCGCCCAAGTACATAAGACCATGGTTTGGTTGGTTTAGGCATATCAACCCGCTCGCGTATGCTTTCGAAAGCCTTATGATTAACGAGGTACGTGAATTCGAGGTATCCATACAACATATTAATCGTCCTAGTTTGCGGGTAGAGACTTCGCGTGTGGCCTGTTTGTTCCTTCTGGGCCAGGCTACGGACCAGGCCCTTCCTCGTACCAGGCATGTGCAGTAGTAGGTGCGATACCGGGAAACATAGCTGTCGACGGCAGTAGCTACCTAAGCTTGACATATGGCTACTCAGGAGCACACAAGTGGAGGTATGTACTGCGGCAAATGGGCCACCTTCCAAGCAAAGTCTTTTTCTCGAAGCACAAAACTTTTGCAGTTTTTTCATTTCACTACTTTCATCATCCACGATCTCATCATTGATGCTGAGAAAGTCGTCAAGTGGCAGCCGCACAGTCGAGCTGTAAAAGCGGGCGTGCATCAATAGTGGTGCAAGCCAGCGGGAGTTGCGAGTTGTTGTTTGGGAGGCATTGCGCTTAAGCTAAGACGTCCCAGGAACCTTGGCATCTTGTTCTGCATGATGGGTGTTATGTGTACGATCCATCTCGTTGCAGGTCAGTACATACAAGCGGAATTACCCCGAGGCGAAGTTCCATCATTCCGTCGCGGCTGCAAGAACGCCTCGTCCGGAGTTGATGAGGAGAGCGCGCTCAGCAAGACACAGCCAGCCAACAGTCCTTTTCTCCACATGCCTAGAGGACTTCAAAAGCAAACGGCCATACTTCAATGGTCTAAAATTACATACGAAGTATCTTCGAAACACCGCAAAGGACATATTCTCAAGGACATATCTGGCTGGGCAAGACCAGGAACTTTAACTGCCTTAATGGGAGCCACTGGGGCTGGAAAGACCACACTACTGAACGTTTTGGCTGGCCGAATAACGTCTGGAAATCTAACTGGAAGTATTTACGTTGATGGTGCTCCAAAGAAACGCGACTTTGCGCGTAAACTTGGCTACAGCCAACAAGAAGACATCCACCTTTCGACTGCCACAGTAAGAGAAGCGTTGGAATTCAGTGCTAAACTGAGGCAACCGTCTTACGTTCCGGAGAAAGAGAAGGTCCGTTATGTAGATGAGATAATTGATGTCATGGGCTTGGTTGATTGCGCAGATGCTATTGTTGGCGTCACTGGTGAAGGTATGCTGTTTTCGAACATAAGAAGACATCGCCTGACGTGGAGCAAAGGTCTTAACGTAGAACAGAGACGAAAGTTGACGATAGCCATCGAAATGGTTGCGAAACCCGAGATCTTGTTTCTAGGTAAGTAAGCCTTGTATTGAGCGCAAAGGCTTACATGAGCATAGATGAGCCCACGTCTGGCCTCGACAGTCAAACCGCTTGGTCTATTTGCTCACTGCTGCGCACGTTAGCCAACAGCGATCAAACTATTATTTGCACCATTCATCAACCATCTGCTGCGTTGCTGGAAATGTTCGATCACCTACTCCTCATCGATGCAGGCAAGACGGTCTACTTTGGTCCAGTAGGCACACAATGCGACAGTATTGTGACATACTTCCAGAAGTATGGCGCACATCCATACGGCCAGAGCGAGAACCCCAGTGAGTGGATGTGTGAGACAATTTCAAGCAGTTCAGAGATAGACTGGCCAGCGGTTTGGATATCATCTTCTGAGCAAGCGCACCTCTTACAAGAGCTTTCGGAGTGCAAGAAACTTCAGGGCCATGTCTCTATAGGAGCGCCAGAACGTAGCGATACGTACGCCATGCCATTCCTGGTGCAGGTTAGATTGCTGACTTGGCGAACTATCGTTGACTGTTGGAGGATCCCAACATATCTGTGGGGCAAGCTCATGTTTTATGTGCTGGTGGTAGGTACATGGTTCAATGCGAAAATACAGTCGCTTACAATACCCAGTCCATGATAATTGGATTCTCCTTCTGGAACGCGCCAAAGTCTCTGCAAGGCTTACAAAATCAGCTCTTCGCAGTCTTCCTCGTAGTTTCGACCTTTAGCTGTGCCATGCAGCAAGTTGTTCCAGAGTTCATTCGCCGCCGGGAGTTGTTCGAGGCGCGGGAGAAAGCTTCTAGAATATACTCATGGCAGGCGTTTCTGATATCAACCACACTGACAGAGATACTATGGCAGACAGCCATTGCGGTGCTGGCCTTTCCACTCTGGTACTATCCTACTGGCATGTTCCGAAATGCCTCCGGCTACCAGCGGCACGAAAGAGGAACATTAGTGTTCTTGCTGACATGGAGCTTCTTTGTGTTTACGTCAACCTTGTCGTACGTGCTTGCGGCTACCATGGAGTTTGTGGAGACTGCTGTGAACATCGCACAACTACTATTCTATCTCTGCTTGATATTCTGTGGGTTCGTAAAGCACATGACCTTATTTGTCGTTAACCAAAGCTGACAAAACATAGCGTGTTAGCACCACAGTCATCAATGCCACGCTTTTGGACGTTCATGTACCGCGTCTCACCCCTTACATACCAAATCAGTGCCATGTTCTCGGCAGCTGTTGCCGGAACAGAGATCGTCTGCGCAGATGAAGAGTTGATTCGCTTTGCTCCATTCCCGGGACAGACTTGCGGGGAATATATGTCGTCGTTCATAGCTGTCGCGGGCGGTCGAGTCACAAAACCGGACTCAAGGGCACAGTGTTTGTTCTGCCCATTACGAGGAACTGATGATTTCCTGGCTACTCTGGATATCTATTACGAGGATAGGTGGTGGCAGTTTGCAACGCAGATGGTATACATTGTGTGCAATGTGCTCTGCATGGGTGGTCTCTACTGGGCGATCAGGGTACGGAGACGGAGCATAACAACTTGATGGCCTATGAAGCTCTTGGGAAGCATGGAAATACACCATATTTTCATTATAAGCCTTGACATCGGGGATTTGGGGTCATGTAGATCTAGTACAAAGATGATTGCGTTGAGAGAGACTGCGGCCCTTTGTGTAGTATCAAGGAAACTGCTAATGAGTCTGCATCTTGGTATTGACCACATGAAAAACGGGTAGATAATGAATCGAGCATCGACCAGGGCAAGCAAGCTTGCATCACTGTTGATCTATCTGAAGTCACCCTCCAGTATCGCCTTTTCAGTCCTGTTTCTTTGCATCCTCAGGATGGCTTGCCATATACGCACGAACAGCCCTCTGGATGCCTTCCTCAATGCTGACTTGTGGACGATAGCCTAACCTCTTTTTCGCTTTGGATATATCGAATGTTCTAGTCATGGTCAAATATCTGACCATGACTCTATTTAGCTGTGACTCTCGCTGACCAAGGCTGATTGCCCATACGCTCCATTCTGCGGTGACTGCCAATGCGTAGAAGAGCCACGGCGGTAGCACCCAGACATCTTCGTCTCTAGTCGGGTAGCCAGCAGTTGCTCCAACGGTGCGAATGAATTTCCAAAAGGGCCATGGCTCATCGTTGGTAATGACAAAAGCTTCGCCATCAACCCTTGTGTCCTCATCCTCGGGTCGTGGCGGGCTGTTAGTGTCGATTGTGACCAAGGCTTTGGCAGCGAGGATATGGGCTTGAGCAGAGTTCCCGTTATAAGTCCAATCACACATGTTCTTGCCATCTCCAACTTGCAGCCTGCCTCGACCTGACTTTGCGCTTCCGATCTGCGTTGGCATAACGTTGTCGTCCTCGCCAAAGAGAAGACAGCCACGGATGGCGGCAGTGAGCAGTCCATTTGTTCTGTTGGCATCCAGAACCAGTTTCTCCGCCACAGCTTTTGTCGTGGTATAGTAAACTGTCTGTTCAGAGGCTGGGCAGTACGGGGCATCCTCGGTTGCGAAGACCAGGTCGGTGACGTTGTTATGGATTACTGACGAAGATGAGGTGTAGACGAGCGCTTTCGTAGCACCAACTTTATGGATATTGTCGAGTAAATTCTCGGTACCTTTAATGTTGACGTTGTCGAAGACCTCTTTTGTGTTCTTTTGGCCCAACATCGATGGCGAAACCGTGTGGAAGATGGTGAGAGGTTTAATGCGCTGCAGAAGCTGAAAGACTTCCTCGGAACTTTGGATGCTCCCTTTGACGTACTTGGCGTTCGGAACGATGTGATGGCTGATGTTGACATCGAAAACGGTGACATCTTTGGCTCCTGCCTCGAAGAGCTTTTTGACGATGTGGTGCCCCAAGCTTCCGCAGCCTCCAAGGACCACGACGGGGTCCAGCGAAGCCATGTCGACGGAAGACGATGCGTCTGGGACCAAGAAGGATACTGAATCTCACCAAATCCCTCAGAAATGTGAATTCCCTAGCGACTGGGCCTCTGTTGCGTGATGTGTTTGCGTCGAACGCGGCGTGGTCGTTAGCGCCGATTGAAAACAGGCTAGTCGTTACACCCATTAATCTCCAAGGTAGGCGGAGCCGGGCAATTTATCCACCGTAACATATGCAGCAACCCGGTGGAGCCACCAAACGAGGATTGGTGAATGGTTGGTTGTACCGCTATGCGGCGCAGCACTTCCACTTGCCCGTGCAAACAACAGACGTCCCGATGGAGTGGGCACCGATATGATGTCCGCTGCAGTCTGGACAATTCTCGGCAAATTACCCACATTCTATTGTGCAAACGCAAGGGAGCCCTTGCAAGACTTGGCGATGCAATGCAATGCAGGCACGAGCTCGGTCTCCGAAGGATGCGTGCGGTGGGTTTCCAGGCCAGTCGCAAAAGAGCGTGACTGCGCCACGCAGTAGCAGCACGACGATGTCACTCACAATTTGCAAAGGGCATTTGATTGCATGCGGCACAGCTTCGGGAGGATGTATGCCCAGTTTTGCCGGTTGAGACACGACTACGTAGTATGCATTGTGTTCCCTCGAAAAGCCTATGGGGGGAGAGTCCTCATTTGGAGAGACCAGGGTGTAGTGCAAGCTAGGAGACCTATTTACAATCGGCTTGGGGGCATGATATAGCGGTAAATGCGTCGCCATTGGTAGAATCATGGACGGCAGAGTCATGAATGGCAGTACTTAGAACTAGAGTCTCCTTGACAGGCCAGCCTTAGAACTGTCTGGCATTGCGATATCCCGAAATTTGATTTACCGCTTCGCTGAAACACGTCAACATGCCTTTTGACATCAAATTCATGGTTTCTATTCTTGTTGTTGCCTATGTCTTGCTACGTTGGCTCCTCCAATGGAAACAAGATCCCACTGAGCCACCCGTTTTAGACAGCGTTCTTCCTTTCATAAGTCCTGTTATAGGGATGATAAAGAAGAAGTCGATGTATTTCATCAGCTTGAGGTAAGCTTCGAGTCAATCTCACGAATAATTTGGGAGACAGAAATGCTTATACTAGAGTGTCGCAGAGATCAGCACAATCTTCCCATATACACACTGCGGCTGCCAGGAGTCCGCATGTATGTCGTCAACTCCATCTCGCTTCTACAGGCTGTACAACGGCAAACCAAGGTTTTGTCTTTCGAGGCCCTCAAAGTCAGAGCTGCGTTCAACATATCTGGCGCCAGTATGATTGCAAATGAGATAGTAGACTCGGACGAGTATGGAGGGAAAGGTAGTGGCGGGTACGCCACTGCATTTCACAAGACGTTGCACGCTGAGTTATCTCCCAATAGTCCCGCGATGGAAGCCATGAATGCGGCTGTGGCTGACGCCATAACTTCATGCTTGGACCACGCAAAGACTTCAAAGAACATTGAAGAGTTTGGTCTTTTTGAGTGGATTAAGCACGAGGTTGGCTTGATTACCACAGATACGGTTTACGGTCCCGAAAATCCGTTCCGTAACTTTGAGACAGAGAGAAGCTTTTGGTAATCTGATCGGGCACTTACATTGCGGCCATTACTAATTATATTCCAGGACTTTCGAGAGCGGTCTCATCTTCATGGCCAGTGGAATGTCGAAATTCCTCAAGAAGACTGTACGAGCACGAGAGGACCTAGTGAGCGCCTTTGAGCAGTACTTCAGAAACAAGAGTCATCTGCAAGGGGCCGGCGTCATTAAGGCACGCTACGACTTCAACGCAAAGAACCAGATTCCTCTGCCCGATATTGCCCGGTTCGAGCTCGGCGGCTGCATTGCTCTGCTGACCAACATCGTCCCG
Organism: Paraphoma chrysanthemicola; assembly: GCA_020744225.1. Classification (NCBI taxonomy): domain Eukaryota; kingdom Fungi; phylum Ascomycota; class Dothideomycetes; order Pleosporales; family Phaeosphaeriaceae; genus Paraphoma; species Paraphoma chrysanthemicola. The sequence continues at coordinate 1,506,746 of JAGMWG010000009.1, read as the reverse complement.
ACATGCTTCTGGATGATCTACCATGTCTACTCAGATCCAACCATCCTTCAGAGCTGTAGGAAGGAGATTTCAGCTATCACAAAAGACTCTACCTCTCCGTATGACGCACATATCTTCAGTATCGACGCTGCAGCACTTGACAGCAGTTGTCCTACGCTCTTGGCGACGTTCCGTGAAGTTCTACGGTTCCGCACAGTCGGTACGTCAGCTCGTTTAGTCATGCAAGATCACATGCTTGATGGCCAATATCTTTTGAAGAAAGGTGGAATGATCATGATGTCAGGACCTGTCCAGCATAGTGACACTTCTGTGTGGGGCGTCAATTCCGGCGAATTTGACCACACACGCTTCCTGAAGCCTGACAAAAGAATTCCAGCGGCAGCATTTCGTGCATTCGGAGGCGGATCCAGCTTATGTCCTGGCCGGCACCTTGCAACGACGATCATTCTAGGCTTTACAGCTATGATCATAATGCAGTATGATGTCATTCCTACAGCTGGAGTCTGGCCTCGCGCCACGACGAGCAAGGCTGGTGGTTGGGAGGTGTCACCAAAGCCGGACGCTGATATCGACGTTGCCCTTCACCCAAGGAAAGATGGGGATAGCGTAGGCATATGGTGCCTGAAGTCATGCAAAGCACATCGCGCTTTGCAAGTGACAGTCGAAGATTTAGAGAATGATAGATAGTGAATTAAGCAGAAAGTACAGGGTACGAAACTGGTTCGTACTTCGTGGATATGTCGCCTGGGAAGGAAGAAGTGTGTGCTATTTCTTCTCATGCGTGTTGCAGGCAGCTACATTAGTGCGAGAGTAGGGGCAAGAACAAATCTAGGCGTTGTGGTTCTATTCTCTGCCCTTTCAAGACGGTCGTGAAATTTCTGTTTCTTTTCAACCATCAAGAACACAGTCCCGATGGTAATACTGAACCAGCTTCGAGTTGGATTGTCGGACGAAGATGATGGACGAGTTGGAGAGGCTTGAAGTCGAGTTTCAGCAGCCGCCCCAATCCGGCCCGCAATACGAGAAATGCGAACCGAACCATTTCAACACAACAGCCTCGGTCAGCCTCATCGTTATCATCAGCATGTCCACGCATCATGCTTCGTCGCATCGCAAGCGCAATCTCGCTCACCACAATCCATGGTGATGCAGAAATATATCACGACCCGTGGACTGCCGAGGCCCAAGGCCTCCAAGTCACAGCGAACAATGCTACTGCTGCAACGGACACTTCGCTCTGCAGTCGCTGTCAAGCTTTTGACATTCAGGCCTTCGCTCGGACCTCGTCCCGACGCAAAGGCTACCTGATGCGAGACGTTGAAAGCAGCGCAGAGGGCGGATGCACTTTCTGCTCACTATTACGCGACGCCGTAAAGGATGTCGAGAAGCCCGAGTACTTCTACACCCATGCGATCATGCCAGGAAAGACGGTGACGAATCCTGATTTATATGTTCACATGACGGTTTCAGAGAGCTACAGAGAGGAGAATCGAAACGCCGGATCGACGGGGATGCGTGCAAATCGGATCATGATTGAACTTGGTGATCGTTTCAGCGGGATGAGGAATATGTCAGGGCATGAAATATGTCTTGCAGCGGATGCCGGTGTGTAGATATTCAACTTATACATAGCCGGTCCCAGCTGATCACTAAATCCAGGCAGTGCGGCAGCTTTGACAGATGATGTACTTGGCCGATACATTGGGGACGATCCATCATCCGACTCTCACTACGACACAGCGCAGAGCTGGATCAAAGGATGTAGCTCGCACGCAAAATGTAACGAGACGGTATCGGGCTCAATCCAAATTGATCCATACCATGCGCCACTGCCCACACGAGTCATCGAGGTAGCTCAAGAGGACGGCCAGCAACGACTCTACCTCCGCCAGACCGAAGGCCTTCGCGGCGCATACATTACTCTAACGCATCGCTGGAATGAACACACCGGGCAATGTATCACCACTACTTCAAACTACGAGCAACGCATCCTCGGCGGCGACTTTGGCCCCTTGCCCCAACTCTTCCGCGATGCCTTCCTAATCGCCCAGAAACTGAACGTCAAGTACATCTGGATCGACTCCATCTGCATTATCCAGCAAGGCGACGACCTCGCCGACTGGCGCCGCGAAGCACCCAACATGGCGCAGTACTACCAATTTTCGCTCTTCACACTTGCCGGCACAGCAGAAGACATGAGCGGCGGACTCATGCATCCTTACTCTGCTACTACAGCACCATGGACATCTCACATCGCGAGTCTACCATATCGTGACAAACTCGGCGTCGTACGCGGAGAGTTCTACGCATATAAACGCCGCACCGCACTCGTCGACGAATACATGTCGCAAGTCCGATCAAGCATCCTCTTCCGCCGCGGCTGGATCTTACAAGAATGGCTCCTAAGCAAGCGGCTATTATGGTACACCCCCGCTGGCTTGTTCTATGAATGTCAGGAGGAATTGCCGCGGGCGGACGACCAGGCGCAGATTGTGTATCATCGGACGAGTGAGGATTTGAGGGCGCATTTACAGCTCAAAGCGAGTTTTCATCACTCGAATGAGGATATCCTGGGATTTTGGTATCATGCGCTCGAAGTGTATTCGGGCCAGCATTTGACGAAACCGGAAATGGATCGGATTTTGGCTGTCGCAGGTTTAGCGAAAGAAGTTGAGCCGATACTTTCGAGGCAGACAGGTGTGATACTAAGGCGTGATGGAGAAGAGGAGGAAGTGTATGCTGCGGGCTTATGGCTTCGCGATATTCATCACGGATTATTGTGGGAACAAGAGCACACTGCATCGCCATGCACGGATAAAGTCGACCGTGTGCCATCTTGGTCTTGGGCATCGCTTATGACGCCTGTTCGCTGGCCTGGCAAGGTATCAGGAACGAAGCCTGGCTTTACGATGACGGGAATATGCTTTGCGCAGAAGAAACAACACCAAGTACCAGACTACGTGGTCCAAGATGGTCATCATCTGCGACCATCAAGTCACGACATTGCACCTCCGCAATTCGACCCGACGAATATGTCCGCCTGTCTCCACCTCCGTGCAAAATTCCACGTCGTCCACATTCGCGGCTATCTCGAAAGTGAAGACAATCTCAAACGCGCCGCGCTATCCACCGCGTACGCCCCAGTCCCCAAGACTAGCAACTGGCGCGCAGTATGTTCAGCTTTCCGATCTGAGATCATTGCGGGATGGGCTTCGATGGAGCAAACCGCCGCTCAGCATCCTGGCATGTGTGACGACTACGGTGTTGCGGTGTATGCATTTGTTGTGTCGACGCGCTGGCTGCGTCATGGCTTGTGGCTAAAGACGTCGGAGCCAGTGTTGGATGTTTTATATGTGGAGGAAGTCGAGGATAGACCAGGAGTGTTCAAGCGCTTGGGCATGGGGAGGATTGGGGATCGGGCTTTGATCGCTGAGTTCGATGATGTCGAGCCGAGAGAAGTGCAGCTTATCTAGCTGACACTATGTGCAGTAGTACTGTGGGCTGATGTACTCGTGAGAAGGGCTTTCATTCCCGTTGAAATTTCCTCATCAACATATCTACTGTCTCTCATTCAAGTCTAATCCTCCCTTCACCCTCCCTATTCTCCCGCTCCGCATACTTCAGAATCACATGTCCCCAAAGCACAAGCACACTCACAATCATGAATCCCACATACAAGAAATTCACAAACAACACCACGAATCCCGAGAATACAAGCACTTGCCATATCCTCACGACTCGCTCTGCCCGCTCGATATCCTTGTGCGGAAGATTTGGGATCAAGCGGATGATGCCTAGGTTTGGTGGATTGTATGTGAAGAAGGTGTTCCAGTAGCCCTTGACGACAAGGAAGATGCAGAGACATAAGAAGCCGATGCGAAACGTGGCGGGCCGGATGCGGAGGTTAGTAGTGTTTTCGCGGCCGAGATGTCCCCAGTATGACGTGCAGGGTTGTGGTGTGGAGTTGTATGCTTTGATGTACGCGTTGCTGTCAACACATGAAGAACTCCCCGACTTTCCAACAGACATTGCTCGGTTTCGTGGGTCAGTCAGCGTGACTTCGCCGGTAAGGTTATTTCTGAAGGCCGGGGCTGTGGGCAGGATTGAAAAGAGTCGTTTCCATGGTTCTGGAACGGGCGTGTCGAAGGTTTCGAAGAGTGAAGCACGGGTGCGGTGTTTGAGGGCGTAGAAGGATGTGAGGTACATGCCGAGTGGGAGGTAGAGGCTTTTCTTGATGGTTCTGTGCGCGAGATCAGCATGGTATTTACCGCATGACTTTGAAGTAGTGGACTTACGGAGAAGGCTTTTGTGGCAGCTTGCGGTCATCGTGTATCAGGATCATGAGCAGGATAAGTATAACAGTCCCGCATGTGGCCAGCGTCACCGGAATAATCGGTTGTGACCACCAGGAGTGCCCGCCAGCATGCGCCTGTGTCATGTAATTGAACTTCGCAACAGTTTCGCAGCGTCTACTGCGGTCCGAAACCTGACCATTCTGCTCATTGTTACTCTCCTCATTGGTGCTTCGCGTAGCCTCTTCGCCAGTCGAATTTTGCCTCGTTGCCATAACACCTCCCATCCCACTCCCATCTCTTTGTTTCGCATACACAGCCGACAAATATCCTCCCCCTGCTGTCGAACCCACGGCTCCATCAAACGGCTCGTCCAAATATGGCGTATTATTCACCGCCACGATCGGAGCATCACCCATCCCTACAACAGGCTCAAACACCCCACCCCCCTCCCTCCCCAAGAACACCCACGCCATCCAATGCACCACCCCCGTAAGCAGCACCCAAAACCCCAACGCCGCAACCGCATTCACAACACCAGCATACACATCCCTCGCCTCGACCCTCGCCCTCTTTAGCGCAAAGACATGCAGAACTACCCCCGGCACCGTCGTCATTTCCACCGTCCCCACAACCAGTGACTGATACTTCCAACTCGGCCTCAAAATCCCGAAAAAGCGATCTGGTTCACGGAACAAGAAAACCCAGATAAATCGCGCTGTCCATGCGTACACCAAGCTCCAGAAATCCAGCGGCGTGCAATCGTACCGCCCCGTGGCGTAGTGCCAGTACAGTTTCCCGATGAGGCATGTGATGTTGAATGCTGCGAAGAGTCCGAGGATATGGCGATGGAATTGGAGTTTGTTGGCGTAGAATTGTGTAATGGCGCGGGTTAGGAATTTGCTTGCTGAGCCGTGGAAGACGTCCGCATTTGCCATGGTTGTGTTTTGAGCGTGCTCATTGATTTGGGAGTGGGGGATGGGTTGTGAGGCTGGTTGGGCATTGAGTCTGGGTGTGTGCGGATGTGGGTGGGAGGTGGGGTTGAGGATGAAGGTCTTGTTGATTGGTTTCAGCCACATGGGGTTTGGTTGGTTGGTTGCTCGTATTCGATGCGAGATACCCCTACCCATGGTCGGTGGGGGCGGAATTGCGAACATGATGTCCTGGTAGACCTTCGCAGCCGTTCGGCTTGTAGAATTGCTTCGGTCACAATAACATCTGCGGGATGCATGATACAATGTCAAATGAAAAGGTTGTTTACAACCTTTTTATGTGACCTTAAAAGTCACAAGTCCAATGGGGCATCACTTCGAGGCCAGAATACTGTGAGTAAAGGACACAAGTGTATAAGATCATGTTTAGTTGTGTGAAGTATTATGCATTCATTACTTTTTCATGGCTATATCATTACCACTTTTCATTACCCAGCTTCTTCTAATGCTGGCCGTAGTACTTGCCCTTGCCGCGTCCCCACTTGGGCTTAACAACAAACGCACCACGATCGATCGTGTTGATGACGGTGTAGCCGCTGTTGGGGAAAGTCCAGTGCGACCAGGTACCCGCATCCCAGAGCGCATCACCGCCGCCGGGCTTCGCGTCGTCACCGGGGAACACGTCAAAGTACGCAATCTCCTCGACCTTGGAGCCGTCGGGGTGGCGGGGGATAGAGCTGACATCGAGGATGCGGAGACCGGACTGGTAGTTGGACTGGTGCGCAAGGCCGTCCCAGACGAACTGGTTGTGGTCGACCATGCGGGTAGTAGCCTTGTAGTAGCCAGTGACCTTGGGGGCTTCGAGGTTCTGGATATCCCAGATGTAGGTGACTGCGAAGCCGTCCTTGGCGGGCGAGTTGGGTGCGGTACGGTTGGGGTCGATTTGGCCCTCGTCGAGCTCGTCGTCCATGACGATGTGCGTCTGCCAGTACTCGTCGGTGACCCAGCCTTGGTGGGTGTAAGAAGCTCCGACGTATGGGGTGCGAGAAATGATGGATGAAGCGTTGACGCCCTTCTTGTTGGTCACATCATAGATGGTGAGGGTGTCCTCGTTGTAACCGTAGCAAATGTCACGGCCGTAGTACTTCTTGTGAGGTCCACGGTACACGATGCATTGAGCGTCGTGGGTGTAGCCGTCTTGGGCTGCGCAGCCCTCGACGTACGGCTTAGTGATGTCATCAGTGTTGATGAAGATGGGGCCACCGCGGCAGGTGTCGTTGCGGCCAGGGCGGCCACCGCAGCCGAGAGCAACGGCATAGTTCTTCTCCTCGTTGGCACGAACTGTGTGGGAACGGCCCTTGATACCTTGCTCGATGTTGATCCACGCAATGTCGGTCTTGATGTCGAAGGTCTTGGGGTTCTTCGGGGAGAGCTTGAGCAGCTTCTTCAGGTCGAAGAACTGGATGCCGTGGCCGATACCCTCAGATCCAATGATGAGGGTGTTCTTGAGGACCTGCATCTCGCGCCAAATGACAGAGTCATTCTGAGCTGGCAGGCGTCCGAGGTACTCAAGCTGGCCGTCCTTGGTAACCTCTGAGAACGAGGCACCGTAGGTCTGGCCAATGGCAATGAACTCGCGGCCCTTGTAGCTCCAGCCCCATGAGCCGGAACCCTCGCCAACGGCATCACCAAGCTCCTCGTGCGTCTTGAAGTCATACAAGTCGATGTTCTTGCACTGTGGAAAGTTAGCAATTATATCAAGAATAGGCGAGGTTTCAACTTGCCTTGTATGTCTGATCAGCATCGCCGACGACAGCCTCAACACGACCGTTCTTGCACTCGATCTTGTTCTTGTTGGCGCGCTTCTTGTGGAAGCCGTTCCACTTCTTGCTGTCGTAGTCGCCAGCAGCGCGGTGCTTGGCCCATGCTGCCTCTTTCGAGGACATCATGAGGTCCATGACCTCGCCGGAGGCATACTCGGCGTGTGTGAAGCCCGAGGCAGAGGCCAGAGGCACAATGGCCGCGGTTGCGAGAGTTGACCACTTCATCTTTGGTGTGGATGCTGCGGATTGACGGTGGGCAGATGATCCAGCAACCTGGGTGTAGGTGAGGACTTTATATATGGAACCGTACCGCACATTGAGTGACAGCGTCGCTCAATGACGGTCGCGTGCTATCAGCCATAGATGAGCGCCGGCCAGAGACCTTCCTATCGTAGGTGGTATGGATTCGCGGTGCCATTCCCAAGGCCCGTATCGAAGCATTAACGGTGCGTGCAGCATGCAGCAATATGCTTGGATCGGCTTGGAGCGTCTTGGGAGACGGAGAAATGACAGCGCTCATTTGCTCCGCTGGTAAACGGATGCTTGGCGGCAGTTCGACCTGCACTTCGAGAACAAGCTGCGGCTCCCGGTTGCCATGCCTGCACATCGTGACATGGGCGGGGCCTCCGAGGTGCTGGTCAAGCTTGGACGCGCCCCCGCTGGCTGCACCGCTGATAGGCTTGTGGTATTTCCGCATCAGGCAGGAGCCAAGACAAAGTTGGATTGCATCCGCGCCACAACCAAAATATCGCGGGAGCCTTGAGCCGACGCCGTTGAGGTCATCGAGGGTACTGGCGGTTGGCTAGGTGGATGCGGTCGGCAGATTCGAGTATGGTAGCACGGTGGAAGTGCAGCGAAGCAGGTGAGACGATTTGTTTAGCCCATTGCCCTGAAGCGCGATCTTTCGCATCTCAGTGCAATATACAACCCTGCATGTCCTGTCGTGGTACCTGAACTAGGCTCCGGGTCTGGGGAGAGTGGTAAGCCGGTGGCAAGCATGCTGGCCAGTACCGCTGCGTCTTATCGCTGTGGGAACAAGGCAAGCACAGGATCGACATAGCACGTCTTGGCGGGCAGCGTTGACCAAGCGGGAGAAATTTGCAGAGGCAATTGAGCGTTGATGAAGCGCCGATGAGGAGACGAAAGTGTTGGGCGTAGCAAACATAGTGCTTGAGGGACGAAGGGGACTATATGCGATGGGCTCACGCTCGCTGCACGCCGGTCCATACCTCTTGCGAGCATCCTGAGCAAGATTGAGGTCAATACGTTCCAAGATGAGCTGCACTATGATTGGCCGCCTACTGCATCGGTGCCTTGCGGGGGTGTGGTAGCATTGCAGAATGGCGCGCATTCACGTGCCGACGGTGGGCATCTTGCGTGCTTGCAACCTGCTCTTTTGCGTAGAGCGCTGGACGAACTCATGTTGGACACTGTACAGTAGCACTGGTACCGGGTACTTGGGAGACGCTGGCCTGTCTCTCCAAGTCGTGAGCGATGCTTGTTCGTCTTGGTGAAGTTCACGAGTGCAACATGTCGGCGGCGCGATTCCGCAGAGCAGAACCAGAGCCCGGCTAAACTTGCCGTTCAGGGCGTTGAGGCAACCTCAACTCCTAGAAGTTCGACACCCAGAAGCTGCACATCTCATACGTGCCCCGCCTCACGGCACCATGAAGCTGACGGAAGATGACCTCTATCGCACGTCTACGCAGTACCGCCACTGGTCCTTTACCAAAGAGCACCTCGCCGCCCAGCGCCTGAAGACAAACATACAGGCCAGCGAACGCGTCAAGGCCAATGTCGCCCGCCAACGCGCCCAGCGCCTCCAGCAGGCCGAGTCGGACAGCCTTAGCTCGGGTGTCGAGAATGGAAGCGGCGCAAACACCCCACTACCGGACAGAAGCAGCGACCTCAAGGAGGTTGACTGCCTGACCGCCGACGAGGAGCTCAAAATTGTCGATGAGTTCTGCGAGCGCGCCCTCGCCCTGGGACAGCACTGCCAATTCCCCATCGAGGTCACCGTACGCTCTCCGTCCCATATCTGTTTGAAAACGTCAACTGAATCATTGTACAGGCAACATGCGTCCAATTCCTCCGCCGCTTCTACCTCTACAACTCCCCCATGACGTACCACGGCCAAAACATCTCCCGCACCGCCATGTTCCTCGCCTCCAAGACCGAGGGCTTCCACCAGTCCGTCGACACCTTCTCGTCCAACTTCAGCAAGACGACGCCCGAGCAGATCCTCGCGCCCGAATACCTCATTGTACAAGGCCTGCGCTTCAACTTCGACGTCAAGCACCCCTTTCGCGGTCTCAAAGGCGGGCACCTGGAGCTCATGGGCATCGCGCTGGGAAGCTATGAGGGCCCCAACGCGCTGGACGAGAGCATGACGAGCGCTGACCTACAAGCGCGCATGCTCAAGCTCCCCCACAAGGGCAACAGTGGGAAAGTGGGCATGTCGAGCAAAGAAATGGAAAAACGCATCACCGACGCGTACGGTTTCGCATCACACATTCTGAAAAACGCCGCCCTCCTCACCGACGCTTACTTTCTATACACGCCCTCGCAAACCTGGCTCGCCGCACACCTCCTCGCCGACGAACCTCTCACACTCTTCTACCTTAGTCTCAAACTCCCCTCATCATCACCAATCTACCCAAAAGTCATGGCCACACTGCGCTCCTGCGCGACACTACTTTCGTCACATCGCACATTCGCCCCGAACACCGAGCGCGACGCCAAGCACAAGGCTGACGTCAAGCACTTGATTGAGAAGCTGAAGAGCTGTCGCGATCCGGATAAGGTGGATTTGGTCAAATTGAATCAGGCGCAGAAGAGAGATGCGGTCAAGGAGGATGGCGATGGAGTTGAGTTGGAGGAGAGTAAGGCTAAGAGGAGGAAGATTGAGCGGGAGACGTATGAGAAGGCGAGTGATGAGTTTTGGGGGCCGGAGCTGAAGAAGTAGGACAATCGTTACGGGGGGAAGGAAATGTAGCGAGATATTCTGGTGGATTGCATAGCGTGGCGTTCAGAGGGTTTGGGTGGGCATTTGGCGGCGTTTGGACAACTTCAGGGGCTAAATACGATCATAGTGATCTGCCAGAATCTAAGCATTTTTATACTTCTTCAAGTATTAGATGTAACTCGGCGTCATGCTAATTCAAATCGGCAAACATCTTCCGCTATCCAAGCGCCATGAACACCAATTTCCATCAATCACCCGCCATACTATCCACGCAGTCGTAAACCTCTTTTATCTCGTTCCCGCCATTCCAATCCCTCGAGTCCCACTACCCCTTCCCTCACTCCCTTCCTACTCCGATACCGTTAATACATTCCCCCCTTCTTCCCCTTTCCCACCTCCCCATCATCCCTCTTCACGCTCCCCGGCATCATCGACGCAACCGGAACACCGTTCGCACTCATCCCCACCCCCGCAGTCTTTTTACCCCCAAGGACAGAATTACCCAAATACTTGGGCATACCTCCTCCGCCAACACTTTGATTCACACCATCAGACTCCCCATCACCAGCTTCTCCCTCGCGCTCCCCCTCCCTCATCCTCGAATTTCCCAGCTGCTTCTCTTGCCGCGAGACATCAATTTCCTTCTCCTTGGCCCTAATCTCCGCCAACATGCGCTGCATCTGCACGCGATACTGCTGGGGTACATTCCCGCCCCCGCCGAAAGTGTCGATGAGTTTCTTCTTGCGCTCGTTGTAGGCTTGTCTCAGTGCTGTCGGGGACGAGTCTGCGAGGGTCTTCTTTTTGGGCGCGGATGGAGGGAGGGTGCCGAGACTGAGTGATGGTAGGTGCGAGGGGTGGGGGTTATGTGCGGGGATGGATTCTTCGTCTCCGTCATCGTTGTCGTTGGAATCGTTGGGGTCGGAGGCGTTGCCTGGGGCGTTGTGGTGGGAGTAAGCCGTCATGGATGGACGGTTGGTAGATGGTTTGGGTCTCTTGATAGTTGGCGGGACATTGATGGCCAGTGACTGGATTGACAGCGAACGCTTGAGATCGGGTGTGCCTCGTGACTGCAAAGCAGCTCGGCTTGGAGGCGCGTCGATGCTGGTGCTAGGCTCGCGGCTGCGTTGTTTCTCGGGCGTGTGGCGTGTAAGAATGCTGCCGGAGCGATGGTCGGTCTTGGTGGTGGTCCGCGGGCGGTCAGACTCGTCGTCTTCATCATCGTCAAAGGCGGGACGTTTGACAACTGGGACGGATCTAGGCGGTGGCATATCCTGTTTCTGATCATGCTCATCCTCCGGTGCTGAACTGGTGGGCTCGACTTTGGCCTCAGCCTCATGCTCATCTTCGGCCTCAACAAAGAGCGAGTCAACGTCATTCTGTTGTTGAGACGTGGTAGCTGCATCGCCGCGAGGTGTTGAGGTAGCATTACCACCTCCATTCTGGCTGGAGTTGGGACCCGGATGAGAAGAGCTCGGGGAACCATTCTCTCCACCCGCTCCATCCTGCTCAGGAGGCGCAAAGTCGCGACGAACCTTCAGCTCGCCCCTGACTGGCTTCCCACCAAGCCCCTCTTCAAAGTCCTGAAGGACAGACTTGAGCTCGACAATCGCCTTGTGCAGCTCAGGAAAGTCGGTGCCGACATTGGAGTAGACTGACACCACGTTCCAGGACGCCATCATCAGATTGTCGAAATTGGGAAAGGCAGTCTTGACGACATTGTTGAACAGGTTGACTTTGATGGCGTCGGGGATGGTGTTGAAGGTTTCTGCCTTGGCTGACTCAGGGATGGTGTCAAGACCGACGCGTTTGCGCTTGTTGGACGCATGCTTGACGACGGGCGCGCCAGGAAGACGCTTCTGCTTCTTTACTACGGAGCATTAATAAGTCATCGCTGAAGTGTATGCAAGCGAGTCTTACCTTGATCAGAAGCACCATTTCCTGCTTGACGGTCTGTGTCGAATCTCGCAAGTGTCTAGAAGTGTCAGCGTGTTGAAAGTGAAGGAGCGAGGAGGTCTTCAACGCATTTTGAGATCGTTGCTCGCTGAGTCAAATTCGGCTTGAAGTCTCTCAGCATAGCGAAGACTCTGCAACATACCTCTCCTTCCTGAAATTCTTCTGCAGGCTGCTGGCTGCACATGTTGAACGCGACTTGACGAATCTCGTTGATCTGGTTCTTCCTCGCCCATATGGCCTTGAACTTGGTCTCGAACAGCGGCACCATGCTTTTGGCAATGAACACGTGAATAGCCACGGAGCTGATGTTGCCATCATCGAGTGGCAGCGGGTCATCAGTGCGAAGCTCGAAGCGGCCATCTTCCACGGTAAGATGTGCGCGGAATACGCCAGTGCCCAAGCTGACATCATTGTCGAAGTGGACATTGCCAAGATCAAAACGAGTTGCAGTATCTTTGAGCGTCACCATGGTGAGGGGTGGGTAGACGACGCCATTGATGCGCTTGTAGGTCGGCGGCTCCGGATTTGCCAGGCTCTCAATGAAGTTGTCGAGGTGGCGGGCGTCCACATACCGCAGCTCGTCGCGCAGGATGAGTGCGCGCCGCTGCGGCTTGTTCAGAGAATTGAAGGTGGGCGCGTCAATCTCCATGATGGCCGGTGTTGTCGTCAGGATGTGGCAGGTGTGTTGATTGTGCTGGTGATGCCTGGCTGTCGGAGAATCTAGAATGATGTAAAAAAGCTCGCGGGTGAGCGTGTTGTATGCTCCAGGTGCGGGCTTTTAGCGCAGACCCTCAGCAAACGGTAGTGTGAGGTACTCTTCGCAGTGAGAGGCCGAACAGGTGTGATTCCAGTGAAGAGACTGCGCTGGGTCCAGCGCCAAATCAAAGAGGCTACCGACGGTCTGGATTCCAGTTCAACTGCTTCTCTAGGTGGCTAAACGGATGAATAGATAGGAAGGTGATCAATATATAAGTACACAGACAGCGCCAGTGGGCGCAGTGTTCTCTCACCCTGTCACCGCCGACAACCTGATCCATGGTCCAGGTAAAGGCAAAAGCAAAGTGGGTCGCAACAAACCTTTCCGCATGCTCAAGGAACTCATAGCTGGCTTTCACTTACACAATTGAGGCACACTGAATCCTATGAAGATGATCTCGCCCTTGAGACCTGAGACAATGCTGTGAAAGAATGGCTGAAGCGGAGGTGACTTGCACATTCGAAGAAGAAAAGGAGAATCGCCTTGGAAATCAACGAGGAAATAACATTTCTCGTGGCGGTGTTGTGAGACACGGAGACAATAGAAGATGTGCCGTTGATGATAGGACGACGCTCGAAGACTTCTCCTTGGGAATGTTCGTTGGAGGTGAAGAAAGTAGGGATAGAGATGAAAACATGAGATCAAATGGGAACTGACTTTGAGTCGTGCATCAAAGGGCATTGCGAGGAATTATAGGTGATATGGAAAAGGCATGTCCGCTGAGCAACGAAGATGATGGGCTTACCGCAATGGGTATGTGTCTATAATTACTTGTACACATTCAGGCAGACCCACCGATTCCAGGCCTTGATGAGTGAGGCAACCCACCACGCTTACAAGTACAGACCCTCTGGCTCGCCCTCTGTCTTTGTCTTGAGCACGCGCTCCCTAGCAGCACGGAAGTCCTCCATATTCACCCTCATTCTTCGCTCACGGAGAGCCAAGAGACCAGCTTCTGAGCAGATAGCCTTGATGTCGGCACCGGAGAGATCATCTTTCTGGTTGATGAACTCGTCAAGGTCGACGTCCTCGTTCAGGGACATTTTAGACGTGTGCAGGGTAAAGATCTTCTTCTTGGTCGATTCTGGGATATTGTTAGTGGGAGGATGTGGAGGGTGTGGGCAAGCAAACTTACGGTCAGGGTTCTCGAAGAGAATCTTGCGGTCAATGCGACCAGGACGAATGAGGGCAGGATCGAGAGTCTCGATCTTGTTGGTGGCCATGATGACCTTGACATCACCACGATCATCAAAACCGTCTAGCTGATTCAGCAGCTCCAACATGGTTCGCTGAATTTCTCGCTCTCCTCCTGATGTTGACTCGTATCGCTTTGTGCCGATGGCGTCGATCTCGTCGATGAAGACGATGGAAGGCGCGTTTTCTGCGGCGGTCTGGAAGAGTTGTCGGACCAGCCTTGGACCGTCACCAAGGTACTTCTGGATCAGCTCGCTGCCGACGATTCGCAGGAACGTTGCGCTTGTCTGGTTGGCTACAGCCTTCGCCAACAGCGTCTTGCCGGTACCTGGGGCACCGTAGAGAATGACACCCTTCGGCGGCTTGATACCCATCTCCTCGTACAGTTCGGGATGCAGCAGAGGGAGCTCGACTGCCTCGCGCACTTCCTGAATCTGCTGCTCCAGACCACCAATATCCGCGTATGACTCCGTGGGCGCCTTGTCCAACTTCATGACCGAGACCAGCGGATCCGCGTCGTCTGTGAGCACACCAACGACCGACACCGACTTGTGATGCAGCAGGATGCTCGCACCCGGCTCTAACAGATCCTTGTCGACAAAGGACATGATGGAGACGTAGTATTCGGGCCCGGTGGCGCTCGATACGATGGCGTGGTCGTCGTCGATCAGCTCCTCGAGGTTGCCGACGCCCATGGGGCTGCCGCGCATGTCGTCGACCCGCGACCGCTCGTCGGCATTCCGGTCCACGGCATCCTCCCCACCAGTCGGCGCCGGCGCGTTTCCTTCCTTGGCCGCCCTCGCCTTCCGCAGGCGCTCCTGGTTTTCGACGTATTCCTCCTCGAGCAGCAGGTGGTCGTGAATGCGCTGCATCCGCAGGTACCTCAGCTTGCATCGCGCGGTCGGGTAGACGATGGGCAGCTTCGCGGCAGCGCTGGGGCCGGCCTGCTTCTTCTTCTTGCGGCCGATGCGGGTCGTGGGCTGTGGCGGAGGCTCGTACTTTGGCTTGTCTTTCTGCACCATACTATCAGTATCCAGCGTTACGGGGCAGGCTGAACAGTGCAGCCATGCTGTGTATGTACCTTGTCTTTCTTGCTCTTATCGTCGCCCGGAGGCCCGCCGCCGCCGGCGCTGGACTGATTGTTACCCTGTGTATCGTGAGCATGCTGGCACATCATCCCCGAAAGAGGCGATCTTACCATGGCCCCTTCTCAGTGGGATGTCACTGTCGGCTGTCGAGGAGTTGTAGTCACGGCGGGAAATGAAGTGCAGTCGGGCTGCGGAGCGAGAGATGGGCGCTGTGATGGTGCAGCTGTGGTCGGCGTGTTTGTAATGTTGATGATGGCCGCTACGAGGTTGAGGTGACAGTCGCCGCGTAGCTCCCGCTCGCTTAGGTAACCCGCGCGCGTGGCGTCACTGCTCCAACCCGCAGCTGCCTCGAACGTCCGCCTCATCTTTCACCAAAGAGCGACAGACACGTCGACGCGCCCCAGAAGCGAAAAGCCATAAACTGCTAAATATCATCTCCACTGTCCCCTCCCACAATTTCTATTCACTCAGCTCGCTCGTGATTCCCGCTCCCGCTTGTCCCTGGCCCCGCTGCTGCATCCAAGCTCCAAGCAGCTCCCCACGCGGGCCACCAGGTACTCTTCTTGATAGCCTTGACGATAACACACAACTTGTTGTAGGTACGTTTCCAGCCTCAAGCTCCTATAGCGCCACATACTCTCATTCATTCTACCCGAACGCCCATAATCGGGTCATCTACCCGAGTGACTCAATCCCCGCAGCAGTTGGCGCCTTCAGAGCCTCAGGCTGACCACAGCTCTAGGACACCCTCCACTAGACTTGCTGCCTGTCTCACACCACCCTCCGCCCTCTTCTTCATTCCCGCAGCTGCTCTCCACCTCAACTACACCTCACTCACAATGGCCTCGTCCAACCGAACCCGCCGCATCGCCAAGGAGATTGCCGACATCAAGAACGACCAGCACTCCAAGATCGTTGTTGACCCCGCGGGCAATGGCGATGACCTCACACATCTCCGTGGCCAGTTCTACGGCCCGCCAGACACACCGTACGAGGGCGGTACATTCCACGTCGACATCAAGATCCCGAGCGAGTACCCCTTCAGACCGCCGGTCATGAAGTTCGAGACCAAGATCTGGCACCCCAATGTCAGCTCTCAGACCGTGAGTTGCCTCTCTCATACTTATGACGCTGGCTAATCGTACAGGGCGCTATCTGCTTAGACACACTCTCCTCACAATGGTCGCCCGTCCTGACCATCAAGTCCGCCCTCATCTCCCTCCAGTCCCTCCTGAGCACACCCGAGCCAAAAGATCCACAAGACGCCGAAGTCGCAAGCATGCTCATCCGGAACCCGGCTGAGTTCGAACACAAGGCACGAGAGTGGGCGGTCAAGCATGCCGGGGCACCCAAGAAGGAGATTGCAGAGGGCAGCGGTGGTGCCACGGCTGAGTCGATTAAGAAGAAGCACCAGCAGGCCAAGGAGAACGAGGAGAAGGTCAAGCTGGCAGCGTACGTACTACACTATTCTTTGAAAGCTATGTGCTAACATCAACACAGATACCACGGCTACAACAAGCAGCTCGTTGATCGGTTCGTCGCAATGGGCTTCGATGTCGAGGCAGTCGTGGCTGCCTTTGAGTACGTTGGCATCGACAAGATGGGTGGCGAGGACTACGAGCTGGAAGAGGCATACATGGGCGACATCACTGCCCGCCTGTTCGGCGAGGCGTAGAGGTGCAATTTGCTTTATCTTATGACACAATTTATGCAGCGACCTATATACCACCCCGAGCGATCGACGTTAAAGACGGCTAGGCGACGACTGATGGCGATCAACACCGGCGTTCTTCTTTTCCACTGTATCACACATCCAAGGGCGTCGGGTCTGTTGATTGGGCGTGCAAGGCACGTGGGAGTTTGGGATCATACGCATTGAATATTATATATACATTACTCAACTCAGCGTCCAAGTTTTCGTGGTTGTAAACCCCATGTCTTCCCATCTTCTCCAACTATTACTTTCGCATACCGCCACTTTTTAGAGGTATTAGGCAAATGCGTCTACATCTAAGCAGTCGCAGAAGTAACCTCGATGACATCCTTGGCCGTCCACACGCGTCCGGTCACCATATCCGAAACCATGACCAGATCCTTTGTGCCAAACACAGTCGCCTTGTTCGGCAGCTCGATGTTCTGCTGCAACGAGAGCTCTACAAAATTAAACCATTAGCAATGTATTCCAGTCATACAGCACCCATCCCCACAACGGTCCCTCCACATCTCAAGAGCGATCGATAAGAAAAGAAACTTAAAAGTGGGAAAAACTTACTAGACTTGTACCCATAAGTATACGCAAACCCCTCTGCGCCCTCGCACGTCAAACTCTCAGACGGGCTGGCCTGCGGGTTCAACACCCATTTGCACGTGCTCACGATTCCCTCAGGGTAGCTGTCGGACGTGTAGTTTGCGGTCAAGTCTTGTTGCTTCCAGCCGTTGGCGTAACCCGCGTCTTTGAAGGTGACGTTCCACGAGCCGAGGGTGCTGCGGGTGGTGATTGGGTTGGCGTAGGTGGTGCCGGAGATGGCGAGGGCGAGGAGGGGGGTTGAGAAGTGCATTTTGGTGATAGTAGTAGTAGTAGTAATTAGGTAGTTTTGAAGGTTCGTGTGGTGTTGATGTTGGAGTTGGGTTGGTAGCGAGTGTACTTGGTGCTGTGCTGTGATGTTTTTCAATATGACTGCTAAAGACGTTTATATAAGAATACAAAGTATACGAACAACGTCACTTTTTTCCCTTAAGCTTTTCGCCGATGCATGGCGATGTCTATTTCCGAAGCGCGCCGGTACGCTACGGCAGGTAGGGTGACAGCCCTAAGGGGGGATCGGCGCGAGGGTGACGGGCCGAACGTGCAGGGTTTGGGGAATGGTGTTTTATTGGCGGTGGAAACACGGTGAAGATGATGGTTGTTTCTTTGCGTGTACCCGGGAGGTAATTGGCGGATGGTGGTTGTGGTTGTCACTGCGGTGCATTGCATTTGATGTCGTCCTGCCTCTGGTTTCGAAATATGTTCCGAGGTATTCTACGAGTTGCTGTAGTCACATTAATCTCAGAAGTCTACTCGGGCGTATACCCTACCGTTCAGTAATCACAATATTGACTCCATAATTCCACAGCCATGAGCGCAAGTCGTGCAAGCGTCAATTGACATAAGACAAGGAATCCTCAAGCATTTAGTCAAGACTTGCTGCATGTGGGTCGTCATGATGCGGAACAACGGCGTCGTAGTGGATCGGTACAGTACAAAAGCTATTTGATGCGGACATTTCTCCGAGCCCCGGTGGCGTTACATCGAAATTTACCTGGGTTAATGAGAAGTGGATGGGTGGCCCAGGGTGGGACCGCGAGGAGCGGAGCGGGTGTGGCTAAATGGGGAAACGGGGCTTGTCCGCTTCCGAGAGGCACCAATGCGACATCAGATATGAACAGCACATAGGTCCTACATTTATGTTGCGATGTGATTCAGCGTTTTCGTCCGCGATGATGGCGAGGTTTGGGGTCGGAATGTGAGGGGGGTTCCTACTCAAACTGGAGGAAGCAGCCAGCTTACCGTTGTGTGATTTCCCTAACAACGACTGATGCTTCAATTACTTCGACAGCATTCTTCCTGCTACTTCTCATCCTTTCAAATCCTATATCCTCCTTCCAACAGCTTGCGACTGAGGACCCGGATCATCATCGTATCTCGGCGTCCTTGCCTTGTACGGTGTCGTTCAACTGGCGTCCTTTCAAGCAGCGAACAGCATAGCCCACACGACTAACGCTGCGCAGCCTGAATCCCCCTTACATCAGATGACTTCTAGTGAAATAATAGTGACGGCAGAAGCTCAACGCTGTACAATATGTTTAGAGCCCTTCGAGCAGGCGATACTGCCGCTCAGTCCCGACAAGGTCAAAGAGTGCAACATGGCGTATATGACACGCGCCCCGCACATCAGGGACGTGAGGCAAAGCGCAAAGGGGGTTTGTCGAAATTGCCAGTTATTGGAAGAGGTTCTCATGCGTTACTCAATGGACGAAGATGTTCGACTGATTTGCGAGTTGCCTCCTTCCTGGACTGTAGCACACTCTTGGTGTGTGGATCTCTGCTTCATTTCAGACAGCGGTGATGCGGAAGTCATAGGACTGTTGAAATTCTTGGTGTGTTGAATCCAGCAATTGGCAACTCTTGCGTCAAGTCTGTTCAGTCTCGTATCTTTCGATATCTTGATCCTTGTTGATACATACAGGGGACGGTGTCTTGCTGAGGGCAAACATTTCCGAGGATACAGGCTCTGATCTTGCAGTGTCTCGAGCTAAAAGATGGGTTGAAACCTGTTTCAGTGAACATGAAGAGTGTCGCAGTACGATACCCAGGACCCTTCCCACTCGTCTTCTCTACATCAATGGTCCGGAAGAGGTACGCATTCGACGAGTGAAAGTGAAACGCTGAACTATGCCTGTCTCAGCCATTGTTGGGGAGGCCGTCCTGTGCTCGAAACGACAACAGTAACCTTGCAGGTTTACCATGAACGCATTCCGTGGAAAGACCTTCCCAAGACATTCCAACATGTGATATCGTTCACGTACCGACTTGGTATCAAGTATCTCTGGATTGACAGCCTCTGTATACTGCAAAACTCTGTCGAAGATTGGCAGCATGAAGGATCCAGAATGGCATCAATCTACGAGGGTGCACATGTGACACTTGCGGCTTCGTTTTCCCCTAATGCGTATGCTGGGTGTTTTCGAAAGACACTTGACCCTTCGAAAAGTTGCTGCTTCCAGTTGGAAGATACCACTGGTAACAACTTTGCCGTTTACACCCGATTCATCCTGCAACACCATATGGAGGGGACATTAGTGGGAAGCGTACTCAGTCAGCGGCCATGGGTCTATCAAGAACGACAGCTGTCGCCACGAATCATTCATTTTCTGGACGAAGAGTTGTGGTTTGAGTGTTGCGAAACCACCCAGTGCGAATGCTCTCGACGTTTCTCCTTGAGCGAGCCGAAGAGGAAGCCCGCCATCCGAAAGCTTTGGCAGAACTCTACGTCGCCTCATGATTTACAATGGCGCTGGTGAGACACAATTGAGGAATACTCAAAGAAAGCTTGCAATCTGACTTTTCCAGAGGACTTGTTCCCTGCGATTCAGGGCTTAGCCAAATTAATGCCGCAAGCGAGCGGGAGATACTTAGCAGGTCACTGGGAAGCTGGTCTTGCCTCCAGTCTGCACTGGTTGGTTATACCATTGAAGGACAGTCACTTGACTACAGCGATAAAGTGGCGCGCACCGAGCTGGTCTTGGGCATCCGCACCTGGATGGACATGGTGGTCTGTTGGGGCGGCTTTCCTACGCGACGCCCACGCTTGCTTCACCGTTATCAGTGCAAAGACTGTGCCAAAAGGTCTTGATCCCACAGGTCAATTGATCTCTGGAGAGCTTGTGCTCAATGGCACCTGCATACGTGGCAAAGTATGCTGTCGCGAATTGGGTGCCCCTACGGTTGACGTCGGACATATATACCCTGGCCCGGAATGGCATACCATCATTCATTGGGATCGCCCAAGATTACAGAAACTTCCAGATGGCTTAGACGTCACCTTGCTGTTACTGTATGGGCGTGACAATGATATACAAAAGAGGGTGATACTGAAGAAAGCACACGATCAAGACGATGTTTATGAGCGCATCGGCCTCTATAGTGCAACCCTTCCGGAAGAAGGTTCAGTAGAAAGCCACTTAGACGGAATGCATGATGAGGAGCAGATAACAGTCACTATAGTATGAGGCAACCAAGGAATATCACTCGCCTCTGTCAGTCTCGAAAATTTCGGTGCGCTCCTTCCAGATTTGAACACCACGTCCTGTTGCCGCATTAAAAGCAACAGCACTGTCTTATAGCTGCCTGATGGCGCCGAGGAATATTAGTAGCCAGATAAGGGCATCTCACAAGATCATTCCTGGAACGCGTAGCGGGAAGCTAGGTTTTGGGATCCACCAACGGATCCAAGTCACTCAAATACGAACCTGGTTCACTCTATGTACATAATACTCAGTGACTCGACGTCTCGGCCTCCTGATTATTAGAGCTGCAGCCACAAAAAAACATCTCGTTCGGCTATGCCGATTGGCTAAATTTACCTTATGCACCCCCTTCTACTTCGCAGCGTATCGGGACCGAGCCTCTCTGTCGGACCAGTCGCCAGGTCGTCCTAACACGGCCATATAAGTTCACGCCGTTCTTATTTTTGGCCTAGTCACAGACTCAGGACGACACAATCGCACAAGAATGGGACCGAACGAAATTTGAAGTTAGATCTTCTTTGCAAAACAACTCACGCACCTCGATTGTCCCCATCGCGCATTATGGTAGATATTGCTTAATCCATGAGCTTGTTAGAAATTAAATGTAGCCGGCCGAGAAGCAGATATCGTAGTATATAGACTGGATGAAAATAGATTTACTTTACAATGTATGTAGGTAATATGTGGATATCAAACACTCGAAAGACCTGCCAACCAACCCGCTCGCCATCGCTAAAGACTATGTGACAAAATTGAACATGAAGGTATTTGTTTACCAACGCAACTCCACATATATGCATGAAACCCCTCCTCCTCTTCGCATCCACACTTCTTTCTCACATGTATTCTTCGTGGAATTCATCTCCATTTTTGACGTTCTTCATTTCGGTCCATAATGCCCACGTGCACTCTGCTGCTGATTATAACTCGCGTCCATTTCCACGGGATTCTGCCACGCCGGCGCCTCATGCACGCTCGCATGATGCGCATACTTGTCCAACGGACTCGGCGCCATTTGCGGACTCTGCATCTGCGCCATGCCCGGTTGCGGTGAATATGGTGCCTCGTGTGGAATTTGGCCTGGCGGCGGTTGGTAGCCTGGTTGGTAGCCGTAGGACTGGTATGGATCACCTGGGGGGGTGTGAGGATCGAGTTTTCCTGCCGCGGCGTTTTTTCTGCGGCGGAAAATGAAGAAGGCTACGGCGCCGAGGAGCGCGAGACCGCCGATGATGCCGCCCACGATGCCGCCGATTGCGCCGCCGGAGAGACCTGAGTTGTTTGAAGGGGTGGGGGAAGGTGAGGATGAGGATGTAGCGGAAGCTGATATGGATGCGATAGCGGAGGCGGGTGTCGAGTTTATGGTCGGTGTTGCGGAGGATGCGCCGGGGGTGGTGGAGGTGAGTGCGAGCAGTTGTTGTCTGTTGACAGTGTATGAGAGAGCGGTGGGGCTCGCGGATGAGAGAGAGGAGAAGGTTTCGTTCAGTCGAGATGCGTTGAGTGGTCGGAGAGGGTTGTTCTGGACACTCCAACAAATGTTGAATTGGCCTTGAAGTTTGGTGCAGTCCTCACTATGCCATGTCAGTCTGAAGTCGCGAGGGCATTGGTTGGCTGAAATTGGCTTACAGTGTTTTGTCAAGACAGCAGTACTTGACTGTTCCACTGGTGCAACCTATCTGCTGGGCTGATGGTGTAGTTGTGTCTCCTCCGTCGCACTTTTTTGCCTCGTTCCAGCAGACCGAGTCCGCTACACCCGGTGCGCAGCAGTACCACTTCTTCGTGATGGTGTCTTGACTACACATATTTGGCGGCGCACAACCATAAGGCATGCTACCACATTTTCGCATTGCGCCTGCAGTTGTGTTTCCATTGGTTCCTGCGAAGGAAAAGTCCTCGAATACTGCCAGCGCCGGTGATGCGCCGAGGAAGAGAAGCCATAGCGGCTGCTGGGAGAGGAGGCGCATCCTGGCTGCCACAATGTGGTGACCGGACCCAGATGAACAGAAGGGTTGAAAGATGCAACGCGAAACCAGGCGCGATGATCCTTAAAGAGAGTGATGATATGATCGCGACTTTTAGGGCTGACAGCGCACTCGCGCGCCGGTGGGGTGTCTATGTTTAAGACGAGGCAGTGTTTGATCAGGGGCAGGCAGTTGTGCTGTGGCTGGCTCATTTGGTGGCCGCCAATTGCAACTATCGAGCGGCGCCTCTTGTGTACATCTATGCTCGGTTGGGCAACTTCGAGACAGCGGTCGTGATTTTGAGCCAATGTCATCGTAGCCAAGCCGGGCCGATGCATGGTAGTCTATTTGGGGCCAAATACGCCGCCTCACCACCACGAGGTGGCAGGCATGCGGTTTCCACAAGACTGGACCGAGGTTGAGACCTCCATACTGAAGCTCTTTCCCAGAGCCTGCGCAGCCGGCCCGCTATGATGAATCGTTTTCATGCCGGAGAATTGATGAATTGCAAAACCTATTGCCCCTTATGGCATTGTCTTAGTGGGGGGCCTGATGAAGGTACCCAAGACATTGCAACTGATATCCATGCAGCGGCTCAATTGGCGGTCTCCCCAACTACGCATCTGTGTGAAGATGTGGTCCTACTGTGGACGTATAAGCAAACTGCATCCATGTACCTCGTGCCAGCAGTACTGTATAATCTTCTCGTGAACGTGATAACCCCAGGAGGCGAGTCTGCGAACGTCCAGTGCATATCGTGGGGTGTGGAAGAGCTGCACGCCACAGCCTATTGTGATCATGTCTGGCGCATTACTTGCAGGGATTTCCGCTTGCATACGAGTGCATTTCTTGCTATGAAGCACCTCACTACGATTGTTGAAGTGTTTGGTGGTGATTTCGGGAAGCACAGCATGGCACGGGACACTTTGGCTCGTGCCGAGCGGCTCTTCGCGTGTGGGACGCTAAGAACTGTTAGCCCACCCGGGATCGATTGAGACTTCCCTCGATCTTCACTGGACACCTATCACGCTTCTCCCCAAACTCAGTCTTTTGAACTCGGCTTCATTTTGGCACGCTGGTGGAAGTGAACAGATGTTGGCCCAGGTACAAACGATGTGCGTGTGCACCTTCCTCGCTGTCGTGCGTCAGCTCAATGCGCACCACGGTTGTCTGCCCTACGCAGAGGCTTGCTTTCGTCTCACCTGGTTTAGCGCAGCGTTCTTCAAATGTTCCACTCGACTATTGGTGTGCCTTCGATGTCGCCATAAGCATGAAGTCATCAGAAGAGCAAGCTTCCGCGCGCATCAACCTATGGAAACATACCTCTCCACGTTGCTTCTGCTTGTACAAGACATGCTACGACGGCCATTGCGACTATCCGCGGTACTTCACTTGCTACGACTATGTTTTCAAGCTCTCACAGAGTAACACGTCATCATGCCTGCTTTCAAGAATAACCAAACATGTAGTGCTTTTCGTTCGTGCAAGGTCGAAGCTCATTGTGCGAGATATTGCGGAGGCTGGGCTCTACTTGCACGCAATATATGTGATTAAAAGATAGCTAAAGCATTAGGAGGCGACCCTACCAACCCAGGAATGTTGAGAGGCGCGGATGTGAGTAAGAAGGAATACCGGCCTGTCTTCTTGCAGTGCGCTGAGAGTGCCTTCAGATCCCATAGCTCACCAATGCACATGCCAAACATTGACAGTAGCCATGGATGCAGAACTGGATGGCCTGGTCAGCACTAAAACGAAAAGGCGTCACGATTCGGAGTGCACGTACCAAGGGCTTCCAGTTCAGCCGGTTCCCTGTTCTCCTTCAACGGAGGCAGCGCTTCAAACGCAATTGAGTCACCCGCCACGGCTGCAAAGTGCTTGTTCCACAGCCACTTCGCCGTCTCTTTGCTGCCATCAACACCCGAGATCTGTACGTTTTGGAGCTTCGCAAAGTCTTCGGGTGTCGGTCCTTCGAAAGTCTCTGTCATGCCGGTGCGGATGATGAGGACGTCCCCTGGCCTAAAGTCTACCTTTTGCTTCTTCGCAATCGCTTCGATGTCCGCGACAGTGATGCGATGTCCCTCAAAAGGATGGCAGATCAATCCATCGCCCGTTTTGCCTTCCGTAGCAGCGTTCTGCTCATACCAGGCTTTGTAGTCGATCAAGACCCCACGAGCTACAAGTCCACCCTTTTCATGCCAATGGTCCAAAGTTGGCATTTGATTCTCGCTAGACAGAGAAACAGAGAGCCCTTCCTTGGTCACCTGGATACCATTGTAGGCAAGCTTCGTGTCCTGATCTTGCCAGTGGACTAGACTGTCCCATTGGCTCGATTTCTTCACTTTCTATGAGTCTTGTTGCGATTTGGTGCTGAGGGCATATTACCTGAGTATTGAATGTAAGCTCATCATCCCATCCTTCGCCAGTGCCCATGCCAGCCTCCGCGAGCTTCGTCACCTTGTGGATCGGATCAATTCGGCCTGGAAAAGGGAACTTGAAGGCATTGAGGGGCCAGCTAGGAGACAATGAGCTCGAGACGAGCTGGCCGAATAGCTCATCGCCGACTTACTTGAGTGAGATAGAGACTCCGTCTCTTGCCTCTCGACATGCAGCCGCTACTACTTCAGGCGTGAGTAAGTTGAGAGTGCCTTTTAAGTCTTTCTTGCCCTCGTGGTCGAATATGCCCCATGCGCAGCCTTGCGGCATCCCCTCCACCGCCGGGAGGTCGTCGAAGTCTGGAATATTGCTGGCCATGGGGAACGAAGATAAGGCTCCAATTGCAGTCGCACCGACTTAAATGTCGTCAAGCAGCAGTCGCACCGAATATGAAGCGGGGTGCTTCGGAGATCTTGGAACTGCGTAGTCCTCGCAACATGACTGGTGGAGTGTCCCCGCAGGTCTGTGTAACCTAGGCTAATGTGTGACAAGCCATACTATTGGTCCAATGCGACGGCCCTACCATGACTTTGCAACATCGACCCACATGAAGGTTAAGTGATCAGCATAACACCAATCACAAGAATACGGTGAATACGGCTAACACTGTTAGGGTGCGCGGGGCGTCCCACGGTCAGCAAACCTCTATTTAACTTGGTCGTCAACAACAATCTCACGTCAGTCGCGTAGAGCTACAGAGCATCTTCTGAGGGGTACATCTACGCCCAACAGTCAGCACGACACGATATTGGCCCGCCACTTTGCTCAAATCCCTCATCGTTCAAACTTGTACAACACCAACTGTTACTGAAAGAGTACAACCATGTCTGAAGTCATTGAATCCAACGATGCGGCTGTGCCGCCAGAGCAAAAGTACTTTGTCGAAGCAGCCAAACGCAAGAGATCGGATGGGACGAAACAGTTCGAGCAGCTACACTTCAGTGAGAATGACCGTCTACGTAGCCTAGCGGACGACCCATTCGCAGATCACGCTGCGCTGGACGCTCTGCCTTCTCCAATCGAGGATGACGGTTCTACCAAGTTCCTCATTCTCGGAGCAGGAATGGGCGGAATCGTCATGGCCATTCGCTTGATCAAGCAAGGCTTCTCTCCAGACCAGATCGTACTTATCGAGACTGCTGGTGGTGTTGGTGGGACATGGTACTGGAATCGCTACCCTGGCTTGCATTGCGATGTCGAAGCATACATCTACCTGCCTTTGCTGGAAGACACTGGCTACATGCCAAAAGAAAAGTATTCATCGAGCGTCGAGATCCGGACCTACCTCGAAGATCTTGTCAAGCGCTTTGATCTTGGAAGTCGGATTCTGTTCCGTTCTCAAGTCACTGGATTGGAATGGGACGACGAAGCCAAATCGTGGAAGACTGGACTCGTGGCCCGGAGTGGTCCAGATGGAAAAGCCGAGAAGAAGCTCACGGTGCACGCCGATTTCATAACTCTTGCCAGTGGATTGTTTCCTTACCCGCAAGTACCCAAAGTCCCAGGTCTAAGCGACTTTAGTGGCGAGATGTTCCACACATCACGGTGGAACTACGATGTCACAGGTGGCTCAAGTGATGTCGCATTCCCTGAAATGGACAAGCTCAGAGGCAAACGCGTTGGCATCATCGGCACAGGCGCAACTGCGATCCAAGTCGTTCCACAACTCGCAAAGTACGCAAAAGAACTCTACGTCTTCCAGCGTACACCCTCGCAGGTGAATACCCGTGGACAGCGCAACACGGACCCAGCGGAGTGGCGTGCCAACATTGCCGCAAAGCCTGGCTGGCAGAAAGAACGACTGGAAAACTTTGCCGACCATATTGCTGGCAATAAACAGCCAGATGACGAAGATCTGGTCGATGACGGATGGAGCAAACTGGAGGCCTATTGTGCGCTCGTTGGCAGCAACCGCTTTGGTCGCATTGCACCCGACCAAGCTCAAGAGCACATCGGCCGGATGATAGCACTAGACTCCGCGCACAACAAACAAGCCCGTGAACGCATCGCGAATGTGGTCAAAGACCAAGACACGGCCAAAAAGCTGACCCCATGGTACCCGACATGGTGCAAGCGTCCTACCTTCAGCGACATGTACCTCGAAACATTCAACGAGCCCCACGTGCATCTCGTCGACACCGACGGCAAGGGCATCGACAGTATCACGCCTCAAGGCATCGTTGCCAACGGGCAAGAATACCCCATCGACATTCTGGTTCTCAGCACGGGTTACCGTTCCCCATCCGCTGGCGGCGATCCAGGCGCTCGCATGGGCATTGAGATCGTCGGTCGTAACGGCCGTACTATAACCAAGAAGTTTGAGGAGCAGGGCATAAGCACCCTACACGGTGTCTTCTCAAATGGATTCCCGAATCTCTTTTTTCAAAGCGCGACACAGGCTGCTGCGACAGCGAATTACATGCACGTCATCGAAGTTCTCAGCCAGCACATTGCCGCCATCATCGCGCACGGACACAAGCAATCCTCCGATCCGAGCAAGAAAGTCTTGATCGAACCCTCTGCTGCTGGGGAAGATGCTTGGGGCATGCAGATTGCGCAAGGTGCGGTGTATTTCAGCGCCGTTGCGATATGCACGCCGAGCTATCTCAATCTTGAGGGTGAGGCGTTCCAGATGCCGCCGGCGGATGATCACGTTGCGATGATGAAGAAGGCGAAAGCGGCGATTTGGCAGGGTGGGTTGGTAGATTTCACGAGGTTTATTGAGAAATGGAGGGGTGATGGAATGGATGGGGTAGATGTCAGTGTTGCGGCTTGAGGTTCGGATGGGCGATGAAGAAGTCAGCTTCAATAGATTGATAGAATCTAGTCACTACGTATATACATATGTACCACGCTGAGGTTGAAAACATATTTGCAATTCCACGACATGAGTGGATTTGCATCAAACTTGTTTCCTGACTCTCGAACCTTAATTCTCCAAGAACAATGTTCAGACCGTGATACTTGAGCTCGACTTCACTAATCCTGAACTAGAGCATACAACAAAGCGACCTGTTTCCGCCATTGATGTCGCTGATCTTCCACTTCCATCAGGCTACCTTCTTTGGCTTCCTAATCATCAATGGCGATGGATAAATCCCGCTTCCGCCATACTTTCCTAGGTCGAAATCGAATACCTCAACCTCTTCGAAACCATGACGCTTGTACAACGCCACACCCTGCTGACTCGACTCCAAGTAGATCGGCAGACCAAGTTCATCCGCCTTCTTCGTGCCCCAATCAAGCAGCAACTTCCCAGCCCCTCTTCTCTGAAATGCAGGATCCGTATGTAGCATGTGTAGAACTGATCAGAAGATGAGCGAGGCCTGTCATACGGAGGAACAAAGGAAGAGGTTGTTCATCACGTACACAAATGCGGCTTCCCACCCACCAACTCCTTTTTCTTCCTCGCCAACCCGCCAAAGAACTCCACACACGCTTCCCGATTCACGCCTTGGCCTAAACTCCTCGACGGCCGCTCCGCCACTGCAGCATCTTCAGGCGTAGCATAAACGTGCCACTTTGCAAACGAAACAAGCTGCTTCGTGTCTTCGTCATAAGCTTGCATGTACGTCGTCGACAAATCTTCTTTCCTTGTCTCGGCAAAATGCGCAATTCGTTGCTCTCTCGAGTCTGGTGGGAATGGGCCTGGGAAGAGGATTGGGTTGAGTGGGAGGTCGGCGAAGGCGAGCCAGCCGACGTCGCAGACGCGGGGGAGGTCAGTGTCGGAGACCTCGCGAAGGATGATGGCCATTTTTTGCAACGATATCGTGAAAAGAGATATTCTGCTCGTGGGAAGTTAAGAGAAAATAAGGCCGCGTTGTTGCCTGATATGCAGTGCTAGAGTCGGCATGACTAAGCCGTATGTCAGTATTCCGACGGAACACGCCCTTTCAGCGCCCTTGTAAGTGTGGACGGGTTTTCCAATCATTTGATCGTTCAACGACTAGGATGTTGTTCATGGAGCCATCCACGGTGTGTAGCTTCTGCATAGACCTCGTTCCAGAAAATAAAGATTCTCTTCTCCATGGTGCGCTCACACCATATGAAGCTTTTCAGCGTCGTGCGCAATGTTTCCCATTCTTGCTCTGGGTCTTGCGTTGGATCCGGGAACCTTTCTCGAATCAATGTCGCTACTTGTTGCCTGATGTTCTTCCTGTCGGTCATGCCACCGCAGACGAACAAGACCCACTGAAGTAAAGCTGGCGCAGGTTCATATTGTGCGCCTCTAGGAATCTTAGCAATGACTTGGAAGACCTGCGCTATACAAATTTCTGGTATGTAGCAGCCCATCCATATGCCCGTGGAGAGCTTGTATGTGCATATATAAACACCGAGGATGCAGGCTTCGTACCAAGGATCGGGCCCCGCTGGATTGTTCCGACTCTCGCGCAGCAGGTCCATCAAGCGAGATTCGAGATTAGCTTGATTGTTGTCGATTGGGAACGTTTCGAGGACTTCTTGATCAGGGTTGCATTGCGAGTCAACGACCCAGCAAAGGGCATTAAGGTCTTGTAAAACGATCGCGCATTCTGGCGGCCAGTACATCATGCTCGTCTGTAGTCCTTTGGGCACTTGCCATCGCTGAGACTGATCGATGCCGATGGGGTTTTTGAAGTCGCTGAAGTCCCGGTGCGAAAGGAAGCGCGGTGTACCAGCCATTAAGCAACTCAAAAGGTCCTGCCAAAAGAGGGCGCGCTGTACTTCATCGATCAAAGCAACATTTCGCTCTTTACAGAGCTTCATCATAGTCTGCACTCCTTGGATGTGCATAGAGATTGTTTTGCAGTCGGCGCCATCGACGCGGTATTCATAGCCGATCAGCAGCAGCATCGCAGTGAGCGTGGATACTTGTGGTGCACCCTTGAGGCCTTTGATGTTGACTCGTATGCCATTCAGAATTTCGCCACGATGTTGTAGAATTTCGACGTTGGGTAGGTTGTTATTTGCGGCTAGCGAGAGGACCAACGAGAGAGCATGGAAGAGTGAAGGATCGGTCAAGGCGCCTTTGAAAATGGTCTCCATGCCCTGAAAGAATGGCTTCCCCGAATCTTCTACACAGAAAATTGGTTCGCCGACTTGCTTTGCTGATGCTACACATTGTCAGCACTTTGCAATGATTGTGCAATACCTTGATATGATAAGTACGTACGATGTCGCATGAGCGTTCGCAGTCGTTCGGGGCAGCCGCAGAGGGTGTCGAATGGGTCCATGAGACTAACCGAGGGCGCCTTCGTTAGCGCAACAGTATTGGTAGGTCGCTTCGTTGCCACCGTCGTCTTGCCGTCTATCTCGACAGGCACGAAGACGCCATCTTTCTTTGCTCGATCCGCCTTGCTTCTTTGGATGCCGTTGCGGATGGCGTGTTGTCTGAGCTTGCCCTGCCTCTTACGATCCTTGATCTCATCCGGGTGCGAGACGGACACAAATGCATACATGGCGGAAGTCGCAAGATGTGTCCTACCTAATTCGGCAGTATGTGCTTCCTCGCTTGGTGTTTGGGCGTCTTATCAACTTGCGGAAACAAGGATTTTTAAGGCGAGCCACAGGATGCTGAGGGGCGATGTACGCCACGGCTGACCCTGGCCAGCACAGGGATGCGGCTTACCAATGTCACAGCCTCTCACAGTCGCACGGCAGCAGATCCTTGTTACATCTTCTTCTGATCGTACGTTAATAGTCGTGGAAAGCTCAACTTGACGACAATGTAACATTCAACGTGGCAAGCAAGGAGGCACAGGGTACCGCGAATTGAACATAGCTTTGCTTATTTTGCTGCACGAGTCATGCGAAATGCTTATGAAATGTCTACCACATTTCACCAGCTGATTTATTGATTTACAATCCGGTGAAGACAGCAGGGACGAAAGAATGTTAGAGAAATGTTGACACGGCAAGTGGTAGGTCATTTTTCCTTTTGATTTGGGACATCACTAGTTGCATAACAAAGTTAGTCGAAGATCATATGCAGAAGATCACCGTTGTCAGCCTCAGATCGCCCTCCTTCCACCTGCCTCTGAGCGGACGTGTTAGACCGCCACCCAGGTCAAAACCTTACCAGTACTCACACCGGCACTAGAGACTGTCATGCATCCCATTTCCGAAGGCATAGGCACTAAGAGGCGTTTCACGCACCAACACCGATGGCTCCTCATCGTCGAATGCGTAAGTCCTTCGACACTCATCTGGATATTGAGTAGCTTCGTAAGTCTCTTCTGGGTCCTGATCCGGGTTATGGTAATCTTGATCAATTGGCGTCTCCTGCACAAGAATGAGCTCTTGGGGCGGTTGCCGACGATGATCCATTCCGGGACCTTGCTCATAATGCGGATTTGTCAAGTCAATCACGTTGTCAAGATCCTCGTCCTTTGCGTTAGTACCGTCACCAGGCTCGTTTCGATACCTGTCTGTTGCTTTCAGCGAGTTAATTGAATCTTGCTGCTGCGAGTCGGGTAGGCCATGCTGAGTACAGCCATACTCGTCGTAGTGCTCCCTAACTTGATGAGAGGCCTGACTCACACCCAAGGACTGCGGCAGCGAACTATCCCAGCCGTGCACGTTGCGAGATCGGTGGCCCACATAACCTGCTTGGTCGCCATCGTTCGACGAAGGCCTTACTTGACTTGCGTATTGAAAGTCAGCATTCTCGTAGTCCTCTGTGATGGACGGTAGTGGAGTATTTGCGCGCCAGTATTGGGAAGCCGATAGTGTTTGTATAATATTTTGCGTCAGCTTCTGCTCCGACGGATGAAAGAAGCGTGACACGTTGTCCTGATTGATGGCTTCGCCAGGTAGGCCGACAGCAGTGAGGTCTGGCAGAGACTTGGAGATGCGTTCCACGAGCTGTGAATCAATCTGTCGTGGCTTCCAACCCTCAATAGACCGACGGTAAACGTCCTCCAGGTCCTCAGCGTAGCACTTGTTTGAGAACCAGCGATGACCCAAGGCTTGGGTTGAGGTCATGCGTTCATCTTCATTGAGCACAAGGAGACGCTTGATGAAGTCTTTTGCCAAAGGCTCCACCTCGCCCCAGGACGGATGGTACTCGTCGTCGAGATCACTCAAGTCGCATCGTGCAGCTAGCCCCATGATAACCATTCGCGGGTTCTCGTTGTATTGAGGATGCGTGCGATTAGTGAAGAGGCACTCTCCCGAAAGGATAGTCGCAGTGATTGCACCGATGGACCACATGTCGACGCTCTTGGAGTAACCTTCGTCATCTCCAATTGTTGGGTTGACCCGGTGAATCTCCGGCGCTGCGAACTCGAGGGTCCCGACGTAGGAGAACATGCGTCGGTATTTGTTGGCTGTGGGTTGACTGCTACCACCAGCATGAGGCAGATATCTGGCATTTCCAAAGTCTGTAATTACAACACGCGCCCCGTCGTCAAGGGACGTCATGAGTATGTTGTCGGGTTTCAGGTCGCGGTGCACAATCTCATGCTTGTGAAGATACTCTAAACCAATGAGGACTTGTCGGATAACAACTGTAGCTTGTGCATTGTCGAGTCGGCCACCCTTGTACTCAAGATACGAGAAGAGATCACCGCCAGTGACCAGCTCGAGGAAGATGTAAATCGAGCTGTTGCTCCAGAACACCTTTTCAATGCTGATAACGTTCGGATGGCGTAGGTCCTTGAGGTTATCGAACTCACGGAAGGAAGCTGCAACGCGAGTTGGCCAGCGCTTTGCGGCTCTCACGCCCTTGTGCTCTCTCGGTCCTGTAGGCAGCCGCAGACTGGGTAGCTGTGTATTGTCGTAAAGGTGGTCAAGTCGGATCATTTTGCATGCAAGCTGTCGTTGCGTCGCTTGCTCGATGCCTATCAGCACCTTCCCGTAGCCACCCTCTCCCAGCAAGCGGCCAGTGATGAGGTAGTCGCAGGCAAAGATAGCCTTCTCTCGCTCTTGAACCGCCGTGAAGCTAGCTTCGTGGATGTCTTTGACAGAGGAGAACTCAAGCCAGACTGTCTCTGACAGATGAAGCTCATCTCCCTCGTCGAGCAGGAAGGTGTTGTTTTGGCCCATGAGGATGCCACGGCCTTGTGAACCAGTGCATTCAGGGTTACTTTTCTTCAGAAACGTGCCATTGACAGAGACATTCGTAGCATAGACGAACGGCGCAACGTCAGAGACAGGGTCTTGCTCATAGAGAATACAATGAATGCGCAAATGTCGTCTTGAGATGGTGAGGTCGTCAGACCAGCAGTAGCGACTGCCAGCATGTCAGAACACGTTCAGACGCGGTCAGGACGCTGTGCTCTCACCAGCACCCAGGGTCCCGGCCGAGAAGGAACTGTTCATTGGCGCATATTGCAACGCTACCATGAAGGTCTGCATGCGTCAGTCGCGTATGTGAGTGGTGGGTGCATGCTATCTTACCATTTGGGCTATCTCCAGCTGTTCGAATAGTAAAGTAAGCCACCTCTTCACCCGCCATCTTCACACGACAAACCGACTCCGCAGTCGCCTCTCTTTGTTCACAAGGCGCATGTGATGCGCGCAAGGTGAGAGCGCGACGCGTGACATCGGGACGTGCTTAAGCTCCGACCTGCGCTAAGGCTCAGAGTCGTATGGCGCCAGGCTAAGCGAGCCCCGCACGAGAGCCGACCACATATTCGAATTCGGGCAGCTGCAACCTTCTCTTCTGCACCCACGACACTCATCTCGACAGCAACGTAAGTCTATCCCTGATGCCATTTGCACAGCTCCAGGACACTCAATTGAAAGCATTGAGCTGCGCCTGGAGCTTCTCCTCTCCGCCGCCGACCCCGCACTCCAAGCATACCAGCCGCTGACCTCACACTAGCTAGCCGACAAGATGAGAGCCAAATGGAGGAAGAAGCGCGTGCGACGTCTCAAGCGTAAGAGAAGAAAGACGAGGGCTCGCTCGTAAGTTATCCATTGCACCGTCTTCCAGCTTCCGCATTTCTAACCCCTCCTGCAGCAAATAAACGTCTCGCCCCCTCAATCACAGCACCCACCTCAATTCTGAACGACAACGATCACTGAACGACACGTTATCTACGCACTACCATCTGGCCACCTCGCACCCGCTGTCTTCTGCATTTCCGCACCTGGCTCACTGGGCTACGTCATACGGCGGACACGCGACACTGCGAGCTTTGAAGCTACCACCACGGATGGTTACGACTGTGCTGGATTGAGGAACATTATTGGGCTGCTGGTCAATTGCACGTTGAGGTTCTCGAGAGTTTACTTGACTTAGATGGTCACTCTAACACCGGCTTGCTCTCCATCAAGGATGCTTGCCTTTGACTGATACATCATGCCATGTGGATGCACGACACGATAACGGAATCAAAAAATGCCCCACGATTTTTATTGTATTGATTATGTGATGCTATTGGTGATGTACGATGATCTACCCTACTGAGAACAACGCGAGTCTCCATGTGCCAAGCAGTGATGTCACTGGTTTGGTTGTCGCGAAAGCCGAAGACCAGAGTGAGATAATTTATCACTTGATCAGTCCGCATGAGAACAGCATTAAAGGTTCGATAATTATGGCGAATAAGATGGCCCGACGAGCGCTAATGAAACGAGACGTGCCGCCTCACGTCCTAATAAATAATGTCAAGAAAACACCTGCAATGACTCCTCCAATGCCACCTGCCCAATCCTTATCGACCTCGCACCCCGATCCTGATGAGCGAACATATACCCAGTCCTCTCCAATTGTGAATACATCCACTCAAGCCCACTGATCACCCTCCTTCCTCTACACCGCCCCATCACGCGTCTGACAATCCAACCGCACCTCGCGACAGATACGCACGCCATCAGCCTCGCTCACACGCGGAGAACTCGCCTTGTCCGTCGCCCAAACATGCGCCGAAACACCAGGCGAGCGATCCCGAGTCGTTGTCGATGTACGTGCATTCGTATCCGTCATCTCAGTGACTGAGCGCTGTGCGAATCGCGGAAGAATCGAGCCTCGCGTCGTACCTTTCGTGAAGATCCACGCAAACACCGAGCGCCGTGTCGTCGTCAACGTAATGTTCTCGTCATCCATTGAGCCATGTCGAAGTCGACTCACCGACCCCATACCCACAATACTCCCATCCCTCATCGTCTCAGCCACAGACTCCGTCCTGCTGCTCCAGAACATACTCTTCGCGCGCTCAGACACATTCTCCGACCAACTTCTCACCGCGATAAAACTCCTCGGCGTCTCCGCACCACTCTGCCTCCTGGTATACAATCGCGGAAACCACTTCCCCAACCCCATACTCGTGAGTGCAGTCTTGTACGTATTCTCCGCATCGCTTCCCGTGCCAAACACAAAGAAGATGACATACCCCGTAACAACCTGGCCCCATTTATCAATCGTGACGGTGCCGAGCGACGCGACGCGGATGATGGTGTTGAAGGAGACAGGGTCGTGCACGCGGTGCCAGGAATACGGCGTGTTGGAAACGCGCATGGAGCGACAGAGTGCGACGACGAGGTATGTGGCGTAGGGCATGTAGACGATGATGATGATGATGCAGATGATGAAGAGGCGGATGAAGCGGGATTTGGTTGTGTTGCGGGCGGCGACGAGGCGGATGAATTCGCGGCGGTAGCGGTAGAGGCGGTATGTTAGGATGGCTGTTGAATATACTCATTAGTAACGATAGTCGACGGAAGGTATATATAGGAAGTGGTTGGGCGAGGTTAGGGGGAAGGGAAACTGACAAGCATATATCCCAGCCACGAAAGTCGTAATCACCACCCACATATAGCTCGTCACAATACTGGGCCAACTGCGATCAAACGGCGAAATACATCCCACAATCCCAAAGATCATGTATCGCGAGGGCTGGACGATGTAGTACAGCACGATCATAATAAGCGGATAGCCCCAGCACCAGAAGATCTCCAGCGCGTGTTCCTTCATCTTGTGGTTCCGACTCGTTGACACGGTGATGCTGCTTGTGTCCATGACTTTGGCTAATTTGCGCACAATCATAGCCGCGGAAGCAGTTGTACCTACAACGGCACCGACCTGGATGCGGACATTGATATCGCACCATACGCTGCCGTCCCACCAGTCGAAAAGGTCATCGCGCGGCCATATGAGCGGGTTGATCGCGTTGAAGAAGTTGACCATGATGCACCATAAGATGAGTGATCCAGCGGCAATGTTGCCTTGACGGAAGTGCCAAAAGAGCGGTGGGATGCAGAGGATCCATGATGGGAATGCCAGAATCGGGAGGATAATGGCTTGCGGGTACAGTGGTGCCGATGTAGCCTCCGCGATGGTGATGTTGCCTGAAACGTGGACGTCGTACATCTTGAGACGCACGGGTGGAAGATATGCTCAAAGTGAACGAGAGCGGATTTGGATCTCAATATGCCCTTTGGGCTATGCTCGACCAGCGAGTATAGATGCACTCGGCTGGAGTGACGGTCGGGAAGAACTCTTGTTGGCTCGGGCTTGCTATCTCTTTGTCGAAGTTGAGTAGTGACGATGCTTGCGGATCCGACTTTGCAAGTAGAAAAGCAGAAAGTACAGGAGAAGACTGAGATATGAGAAAGCGGGTATCCCAAGCGCTAGACATGCTCGTTTCCATCGTATTGAGTATAATTGAGGTTCTAGTAGTTCGTGCTGTGTCTCAAGCTTCAATACGGCTCAATAGACGCCCCTGATTGACCTGCGCTGGACTCCAAGGTGAAGGCGGGCTCAGCACTTCGAAAATAACCCAGCGTGACGGAACACTAGCAGCTTTCGATGACGGTGATTGGGAATGGTTCATTCGACTTAGGGTAAGCTACCGACGAACGGTGTGTGCCTAGTGTGATAGTCGAGAAAGTGGTGATGCTACTGAAACTTCGTGGTCCGGATTAGGGTCTGAATAGAAAAGGCAACGAAATCTGGGAAAATCGAGTGGAGACTTGACAGAAAGCGACAAGACAGCTGAGAGATACAATCATGGGAGCTGCGGTTTAATTTGTGAAAAGCTGGCGAGGATGCAGTGTGCTTCTTCGAACGTGGGACACGGCGAGACTGGCTTGCAGCACACCCTTTCGGACCGTGAGTAACATGGCGAAGTCGCGATACCATTTAGCATCTCAAAGCCACCTCTGGCAAAGCAACATTTGGCTGATAGATCTTGGGCGAGGGACGTTTGTCCGTAGGAAGTTCGACGGTCGCATCCCGTGCCCATGCAGATGCTCTAACAGAAA
The DNA here is from genome assembly GCA_020744225.1 of Paraphoma chrysanthemicola. Lineage (NCBI taxonomy): Eukaryota > Fungi > Ascomycota > Dothideomycetes > Pleosporales > Phaeosphaeriaceae > Paraphoma > Paraphoma chrysanthemicola. The sequence continues at coordinate 1,469,375 of JAGMWG010000009.1, read as the reverse complement.
GAGCGCCAAGCCATGACGTCAGATTTAGCCAGATTTGGGGACAGCACTCGCGATTTCGCGAGCATTGCGGTATCTATACACCATGACGTTATCCGTCTCTATATACCAAGTCAGCAGGTTGCATTGCTTGCATTGTTTCGTGGAGGAGGGTGTAAGCTTATGATCGAATGAGCGTTGCCCCTGGCTACCGTCCATTATCCAGGGTGAGCTGGTAAGAAGGAATATAAATGCAATCTAAGATCAATTGCGCAAATGTGCAGAAAAAATGGCGCTGGCCAGTGTGTATACCAAAGCAAAGGTGAAGTGCAAGCCAGATGTTACGACTGGTCGGTTGAACGGAGTTTCCAATACCCCAAATTCCCATCCGTCGAGGCGTCTGATCATTTCTCAATAGACCACGAATCATGCCTCAACTCCCGTGGCCTACCAGGGACCGTCCATTTGTTTAGCATCCTCTCCAATGCATCTCTTGCCGCAGGCTTCGTGAGATAATCGTCCATGCCCGCAGCCTTGCACTTTTCTCTGTCTCCTTTGATCGCGCTGGCCGTAAGTGCGATGATGGGCAGAGAGCGTACCCGATCGTCGAATAGTTCTTCATCACATCGTATCCTGCGGGTCGCTTCATAGCCATCAATGATAGGCATCATGCAGTCCATGAGGACGGCGGTTGGACGGGGTTGGCTCGAGTTCTTCGACAGGTAGTCAAGTGCTTCTTGTCCGTCAGATGCCGTTGAAACTGTATAACCCAGCTTCTTGATAGCTAAGGAGATGACTTTGCGACCGATTGGATTGTCCTCAACCAAAAGCACGTGCGTTTCAGGCTCGGACGAAATTGACATGGAGGAAGCTGCCGACCGCTTCGCGGGAGCCTCGTCGCCAGACGTGTCTCGCGATGTTGTGTTGCGGATAGTACTCGAGTTTCTGCGGCCAGGCGCTCGAGCTCGACGGGGCAATGAAGTAGATGCAAGAACACTGCTGGGTGATCCTTGGAATATTTCAAATGGTATGTTGCACGTGGCCGTTGTTCCTTCTCCAGGAGCTGAATGTAAAGTGATCTTGCCACCCATTAATTCTACTAGCTGTTGGCAAATGACGAGCCCCAGCCCTGTGCCTCCGTGAAGTCGTGCAGTAGAACTATCAGCTTGGTGGAAAGGCTTGAACAGAGACTTCATCACTTCAGGACTGATGCCGAGGCCGCTATCATGAACGATGAATTGCACAACCTTGGTTCCTGGAGGTTTGTCTTCGATGGTGCGAACATTGAGGTCGACCTGACCATTCTCAGTGAACTTGAGGCTATTACCGACGAGGTTCGTCAGTATCTGGCGCATCCTCCACGGATCTCCGAGAAGAATTGTGTCGCTCTGCAGGTCGCAGCTAGAGTTCAAAGCTAGGCATTTCTCTTTTGCCTGTAAACGCAGCGGAATAACGACGTCGCTGATCAGCTTGCTAGGTGAAAATGGGATGGTTTCGACGTCCATGTGACCTGATTCAATCTTGCTAAAGTCCAAGACGTCGTTAATCAGTGTCAATAAGAACTTGGCACTCTCCAGAATGCTATTAGCAAACTCCGCTTGCTCGTCAGAGAGCCCACAATCCAGGATGTGCTCGCTGAGACCTATGATACCAGAAATAGGAGTTCTGATTTCATGAGACATCTTGAATTGTTAGCCGCAGTTACCAAGAAGATATGAGATGGACTCACATTTGCGAGAAACCTGCTCTTGAGGTTGTTGGCGTCTTGTGCAACTTTTTCGTTGTTCAACAGCCTTTCGTTCTCCATCCTCAATGTCGTGCGAGCCCTTTCATCAGTACAGTCGAACGTTAGCGCAAGTGCCGACTGCACGTCACCTCCCAATGCGGCCCTTTCAGCGACGAATCGGGTCCGGAAATAGCGATCCCCTTCCCAGTGCTCCACTACCGGCCTGAATGTGCGACCCTCAAGCACCGCTCGAACTGTGGCGGCAAGCTCTTCGCCGTCGTTATCAGAGGATGTACGCTCCAATGGCTGATCGATTTCACGCGACGTGTTCGTAGACAAAGTGCCATTCTTGGTCGGGTCCCAGTTCAAGAGGCCTTCGCAAACACGAATCTGATTATCTGCATCAACCTCCCACAACATGACGTCTGTTTGGGCGAAGAGCGTGATCATAGCCTGCCGTCGTCGATCGGCTTCCAGCCGAGCCATAACCCACTCATTAATGTCCATCATGGATGCATACCACCGCACAATCTTGCCTTCGACGTTCCTGTAGGGCTGAGCTCGGATTAAGAACCAAACAAACTTTCCATCAGCGGCCCTCCGGTACCGCGTTTGTTGGGTCCATTGCGGGTGTTCATGTCGGAGCATGTCTGCCCAAGCGCTTGTCATCTCCCCGACGTCATCCGGATGAATAGCGGATAGCCAACCTGTGCCGAGACTGTTTTCCTCGCTCAGGCCTGAGAATGTGTACCACGATTTACTGAGGTTGATAACTTGCCCATCCGTGTTCAGCGTTGCCATGATGAATGGTATAATGGCGGATGCAATGTCTGAAGGACTCGGCATCAGGCGTTCCACGTCAGGACTCAAATTTAGATAGAACTTTTCGACCGGTTTGTGGCAATCGCAGCACATAAAAAGCGCCGGGCTCTCAAGAGCGCCCAGAGGGTGGTTAATTGATTCGGCCAAGGTTTTGGCGGACCTCGACACTGATCGATGAGGCAAGGCCGTGCGATTGAACGTGATTAAGAACCTGCCGTCGCCCTCTTGCGGGAGCCAGTGTATGTTTGCACGAGCTTGGATCATGCTGGATGTTCTGATGGACTCATGCGTGTCCACGGTGCCATTCTCCCAATGCTGTCGGATGACGTACACGTCGGTCTCAATGACCACTTGCTCTTCCGCCTCCTCATCCCAGAATTCATTGGTGCTTCGATGTAAGTTGATTGAGGCGTTGTGGTCTTCAAGATCTCCAGTGGCCCGCCGAATGCTGCTGAGTGATTGCGGGGCATCTCTGGCGGCACCAAGAATGTCGTGCCAGGTCCACAGAACAGGCGGCCCGCCAGGTAGAGGGACGAGACCGAGGTTCGCAATGTTGGTTCCGATCAGATTCTTATGATTGTCCGTCCTCGTCGGGTGGTGAGAGTTTGAGATCAGGCGGAAGCTACCGTCGTTCGCAGCGGTGACTGTCCCATGCGGGTCGAGCACCAGGGCTGGCCGGAGCTGATGCGCGAGAAGTGTTTGAGCGTCGGGCGCATCTCGAATCATGTTCCGCGTGCAGCTAGGAAATTGGAGCGACGATGAAGATGACTAGATCCGTCGTAAGGATGAGGGAGGGCAAAAAGCACGACCCTCTATGCGCGCGCTGGCGGTAATGCTGCAGGGCCTCGGTCCCTAGTCCAGTGAACTCCAAAGTTCAGCGTCGATGATCTGCATGCGAAACGACAGAATGCGGCTACAGGGTCACGCCTTGGCGATCCATGGTGGTGAATTTCGCTCAGGTGCCTGTGCCGACATGGACGAGCAGGCGCAGCTTGTATGATTCGGTTTTGCTACGTGATTTGTGGAGTGGCGATGACGATGGCTTTGCCTCCGAGGGAAGTCCCTTCAGCGAAGCATGGTGTGATATTGGCTCGGTGAAGGATTCCGGATGACCAAATATGGTCTGCGAAGGAAAGAGTAGCCTCGTACAGCAGAAACGTCCTTAAGAAGGAAGGGCTGCAGAGTAAGGATGAGTGTGTGAAGCCATGAAAAGAACCAAAAAGATATGCGGTCATCCCTAGAGCCGTCGTGGTAAGTGTCCCTGGCTTTGTTTCCATCCGATCCCCAGGGATCTCCATCCACGCGAGGTCCGGAGCTTGGTAAGTCGGAAATAACAACGTAGTGGCCAGCGTAACTCTAGCATTGCGGCGCTCGCGCAACACTTCAGTAGCTAATCTGTATCCTTTAATGTAGTGAAAGCATCCCGGCCTCCGTATAAACCAGATTTAGAACAGCACATTCGCAGCCCTTTTGCTGTTTGTCGGCATTGAAGATGCACTCTATTCCCGAACTCCCATTCTCTATGAGAGGCCCGGGCTGGGTCGCAATGCTATCCACATGCATCGCCACTGCTCCATCTCGAAGAATACTATTTCGGTCGTAAAGGCTCTGTCCATGGGTGTCCATGTTGTTGAATTTCTGGTATTTCACTGCGCGATGTTCAAGTTCGTCCCTAGCCATGACGTAGACATCATCTCCAAGCCATCTTCCGAAGCTAGGCGCACGCGACCGCTACACCACGAAATGTGTCGTCACTTGTACTGTACATCCGACATGTAGCCTTGCCGGTGGGCATTTTCTGTACGACGCGTACTAGAGTCCCAAATCAGCGCGTCTTCCTGAATGCCGCGCCCAGGCAACCATTGCAACGTCGCACCTTCGCCATGGACAACGCCACTGCCGAGGGTCATGCCTCTGGGGCCCAAATGCCCTCCCTTCTGCGCCAGCGCATGTTGAACCGCGCCTCGACCTTCGCCGAGGGCGTGCGACCATCGACTCCGCCAAAACCCCGCCGCCGCAGCTCGCTACTATCCAACTTCTCCGATACACAACATTCCTTCCGGTCCTCTACCGACAGCCTAATACAACCGGGCAGAAGCAATGAAATGGACGCGCTCACCACCTCGGACCAAACGTCGTACTGGCACTCGACTCCAATCGTCCTCGCCATTGTTCCGGCCATTGCCGCCTTGAAATATGAGAATGGAGGAGATGTCGCGACCGACATGATTCTGATCGCTCTGGCGGGCTGGTTCATGCTGAAGTGTGTCGTGGTTCCGTGGTACGTGCCCAGATGACATCAAGCCACCCTAGCTGACAGGTGAAGGGAATGGTACCATGATGCACAGCAGCGACAATACCTTGCAGGTGGCGAGCCTGCATTCGACGATACCATTCACGAGGAGGATGAAGACGGCTATGAAAGCTCGGAAGCTCGCCCCGACTCGGCAACAAGTCTACCCGAAGAGCCAAAGAAAGCGGACAATGTTGAGACACCACCACTCAAGGACAAGACAAAGGCTGCCCGCGCTGAGCTGAGGAGGTCCGAGAGGATGGCCTTCGCCGCCTGCTTTCTCGGCCCGCTCCTAGCAGCATATCTCGTGCACCACGTCCGATCGCAGCTCACTCGCATGCGCGGCAAAGGGATATTCAATGACTTGAACCTTGCCATCTTTATCCTGGTCGCCGAAATGAGACCGGTTTCGCGACTGGTCAGGATGCAGAAAGAGCGGACCCTCCATCTGCAGCGAGTCGTCAGAGCAGAAGCCCTTGAGGGACCGCAGTCAACCGGAGCCGACGGGGTGGCGCAACGACTTGCAGAGCTCGAGGCTCGCTTCGACGGATCCATGTACAATAGCAACGTGGACATCACAAAAGTCAGCGCTGAAGTGCGGCAGAGCATGCAGCATCAGCTCGATGCTCTCAATCGCGCAGTTAGGAAATACGAGAAACGGCAGATGGCTCAGTCCATGCAGATCGAGGCCCGTTTCCAGGAGATTGACGTAAGGCTGAAGGACACATTGTCGCTGGCTGCGGCGGCCGCTAGGACCGGGCAAAAGCCAGGTATCATTGCTATGACGCTCAGCTGGATTGCTAGTCTACTTTCATACTGCTTGCAAATGGCGTGGGACATCGCTCTGTATCCGTTTCGTACAGCATCAGCCTTGGTTACGGTAATCAAGTCGTGGGTTCTCAAAGACGGGCGGCAACCTCGAAATCGGGCGAAAGGACCAACAAATGGATACTCGCCGCTTCCATCAACGCCCAGGATGCAATCAAAAAGTGGACGATAACCTTAGAGATACCCAATACACTTCTATCCTTATTATGTTTGGTGACCGTGACATCCATGTCTTCCTTGCACCGATAGTCGCCTATAACGGTAACCCGGAAATGCAGGTACGACATGCAGCGATCCATCGGAGATAACGTCAAGCAACCACGTCGAGGCAATGTTACCCCGCTACCCCACCAAGATAGTAACCATCCGATACTATGATAACTTTGCAGTACATATACTGCCTTTCCATGTTCTACTTTGATCTTGGAATCCTTAGTCTTGCTTTACTCTGATTGCGACTATCCACCCTGCGTTCACCATGTCACTCAAATCCGACCTCACCATCGACGCATCCAAATTCGACCGCAAGAACATCGACACCCAAACCGCCGAGTTCAATCAGAAACTGATCAAGATATGGGCCGAGGGTCCACGATGGTACGAAGTTGGTGCCGCGGAATATCGGAAGTTGAGATGGGAGGGCAAGACGCCGTTGCCGAAACCAGTCGTTTTACCCGATGGGATTAATGGCGAGTTACCTTCCCGTGACGCTGGAAGGACGATTCCGTATCGTATGTTCAAGCCGGAGAGCGGGGAGAGTAAGGGGATTCATATGCATATTCATGGTGGGGGGTGGGTGTTGCAGAGTGAAGCATAGTACGTGCAACAACCTTTTTCGGCATAAAGACTTGATATCTTCACATGAAACGACTCAAAAAAGATGGATGTTGAAAGCTCACAAGTGTTATAGTCAAGACCCATACCTAAAATACATGGCCAACAACCTCTCCCTAACCGTCATCTCAATCGGATACCGCCTCGCCCCGGAAGACCCCTGGCCAGCCTGCGCCCACGACTGCTACGACGCCGCACAGTACCTCATCACCCACGGCCCTGACTTCGGCGGCCCGCTGCTCTTCACGGGCGGTGAATCAGCAGGTGGCCATCTAGCATGTCTCGTGGGCTTACATCTCCTCGAGACAAACCCGGATTTCGCATTCAAAGGCTTGCTTTTGCATTTCGGGTGTTTCGACATGAGTCACTTCCTCCCTATGGTGTCACACCATGAACTTAAACTCGTCATCGATCACGACGTTATGAGCTCGTATATTTCCGCTCTTTTGCCAAATACGACGGAGGCGCAGCGTCGCGATCCGAGTATTTCGCCCTTCTATGCGGATCTCAGGGGTAAGAAACTCCCGCCTGCGCTGTTTACGTGTGGGAGTGAGGATCCGTTGTTGGATGATACGGTGCTGATGGGGGCGAAGTGGGCGATGTGGGGGAACGAAGCGGTGGTGAAAGTGTATGTTGGTGCGCCGCATGGGTTTATTCAGTTTCCGCCGGGGACGATAAGGGCGGTGCAGGAGGGGTTGGATGATACTTGTGCGTTTGTGAGGGAGAAGATGGAGGTTTGAGATGGGATTCGATGCGTGATAAGGGACTATGATGAGACTTCTGTGTTGATCACATTCAGAGATTTGTTGTTTCACGCGGATTGCTGCGTTTCGCTATTCATCTCATGAACTCTTCGAGGTTTCTGTCCTTGGTGGGATTTTGCATGGCGAGGCTGCAAAATGAAACTGGTAGGATCTTGAGCTTGACGCTTGTTGAGGTCTTCATTCTTAAAGACGTTCCTAAATACGTTACTTGCGAACATTTGAGACTTGGGGCTGTAGGCAGCGGATCGTTCCAAATAGGACTAGTCTGTTCCTATACAATAACTAGCGTTTCTATCCAGCCGCCGCTACTCACATCCCAACGGCGATACCATTCTAAGGAACGCCCAGCCTGATTTTCCATTTTGGCTCAACGCTTCTGCGCCCAACTAGTGGTGGAGGGGTGGGGCTTAAAGCCACATTTTGGCGACGAGGCTTGCAGGGCGCTTACACAGCCCGAAGCTCAGCCTGATCAATCTGTTCAGCAACGCACGTCACCTCACCGACCCCACCTCTCTAGATTCTTACAGTCGTTGTTACCTCATTTCATTGACAACGGTCTCGTGTGCGAAGAACATGCGAAAACTACGATGCCGATGATACGCCTCCTCAAGCGGGGCACCAACGGCGATTTCGAGCTAGCCTCCTTCGACGATCGCGATGAGCGCTTGCCGCCGTACGCAATCCTCTCGCATACCTGGACTGATCATGAGGTCACATATGACGAGCTGGTATCGGGCACTGGAAGAGACAAGTTAGGATTTGACAAGATTCGCTTCTGCGGCGAGCGAGCTGCCGCAGATGGACTTCAGCATTTTTGGGTTGACACCTGCTGCATAAATAAGCCGGGCCCCAATGATGAGCTGAGAGTAGCCATCAACTCCATGTTCCGCTGGTACCAGCGTAGCGCCAGGTGCTATGTGTATCTGACTGACGTCTCTGTCCCCGAAGAGGTTTCCGAAGCCTGGGCCTTTCCAATAACATGGCGGGAGGCGTTCCGACGGAGTCGTTGGTTCACGCGAGGCTGGACGTTGCAGGAGCTCTTGGCACCAGCCAGAGTCGACTTCTTCTCCCGAGAACGCAAATGGCTGGGTAGTAAGATCTCGCTGGAGAAAGATATTCATCGAGCTACAAAAATTCCTGTAGAAGCGTTGCGTGGTAACATTGCTGAGTTCAGTATCAATGAACGAATGGACTGGGCGGCTGCGCGTGCAACTATGGTCGCAGAGGACAAGGCATATTGCTTGCTGGGACTTTTCGAAGTTTTCTTGCCACTCATTCCTGGAGAAGGAGAAAAATACGCAATGCTACGATTGAAAGAGGAAATCCAAAAGCGACACGGACATGCACTACAACAGACAAGCAACAGCCAGAGCGCACCCTCCCAACGCGAAGCACCGTGGGTCGTTCCATTCCAAAGGAACCCCAATTTTATTGGACGTCCTCGGGAGATGGCACGAGCCGAAGCTTTCCTTGCAAATGACAATCGGTGCGAGCGCATGGCCATTGCGGGCCTTGGCGGCGCTGGAAAGACGCAGATCGCACTTGAGTTTGCACATCGATGGCGGGAGAGATACAAAGACTGCGCGATATTTTGGATCCCAGTAACGAGCGCTGAAAGCATGCTAGCCGCGTATCTGGACGTTGGAAAGCAGTTGCAAATACCCGGTGTCGAGAACAAGAAATCAGAAGTGCAAAAGCTTGTTCAGCACGAGCTAAGCCAAGCAAGTGCCGGAAGATGGCTCCTGATATTCGATAATGCTGACGACATCGATTTGTGGATGGAGAGCACGAGCAGTGCATCTGGTCCCAGCCGCCAAATCGATTTGCTGCCGACGAGCAAGCATGGATCTATTTTGTTTACAACCCGAAGCCGGAAGGCCGCAACGAAGCTAGCTCGCAAGAACGTCGTCTTCGTTGACGAAATGACTGATGCCATGTCGAAGGACCTGCTGCGGAAATCTTTGATCAACGAGGATCTATTAGAGGACGAAGAAGCTGTAGAGGACCTACTTCGCAAACTCGCTCATCTCCCACTTGCCATCGTGCAAGCGGCTGCATATATTAACGAGAACGACATCAACCTAGCCGATTTCGCGAGCCTTCTTGATGATACCGAACAGAACGTCATTGATGTTTTGAGCGAAGAGTTCGAGGATGAAGGACGATATGCGGACATCAAGAACCCGATTGCAACCACATGGCTCATCTCTTTCGACCAGATCCGGAAGCGCGACCCTCTAGCTGCAGAGTACTTAGCATTCATGTCTTGCATTGCCGCGAAAGATATTCCACAATCCTTACTGCCGCCAGCTGATTCGGCCAAAAAGGCAATCGATGCTATCGGAACTCTGACGGCGTATTCGTTCGTAACGAAGCATAAGACCGGCCAGCTCTTCGATCTCCATCGACTCGTACATTTAGCAACCAGGAATTGGATGCGTCAGGAAGATATCCTTGAACAGAAGACTGATCAGGCTTTGCAACGTCTTACGGAGGTGTTTCCAGATGGGTTCGACCATGAAGATAGGGGTTTGTGGAGGATGTACTCGCCTCACGTCAAATATATTTTGACATCAAGTTCGGACGAAGACGCAAGTCATGACTTTATAGACTTGCTAGGGAAGTTTGCCAGTTGCAATTTCGAGGACGGAAGATACAAGGAAGCGGAGCTAGCATTCACGAGGGTTCTGAACATAACAAAGAGAACACTTGGTGAAGATCATTTAGCCACGTTGACAAGAATGCACAATCTTGCGCTGACATATCGATATCAAGGTCGGTTAAAGGAGGCTGAGGATATGCAAGTCCATACCTTAGCAGCGAGGAAAAGATTGGTTGGAAATGAGCACCCCCACACGCTTGTAACCATGAACTCTCTAGCATCAACGTACGCGGACCTAGGGCGGTGGGAAGAGGCTAAAGAGCTACAAGTGCAAGTGTTAGAAACGAGAAAAAGAGTACTTGGAGACGAGCATAAAGATACGCTTACAAGCATAGGCAATCTAGCATTCATTTACGCGAACCTACAGCGGTGGGAAGAAGCTAAAGAGCTAGAAGTACAAGTGTTAGAAACGACGAAAAGAGTACTTGGAGATGAGCATCCAGACACGCTTACAAGCATGAATAATCTAGCATCAACGTATTCAGATCTACAGCGTTGGGAAGAGGCTAGAGAGCTAGAAGTACAAGTGTTAGAAACGAGGAAAAGAGTACTTGGAGACGAGCATCCAGACACGCTTCAAAGCATAAGTAATCTAGCCTTAACGTACTGTGATCTAGAGCGATTAGAAGAGGCTAAAGAGCTAAATGTGCAAGCGTTAGAAACAAGAAAAAGAGTGCTTGGAGACGAGCATCCAGAGACGCTAAAAAGCATGAACAATCTAGCGCATACATTGCACTCTCTAGGTCAGAATGTCGAGGCTATTTCATTGATGGAAGAGTGTGTTCCTTTAAGGCAGCGGGTCCTTGGTACTCGTCATCCTAGTGCAGGAAAGTCAGTCGAATGGCTCAGGATATGGAAGGAGGAAATGCAATTGGAGTAGAAGAACTTTGTCAGCAGTGTTCACATATGTACATTATAATTTCACTCCCTTAAGTTCTTCCATCGTCCATTTCGCTTAATCATCAGCAGCCGAATTTCACATTCGCAAGGAATGTTGAGTGATAGTGATCGAGACGTATATCTTGGACGAATATTCACGAGCAATTCCGAGCATCGTGATTCATGACATCTACTCAAGAAGGAAGAATCTGCCTGATGCACGCCGTACATCAGCTCGACATGTTCATGTTCACCATAAGACCTTTTCGATTTCACGAAACCACCCCTACTCATCCTAGTCCACACGCTGCGTTCTTTTTTTGTATTCAGACAAACCCCAAGATTCACTCTCGACCACACTTACACGCCCCTCCCCTCGTTACTTCCCCTCTATCCCTCCAATCTCCTCGCATCTAATTACTCCTCCCCGTCTTCCTCATAACACACACATTCCCACTCATTGCCACCACCCACATACACCTTCCCACACTGCCGACACCGACCGCGGGCGTCGACGGGCGGCTGTGGAAGTGAGCGCGCTAGATCTGTAAGCTGGATTTGGGCAGGGGAAATGGACATGCTGGATAGTCTGGGAGATGAAAAAATCTAATTCGTTGCGTGAGGGCTGTAGATGTCTTAGGGAAGCGGGAGTGGTGGAAGGTTTTGGATTGTTGATGTAAAGGTTGGTAGACATTGACACGAGCCGTTGAAGAGCGGAACACATATCATGTGCAGGACGCTGTGAAATTGACATTGTGAATGAACGGTGATGGATTGATATAGAACACTGATCCATCTCGGCAGATTGACATTGTAATATTCGTTTCGTCAATACGCTCCTACCAACACATGAAAAGGATATTGCCGGGACGTCTTTATGGCCTCAAACAGTGTTACGTGTACACGCACGACATCAGCTAGCCATACAAGTCCGGACCCCTACTCAATGGTATCGTTGACGCCTCCATCGACATATTGTACCCTCAGCGTCGCACCACCCTGCAAAGGCTCAGAAATATCCTGCTGCATTTCATGGCTCATTTTACCGTACATCTCGCTCAGCACCGCTGCGCCAGCTACATCGAAGTCGTGTCACTCATGAAGGCATGGTCTCTAGAAGATTAGAGTTTAGTGCTGCATCGTGCCATTTGGCAGAGCGGTACAAGCATATGATCATGTTGTGGCTCGACAGTTTCACTCAGGGCTTGCATAGGTGGTCGCTTACCGTGAGCATGTGAAATGTGTCTTGACAGTCATCGTTGGATACTACTACAGTGATTAACTGGATCATAATATGGGACGCGACAGACCGCAAAGAAGCGACAGTCCGCAAAGAATGCGCGATGCAAGTTGCGAGCAGTGAAAGAATTGTTATTGGTTTGACAGTCGCTTTGTTGATCTTGTAGGTAATGGCAGGCCCAAGCTCGACCAAGCGGGGAGCCCTGCAGCTTGAGCAGTCGCGTCCCGTCAGCATTGGTCTCTTCGCGGCTGCCTGACGGTGCATTTCGTAGCAAGGGCGCAGCGCAATCGACTAAGAGATAGACTCTTCCGATCCACCTTCGAGGAATGCCTGTCGAATTGAACTACACCCTTCATACATGGATAAAGCACTCACAATCCAAGCATGGACATAATGCCCGAAGAACCCCACAAGCATGATCTACTTTTCTCTTTGATATGATCAAGACAATTCAATGATCGACGCATTACCACTATGGCCAAAGCTCCAGTAGTGTTAAACCCACCACCGAATTTCCCTCGCGAACTCAAAGACCTGATCCTCACCCACCAAAACCATCTTCACAACCACGATCCAGCAACACAATGGACCCGCCTCCGCCACATAACACGCTTCCACAAGAATCAAATCGAGCAGCAATTTTTAACATATTGGCTACCCAGACTACACATACATATGTACGACGTATGCCCCGGCACCACCGATCCCATAGTCTTCCGTGCCGGCAGCGTCAAAAAGAAGACTGGCATCGTGCACTTCCGCGCAAGTACACAAATGCCTTCGCATCCAAGCGTGAACTGGCTCTGGGCCGAACAACACTTTCACTCACCGGCGCCAGCAGATCTCTGGAATGATCGACGCTGCATCTTACGACTCGACTCACCGCTACTGAACCGCGGATACCATGGCGGTGGTATACTAAGCGATACGCCGATCCCGGATGTGCGCTGTGACGACACGGGAATGGATTTGTGGTTCGAGTGGAAGATGTTGTTCAGTAGGATCTTTGCGGAGGAAATAGCACTGAGACGGGCAAGGGAGGATGCTGTAAATTTGGTTCTGCATGGTCTAAGAGTCACAAAAAGGGACAATAGAGACGAGGCAGTGTGGACAATTCTGAGGGAGGACTACGCGATGCTGAGAGGTGAAGTGCTCAAGGCATTTCGATCAAGCTCGGTGCCGTATAGTGTTACACTTCCGGTCTCACCGTCGCACGAACGAACTACGCATCCTGGCACCGCGTCACTGATTCGAAGGGAAGTCAGCATGGTATTCTTCCTGCCCGGTTGGGAGACATGGAGTGTCAGGAAGATAGCGGAGTATAGAGCGAGGGAAGAGAAGAGTGAGTGGAATCTCTTCCCGTGTGAGATAGCAAGTGAAAGCACGACGAGCGAGTGGTGGAGTGCATTGGAGAAGAAGTGGAGGGGATGGGAGGGTGTCGAGGAAAGGAGCGAGGAGGAGTTGGAGAGAGAGCTAAGGGGCGAAATAGAATGAAAGACTAAGAATCTAATATGTAAGTAGATTATGTGTAGTATCAAACGTAAGCGTCTTTTGTACTTTATTGGTGCTCTTAGCGCTATTATCACAAGGCTGACATACAAGCAAGCTTGCGAGGCGTGCACTACTATCGAGCATTTGCTGTCGCTCCACGCCTCCTGAGATCAACCTATGTTCCATCACGCCTAGACGTCAACACCGAAGATTAAAGATTCCACTGCCTCTTGATCTTCTCAGCGGCAATATGTCCAACGGCATACGCGACAATTTGCGGATCTAGCCAACGAGTTTAGTACGAGCCACGAGTTTATTAGTAGATGACTCACGACCACTGTCTTTTGTGAGTATACACTGTCAATCTCATGTTCCGGAATGTAGAACGTACCTTGGAAGCTCTGGTGGAACACTGAGATCGGCTACTCTCAGGCCTTCTAGTCCACGGACCTTGAGATCATGGTCGAGACAAGCCAATGGATCATCTGCCAACCCCATCTTGACGGTGCAACTAGGGTGGAAAATACCCATGCCAGTCGCTTGTATGAAAGACTAGTATGCGCACGTTAGGACGATTCTAGACATTGCTGGGGTACATGGCTGCATCTTGCCTCGATATCTTCATCACTACCCGTCGCAGGGGCAAGGATGGGGTGTTTGATGAAAGCTTTCAGGGAAGGCGCATCAACCCATTTGAGAGCCTCGCGTATTGCGCTCTTCAAAACCAGTCTGTCATAGGCATGTTCGAGGTACTGAGGGTCTATGATGGGTTTCTCTTGTGGATCGGTGCTAGCGAGCGTGATTTTCCCACGTGATTGAGCGTTCATCGCTATGACGAAGAAGTTGAAGAACGAATCTTCGGGATCTTCGAATTTGGAGCTGGGCGGAATGAGCGGGCCTGCCTATTATCCGTTAGCATCGGCTTAATAGGGAAGAAAGCGTTGGGATAATTAGTACTATCGCAAGTTCGAAAGTTGGCACTGTAGGCTTTTTCAAGAGCATTTGAGTGGAGCTTGGGAGCGTCTTGAACTCATCAGACTCGAGGATAGTCTGCGATCGGAGATAGGCCGTTAGTGTAGTCGAGTAATGTTGTGTCAGTGGACCCTTGCCATGCTCTAATTCCTGGAGAGCCTTTTCCATCGCATTGGAATCATGCGACAGTTCCAGTCGGCGCGTAAATCCGTGACCCATATGATACGTAAGCGGAACACAAGGATGATCCATGAGGTTTCTGCCGACTGGAAGGTCCGCCTTGACTTCGATGCCCAAGGACTGCAAGTCTTCTGCTGGTCCCACGCCGGACAGGAGTAATAGCTTAGCGCTATCGATAGCTCCAGCGCTGATGATGATCTCCTTGCTGGCCATAACTGACAGAAAAGTTAGCAGACGATCCGTGTGACGCTGGCGCCTCCGGTGACGAGGATAGCAGTACTGCCATGGAGGCGAACGGTGCATATACCAGTTTGACCATTTATATCCTCAACGCCAGTTGCCTTGCAGCCATTGAACAGTACTTTTGCAACTTGAGTATCCGTTATGATTGTCAAATTTGGCAAGTCCTTGTGATCCAAGTACGCCGAGGCACTTGTCGTTCGGAGGCCGTTCTTAGTAGTGGCAGGAGTGAGACCGATGCCAATCGAGTCGCCATCATTTTGATCAAGGTTCAAGCGATACCATGGGGTGTCAGTCCGATTACTCTTCAACGAGGTAGATTTCGAACTTACGCCAGACTCGATGCCAGCTTCGATCATGTATTGTGCTTCTGGCTCGACGATTCCTCCAATAGAGACATCAACCTCACTGGGAGGAATAAGTCAGCAATCTACCACAATAAGTTTACCAGAATCTCTCACCCTGAGAATCCATGAACAGCTTCGCTCGGCTTCACGTATTTGGTCCACTCTTCCGGCAGATCTACGTGGAGTCTCTCGATCTGCAACGGTATCAGCCAAAACGGGGAACTCCAACAACTGACATTGTTCATGCCTTCTTGACGCTCTCTAATATGGAGCGGAATCCCCACTCATCATCCTGCACAGCCTCAGCCCAAGCATCGAATTCGTCACGAGCACCAAGCGACCACAGCTGGAAATTAGTCTGAGTCGAGCCACCTAGTCCACGACCTCTGAATTGGGCGATCTCTCTGCCGCCGAATTGAGACTGTGGGGTAGAAGCGTAGCCGTGATCAAGTGTTGGTTGGTTGAAGGTTGTAGCAAAGCGATCGTAAGTATGACGAAGACTGTTGCCATCTTGCTTGCTGCCGGTTTCGAGGAGAGCAACTTTGGGTCTCGATGAGTTTGACGCAAGTCTATTCGCAAGAATGGCGCCCGCCGTGCCAGCTGGTTGTTTCAGTCAGCAAGCTGATGAAGAGGTAGTGAAGATGATGGCCATCATACCGCCCACTACGACAAAATCATACATTCGGGACATCTCGAATTGGGAATGGGATAGTGTACGTGATCAATATGGATTCTGCTACGCCAGTGCGAAAGAACTGTCTCACGATTGCCGTTCGTGAGGGTGCGTTATCTTTAAGTAGCAGTTATTCGGTGCCGATTTACACCAATGCTTGCCCAGTTCGATGCACTCCATTCCCACAACTACGTACGTTGGCCGTAGTGTTACTGTTTTCCAAATACTCGTTGTCTTACATTCTATCGAAGAATACTAATCGTACCTGCGGGCGCATACGCTTGTATAGGTCTAGAAACCAATAGGGACTACTGTGTTCCTCAGGTCATCATAGAGCACACCTAGACAGCGCCACTGTTCGCTGTTGGTTAGCCCACAAGTAGGGCGCGGAAAGAACTCTTACATGATGACTCCTGTTATTCAGTCATAGCATGACTTGATTACTATTTCCTAAAGTATGATTACTCTCCGTAACAGTTCTCATTACATGCACTTCTTTCTGACATCAGCAAGGGTAGTTGGTTTAAGGTGAGATGACGATACTGTCTCACCAGCATAGATGCCCTCTCATCCGCACCATCTGTCTGTGGTCAATTTGTGACAACGCCATTGCTCACCACCCTCTTTGATACACGCAAATTCCAATTGATCTGCTTATCTTGATGTGGCCGAGATGGTAGCTGCGGACTACCTCGTCATTAGGGCAGGCGCAATGGGCATAGCCTTCGTGGAAACACCCTGTTATCTGATTCCGGCGCTACAGCCGCCATCGTAGAAGGTTATCCAACCCCTGGAAGGCATTGGAACATGAGCTACTCTTTCGTCCGGCTACACCAGCTTTCCACTTCCTACGGCACCAACTTTAAACACCCTGGCCAGGACAAGACCGATGAGGTAGATCTTTACGGTAGTATTCATGAACTCGCAACATCTAACGGGATGTGCGCCCACTACAGTCAAGTCATGGACCGACACTTCGCTCTAGCCACGTCGCTTATTTTCCAGAATGTGAACCCAAAGGAGATGGCAAGTGCTACTCCCTCGTCTCAGGGAAGTCCTTCTGTGTTGATAAGCAGACATGTGCTGTTACGCTATCTTCATGCGTGTTACTGTACTATCTATATGCCCTCCATGCGATATTCATGACCTCAAATTTTTACGTGCACACAGCTCCTTTATGACACTAGCTAGCTATGTAAACTCGACAGCCTACTCGGCGCTCTCGTAGATGCCTCCGTCGACATATACTGCCTTCTCTGCTCTGCACCACCCTGCAAAAATCCAATAACATCCTGCCCAATCTCTCGACTTATCTTGCCGTACATCTCGCTCAGCACCGTCGCACCCGACTCATTGAGCTCGTGATCCGGCCCTCGACACCCCGGGATGATCTTGTAATGCGTTGCTGGAGGCACGTAGTTGTGTTTGTGGTTGCATAGCCACAGGTAGCAGAAGTAGCATGCTGGTTTGCTGCAGCCGATGTATTTGTCGTTGGCGACGAATTGTTTGTTTTGGGATCGGCTGAATATATCTGCGATTTGGAGTTCGGCATGGACTCTAGCGATGACATCTCGTTGCTCTTCCATCTTGGCTTTGATGGGTCTGTCAACTGGTGGGTCGAGGTGGAAGAGCTTTGTGATGGCATTATCGTGATGTAGAGGATTGACAGTTGGTGAGTCGGAAAAGATGTCGTAGAGAACTTCCAAGGGGTTGGTGTGATTGAGATCAATTGTGCTTGTCTTGACACTCGGCGCAGGGACCGTACGTATTGCCGAGATGCGACGCAAAGACGGTACGTTGATCATGGCCTCAACTAATTTATTCACGTTTGATCGTGTCGCTCCAAGACGCCATATATAGTGAGCTAATTCTGCGCAGTCATTCTGTGCAGGTCTTGAGAGTTTCTTGAGGTCTTCAAACGCTGTGGTACGCAGGTCGTAGCAAGAGTCGATGTACGCCTCTTCAGACACGGACTGTTTAGGTTCCGACAAGGTTCTGAGCGTTTTTCTCAGAGATTTTACTGTGAGGGTCAGCAATTGTATGTAATAGCTAAGTATTGATTACCAAGAAAATCGTCGGCCGACTCCCTCAACTGCATTCTGCAATTCGTCGCAAGTTTCTGGACCTTGTCTCGATAAAACCGGTTCCGGGGCCTGCACTTCTCCACGGCCAGGCTGAAAATTCGGCTTTTCACCATGTCCACGGTTACCGACGACACAGTCTTCAGTGCTTGCAAAAGTGTTTTCGCATAGCTGTACACATCGTCGCGGACTCCTTCATTGGCCGCCAGCCAAAGCAAGTCGCTCTCGGACAGCGACTGCAACGCCGTGGCTGTCACGGTCTTCCCACCCTTCTCGGTATCACAGAGGTATGCAAACGAGTCCAGAAAATCTCGGCGGGAATTGCAGATGGGATCATTCGACTCTTGACGTAACTTTCGTTTATCCTTGAACATCGCCAATAACTGAAATAGCACTAGTCGAGGATACAATTTTTTGGACACGTCCACCTGTACCCTATTCGACACTGAATCCGGAGTCCGAAACGGCTGCATAGCACGAGGCGCCTGGGGTATCACATTCGGTCTGACTCCCAGCCGTTGTTGAGGCGCGATGGTGTTTATTTGCGAACGTTGCGGAAGCATGTCAGCTGTGTAGACAAAAGTGCTCTCGAGCCTGGAGAAGATGAGTACAAAGGTAACGGTAGAAGCTGACAGGAAACCACTGTTGTGTAGGCCATCCTGGGCTTCCAAACGATTCTCGAGATTTCTATGCATGATTGCAGGAGCCAGTTAGAAGTCGCCAGCGTAGCTTCAGCCTCGTCCGCAGTGCTGGCTGCTGTCGCTGTTCGTTCCGCGAACCACGCCTCCACGCCGCAGAGAAGGCGTCACCTCATCACCCCGCTTCGTGCAACCAATTGCTCTCATAGCCGCTTCTCCCGATAGGCTCACATGCAACAAGCAAGATGCTTACTGAGCCCAGAGCGAGCAAATGTCCAGTCAACAACCCTCCTTACGCCCTACTCCTGCTGCGACATATGCGTCGGGAAGTTATAATCCGTGTAATCAATATGCACAAACGCACGATCAACATACGGTACACTCTCTGCCAGCTTGTTAGTATCCGCGCACACGTTCACGGTCAGAAGTTTAGACTTACCAAGCACATATTGCAAGCTCTCCCCAAGATCGTGACTATCCCTCAGCGCCAGATGCTCATCCACCACAATGTCGACCTCAACATTCAGCTTATCACCTGCATGATATGCCTGCAGCCCCTGAATCCTCTTGATACTCTTCGCAAACCGCATGGTCATGTAAAGCAAGATGTTTCGCTCGTCGGCTGTTGCACTTGCGCCAGTCAAGTTGCGAATGTGCTCTGCAGATGTGCGACTCCAATTGAGGATGACATATGCTGATAGCAAGATACCGCCAAGTGCATCGAGCCACCAGACTTTCGCAAAGTATCCGATGAGGGGGAAGAGGATTGAAAAGGTGTTGAAGACGACGTCGGTCATGGCGTCTTGGGCTAGCGCTTGCACCGAAGAGTTGCGAATGAGGCGGCACCACAGCCAGCAGAGACCCTTGATGACGACGGTGGAAGCCATAATGGCTACGGCGGGGATGGTGAGCTGCACAATGGTATGGTCGGGGCCGGATAGACGCGAGATACCCTCAATGCCGACCTGGCAGAAAGACGTTATCATAATGACGGAGAACACCAGCACACCGATGGGTTCGAGACGCCGACGGCCAACAGGATATGCGTAGCGATCTTGTCGGGCGATCATCCATGACGTGATCCAGATAATGGCAGTACTGACAAAGTCCAGCGCCGCATCGACCAAACTTGCGACGACTGAAAGCGAGGAAGTCATAACAGCCACGATGATCTTCAATATCAGAAGTGCGGTGTTTGCCGCAAGATTGACATATAGCGCCAGCTTGACGATAGGGCTTTCAGTATCCTCATCTTCTTCCGGTACCCACTCCTTCAACTTTGGATTTGATATTTCCTCCTCTTCGTCTTCGATAGCGTCATCGCTCGCGAGCAATGGCGTGTTCTCGTCAGTTTCCGGAACCTTGTACAGATTCTTTGGCGTCCTCTTGACCTTCGCTTGTGCTGTCCCGTTCGATCCATTCGTGCCGTATGAGCCTGATGATCGACTCGAGATAGGCCCGCTGCCGTTCTCGCTAACCATGCCGGGCGTGCGAGTGCCGGGTGTCGCTATAGGTGTGCTGTTGGTCGACGATTCTTCGGTAATTGTGGTCGGAATCTTGACGGCGCCAGACTCGAGGTTCGTGTATTCTTGGATGAGGTTATGAGGCAGGGAGGAATCGAGGAGGCGATCGATGTACATGTAGTGCTGGATGAGCTGGTTGTTGCGCTCGTAGTACTCGCGTCTGGTTTCATCAGTTGCCGACCAATTTCGAATGCCATCTCGAACCTACATTGGCTTCTTCATCGTCTTAAGCTCTTCATCGCTCTTGTAATATTTTTCCCTGGCTTTCTTTAGTGTCTGCTACCAACTCCTCAAGACCTGGAGCACCCACCACTTGTACCGAGGGTTCGAATTGCCGATCAAACGCTGACTACGCATCTGTGGCGTGTTCAAGATAGACGCCGCATTGCTGCTCCGCCGCTCAGTATCCCTATCATATGGCATACTAAGCCCTCCTCTAAAGCTGTCGAGGTCTTCCTCCTCATCCGTCAAACTCCCTCGGCGCTCATTGCTGCGAATCGTAGAGGGACGGCGCGCGAACAGCGAAGGCAGATGCGAGCCTCGGGTCGAGAGCGCTGTGGAAGCGTCACTCAATGGCAGCACATGTATGAGCTTTGAGCTAGAGAGGCGCGTTAGGCTGGAGGAGCGAGGGACCGGCGAGGGCGATTTTGGCGGAGGAGTGGAAGGATAGTCTGTCATGGCTGCAAGATGGTTTGTGAGATAGTTCTACGCGTCTTGATAGGTGTTGAACTGCTGTGCGACGTGAGCTTGCTTTTGCGCAGATATCGCGGATTCTGCCGCTGCGATAGTTGAACGCGCCACTGACGTGCAAAGCCGGCAATCTCAACACACTTGGGATGGAAGCGCGTAGAAAGCTGCGCGTGCTATGAATTGATCAAACTTGACATATTTGAAGAGAAGGTTGCACGAGACTAGGACAGATTCGACTGTTTGCGCCCAGACGGAGACGTCTTTTCCTCGGACGTGATCGACAAGATTGAGACCGCGGCCCCAAATCCTTGCCGCCGGCCAAATAAGCGGTGGTCAGAGCTCAGCGCTAGCACATGTGGGGTGAATTTTCGCAAGACCCCCAACCTCGAAACAATCGTTGGGCGCACGTTCATCTTAAGTGTATCAAGTTCCGCAAGCGAATTGTATTTGCTGCACATATCATGTCATGTCCCGGATCTTACCGAATATTCTCTAGACGCATGTAACATCGTGGTCACCTCGACCTGTGCTGCGGTAGATCTGCATGCTCCTGCATGCAGACCGGTGTTTCGCACCATGGAACAGACCTTGACAGAAGGCGACATCGCATGCAGCGCCTGCGTCCGCTCGTGCAGCGCAACTTATGCGAGCAGAGCCCCACTCAGCCGCCTCCAGTAGTTATGTAAACTCCTCAAAGTTGGAGACCCTTGATTAGTTAGACGCTCAAGCTCAGAAATGGATACCCCGAACATCAATTGTCCTTTTTGTTTTCGACTTCGCTCAGTCACAGCTCCACTAGAATACCAGGCTACATAACAGGAGAGGAGGTAAGTCACGGCATTGGTGCACACTGGAAGACGATATATTAAAGCTGTTATATTTCTTTGAGTTGAGATTGTCATTGCTCTGTACCGCATATATTCCATCCAGCGACAGGTAGGCAGTGTAGATCCAAACGAGGTTATTACATACAAGATCTAGTCATGTTAGAAACGAGACTATCGTGGATATCGAGAAGATGACCATTCCCAAGTCGTATCATTAGGAGGACATCATCCATCGACTTGCTCAAGATGTCCTGAGCTCAATGGCGATATTCAATCCTGGATGGTCACTATGCTAGGGCCCTGCATAATCTGTAGCTGTATTCCATGCAGGCCTGTCCATAGATCTCCAAAAGGCAGTCGAAGAGTTCTCAGTGTGACGGACGAACATAAGCGTTTTTTCATGGTGGCCTTGTCAAGTGTCCATATGCTCTGAGGCCATAGGTATTCCGTCCTTCGCACATGCCTCGATAAGCTTGGCGAACACGTGGGCTTTGTCCTTGATACGCTTGCGGCACGCATCCTTGTCATGCTCTAGGTGTTCATGGAGGAAACATGAGTTATGCGAGTCCTTGCCATGAAATCCAATCAGAGGTTTCTCGCCAGGACTGTTCTCGAATTTTACGGTCTCGGCGGAAGCCATAGCAATTTCGAAAGCAAAGTCTGGGTCCCAAGCCCTAAGTAACGACAACTTCTCTCGACAATCTCCCGTCTGATCTGAAATGCAGCAATTGGCAGCACATAGAGCCAGAAGGCGTAGGAACTTCGCGGACTCGGGTAAATTACCGCACGCCAAGAGGAGAAGATGCTCATCTGGCTCGGGAATCCACATCCACTCATGTGCTTGTCCGAGCATTGCAGTCATAATGTCATCACAGAGTGGATGCACAGAGTACTTGTCTGCAAAGATGTAGAGGTTAAGATACGCAACGAGGCTGCATCGATAATGTCGAATCCAGGCTTTGTCGAGGTAGTACAGCGTGTACCGTTGTGACTCGGTCTCTAGTTGACTCTGATAATCTTGCTCATCGAATGCCTTGTTCGGAGATATACGCTTAACAAGAGATGGCTTCTCTGGGTGAAGTATCTCTAGGAATATGTTAGTTTATATTTTGTTTCCTGGTGCCTTGAAGTAGGCATCAAAGACCCCTCTTACCTGCTGATGGAAGCGGAGACAATATTGAAGGATCGGGGATGAGCGCACCAGATCCAGATGAGAACATTTGCGCGTGTGCCCAATGTAGGAAGACTCTGAAGGTTTGTTCGAAAACGTCTGTCAACATGAGGACACCCTCCGTCGCCTCCTTGAAGTCGCCGTGACAGCACCTCGAAAATATGCCGAAATAGCATTGAGAAGATCGTGATAGACTGGAAAGTCTTCAGAGACCTCTGGCTTTCCCACGCGGATAGTAACGATGTCGCAGGCCATGGTGCTTTAACCGCGCTAGTATATACAAGTACCCATCAAGCGTTTTCTTTTCGGCTGTCGGCTTACAGGAAGCTCATCTCGCTGCTCAATTCGGTTGCCATCTCGGTTGAGAACCTTGATGAGGATAAAATGAAATTCGAGTTGATCCGTGTAACTGTAAGCAGGGTCGAAATATCTGGCGTTGACCGATATGACCGTGAGCGGAGTTGAATGAATCTAGAGTATGTCTGTAGAGTTTTGAGTGGAATTGACCGATATTATTGTGAGTGGAGTTGAAATGAACCTGGAGTCGATCTCTATGAGTGTAGGTGGAGAGGCCGCAACACGGGTCCGGCTCGGTAGTGTACAATCATGTTGGCGACTTCGTTCTTAAGCTGGGTGTTAGCGAGCACCAATGGCCCGCTCAACCTGTAACTAGAGTGAGTGCTGTTTGGTCGTGATGTTTGTGCTGAAGCAGTGAGCTTTCACGATCGAAGGCTTGGGCCTTTCCCGCGTAATGGATGGAACTCAGCCGAGGCGAAGTCGTTGCCTTGATCCCGTCGATACGATCTTCTCCGCCTCCTTCACACAACCATTCAGCAAAGCATCGAACACGAATTTGGAGTTGGCTAGACGGCACCGACACTCCGCTTCAGTGACATTCAAATGCTCGTGGAAAACGCATGAGTTCTTCAGTCCGTGCCTCGCCAGCTGCGGCACAGTCTTGTTCGTCTTGGTCTCGTTCTTGTTCGGTGGTTGGCCTCTCTGAGCTTGCGCAACCATCACATCCAGTATAAATCGTTTGTGTAGACCATTCAGCTTGCCAGACTCAATAGTATGCTTGGCCGGAGACCAGAAGTAGATAGTTGATAAGACGAAGAAGCGAGACAGCGTAGCGGACACTGGGAGGTTTGCGTATGCGAGATGGATCGCATCGGCGTCATCCGGATCAGGATACAGGCCGTATGTGATACAGTAGCCCATGTATGTAGACATGACATCGTCCCGGAGCTGGTCAATAGAGTACTTGTTGGCGAATATGTACAGTCGAATGAGAGACTTAACGACCTCCTGGTAGGTTGCATGCCAGGAAGGATTGTTGTCGAACCGTCTGTCAACTTCATCTGCAGACATCTTCCGAAGATAGGGAGATCGTCCAGAAACGTATTCGTCGAAGACACGCTTAGCGGCGCCTCTCTTGACGATAGAAGACCTTCCTGAAGCACCTGGACCTCCCATCTCATACGGATCTATCGGCACAAGAACATCTCCGTGAGTGGTTCCAGGAAGGCTCTGCGCGTAGCACCACGCAAGGAATGTCCGGAACGTTCCCTCACTGACATCACGTAATGTGATAATTCGTTCCCTGAGTCCAAGGAAGGAACGATCCCAAGCCCTACGAAAGTAACGAGAAACCGAGAACAGGACATCTTTGTGTACTGCGAAGTCAACTGAGTTCTCCCCTACGCGGACAGTGACCATATCAAAGTTCATCGCCCTTAGTCATCAGCACGTGTTCCCAAGCATAGATATCAAGTTGCAAACATACGAGAAGTCAGGCACAGTAAGAGACCTAGCTCGTCCGCTGGTGGGTCTCGTGATTGGAACATCTTCGCGTGCCTGGACGTGCACGCGTCGTGGGGACGGCAGTGGCGAGGGCGGAAGCGGATTGACTGAACAGCGGATGAGCGACAGGCTTGTGCTAGAGCGATAGATGCGAGTAGCCGGCAACATCGTCCCGCATGCCACGAATGCGAAGAGATTGAGACTGCATTGGTGTTCCACAATCGCAATCTGACCCTTTCCGACATCTGCCTGTTCTGGACGAGGATGGCATGCGCTTCCCGTTCACGCTAGCGCGCAAAAGCGGACTAGCCGAACGCTTGGGCCAGCACCGCACACTTGTCGCTTCCACGAATATTGCTTCCGACCCCAACGACAACACCTTCGACATCCGACACCGCCGTCAAGCAGTCACGATGCCGGTACGCATTCGCCCTACTGCACTCGCAGTCGATACTCTGGACCCGATCTGACAATTCGCAGAGCCACAAGTCATTCCGCACCAAGCAGAAGCTTGCCCGCGCGCAGAAGCAGAACCGCCCCATCCCTCAGTGGATCCGCCTGAGGACCGGCAACACCATCAGGTACGACTCCCCATCGCTTTCGCGCCCGTCAAACACGGCTGCTCGACTCGCAGAAGTCCCAGATGCACATGCCACGCACAGAGACTGACAGAAAACCAGGTACAACGCCAAGCGACGACATTGGCGCAAGACCCGTCTCGGTATCTAGACGACTCGCCCGCACACCCTTTTCCGATTCCCGCTTTCATCACACCCTTCTTCACGGCAAACACCGACGAACGAGCAACGACGGGAATCATGTGCGATATGGTGGCAGTCACTGGAGCGAGCTTTACCCTCGTGTGAGGGACGCATGGAGTGGATTGGTGGGCATGTTACTTCACCGGACACTCTCACTCTGGCGCATTGGGTCTGAAAAATGATTTCGGGAATCATGACATGAGGGAATAGACTAGGCAGTCATACAATGAACTTGCTAAGTCACACAAATGAATATTGACATTGGATTGTGATGTGGAGTGATCTTAGGTGTCTAATTGCGCTGTGGTATTGGCGGCCATCATGCCATTCGTCAGGTGTAACGACGCGACTCTCGCTTTCTACGCATAAGCTCTCTGGACACAGCCAGCCACAAGCAGTGCTAGCCACCACGTCTATCTACCAATCTGGCCGAAGTCGCTACTTCCAAGAGTTGCTGGCTCATATTCAACCGCAGACCATCCCCCGCGTCTTTGCTCCCTCCCTCCTCATCCCCGCCACAAAAAAAACCTTGCCTTCTCAACGCTCTTCCTCCCCTCTCACCGTCCACTCCTGACCTGAAACTTTGGCCTCTCCGCTAAATCCACCACAAGACACTTCTCCTCGCTCTTCCCACACGTCTCAAACAGACTCACCACGCCCGCCTGGATCTTAATCACCGTACTACTCCCCGCAAAACACACACCCTTCTCCATCCCACACCGATTCGCCAGGACCACATACACGGGCTTCTCGCTCTTACTGTCCACAATCGGCTGGAACCTCTCGACCCAGTACGCCACCGTCGCGATATCCGGCTGCGTGGGGTCGCGCATCAGTTCTTCGGGCGTAAGGTGACACAGCCACGCCATGCTTATACACAGAATCGGGGATTTATGCGTCAATGCCGTGCGCGCGAATTCATACGATTCCCACGGCGCAGTGAAGCGGTACGGGTTGATGTCCATGCATATCCCCATCGTGACGTCGCCGAGAGCGCCCAGAGTGCCGGAGTAGAAGGGCTGGTCAGGTGATGTTGCGTTGGAGAGGATGTGTGTGTTTTCGCCCGGGCCTTCGGAGGCCCATGTTTCGTCTGTGTAGTATAAGAAGGATTTGCGGTAGTTGTGGAGGACTTGTCCGGTGGGTGATATTGTTACGGTAGAGTTGTACTGCGTGCTTGGTCTCGTGGGCGTTGGGGTCGTGACTTCAGGATATCCGATCGTGACGTGACATGTATAATGCTGTGCGACCTGGATGGCCCATTGCGTGCTGATTCCTGCGGTCGTGGGTTCCAGATATGGCGTGATTTCCTCGAGCGAGTGGAAGTTGTAGCCTGAGAATGCGAGCTCGGGGAGTACGAGCCAGTCGAGATCGCTGGGGATGCGTGTGTTTTGCAGGATTTGATCGGCGCGCTGGATGTTGGCTTGTACGGCGCCGACTTCCGGGGCGAATTGGAGACAGGCGATTTTCATCTTGTGGGTGTCTTCGCTGGGTATCGCCATGGGGATGGGTGGGGGTGGTGTTCAAGATGAACTACCTAGAGGGAATATGCTGCTCGATAGTGCGTGTATGTCTGTAACTATAGATTGACGGGGTGTATCGATCTGTTTCACGATTCTTCCAGCCAATTGAGATTGTTTGGACAAACATTCACTGCTCTCGAGGGTCGTGGTGGGGAAATGCGGGGCAGTCGTGTCGAGATAGGCAAGCGCCGATATAGGTGGTCTTCTTGGAGATTATGTTCGTGATTCGCAGTGGTTGCTCTGGTCTGGCGAGTCGTAATATATGCAGATCTAATTGATTTTACAGTCTGGAAGATGCAGCAGCGCAGACGTACCTGCAGTGGTTCAGTGCTGTCTCGTGTCTGATTGGCTGACATGCGCAGGGCACTCAAAGCTTAGCTGCAGCAAGCTATGACGCGGTGACAGATGCATTTCGATCGTCTTACCCAGATCCTCCGCATCGCGTGCAATCATCCCACAAGCTTCGTCATGATTGTTCTATCACGGTAGCCCTTCAGAACAGCAGCAATGGCAGGCAGACGCCTCGTAGACGTCGCCAAACTCTTCAATGCCTCGAAATCGGTAGCGCAGAAGCACGTCGCGCTGCGATCGAATCAGCTCGATGCATTCAACAAGACATCGTCTCTAGCAAAGGCTGTCAAGCACCAGACGGATCGTGTCACTCTGACAGCAGCGGCTGCGATTGCCCTTTCGAAACGCTTCAGCGAAGAAGCGCCGTCTTATGCGAGAGCTGCCGCACAGCAAGCGACGGGCACACCCCACGAGGACATACCGCGCAAGGACACAGTCAAGAGGGACTCACCATCAGGTGGAGTGAAGGAAGGCATCGAGCAGGATCATCACTATGATCGGTCCGAGCAGAACACCACTACCAGACCACCACCCGAGGCAGAGCTAGAGATTGAGCAGGAAGAGGCTCTAAGGCGGCCGTTACCGGATGGGACAATTCCCACGTCTGGTGTGACCTTGGAGCAGGAGGAGAAGGGCCGGGACACTTTCTCTGAGAGGCCAGTTCCCGAAGCGCCGAAAGAGCCTTTGGCGGAGGAGAGCGAGCAAACACGGCAAGAGGATGAGGGGATTAAGCCAGTGGAGTCGGACGAGTCTACGATACCTCTACCTGGACAGCCGAGGGGCGGCTCTTCAGCAGCTGCCGAATCCATACCTTCGCATGCGAACGATTTACAGCGACCACCGAAGCCGTCCGGGGTAGAAGAACTACAGGCTGGACACGATCGCGATGTATTTTACGCCAGATCAGTCGAGTCGAAGCCAGCGCCGCCCTCACAGCCCCGCGCACAGATACCAAGCCACACTGAGACAAAACAAGCAAGCGACGAGCATGTTGATGACAAGCAGCTCAACCAGGACGTCTACTATTCAGTGCCAGAAGCTGGTCAGCCTCAAGCGCAGAAGACAGCTTCCGGGGCCGAGGACATACCTGAGGAGATCAGCAAGGAGCTGTTTCACTCGCCTCGTGTAGCAAAGATGCTTGGTGGGGCTCCAAACTCACAAATGGACCACTCGCGGAACAGACCACCTGCGAGGAATCCATTCATTCCACCGCAATACCAGGCAGGTCACGGTCACGACGTCAAGCCAAACACACCAAGCCAGTCGTTCAAACCGGTAGAGCGAGTCCAGCCAGCTCAATCTCAGACGACCGAGAAGGAGATGCAGGATCTCGCATCCCAGCTTGCCCAAGATGCGCAAACTAGTGAGACTGCAGCACCAGAGGTATGTCCTACTATACAACACGCTCGACGCATGCTGATTCGCTGACAGTCGTACCCCAGATAAGTAACGAAGCTGCTGTAGAGCCTGAGAAGGCGCCGTATGCGCTGCGAGAGTCAAGAGTTCCGTCATCACGCTTTGGTCGAATGTGGCAGTATGCAGGACTTGGTACAAGTATGGCGCTGGGTGCTGTTGGCGAAAGCCTGCGACGCGTGACTGGAAGTGCTGCGTCAACCACTGGCTCTCTTATGCTCAGTCCGGGCAATATCGAAATACTGGTAGCGAAGCTGTCAAAGATGCGAGGTGCGGCGCTCAAGCTTGGGCAAATGATCAGCATACAAGATATGAAGATGCTTCCACCACAGATTCACGATGTTCTGCAAAGAGTGCAAGACAGCGCGGATTATATGCCAGCTTCACAGCGCAACAAGGTGCTTATTCAGAACCTGGGCAGCGACTGGCGCGATCTTTTCGAATCATTCGAAGACGTTCCCATCGCAGCGGCATCGATAGGGCAAGTGCACAAAGCGGTGCTCAAGTCGACTGGCGACGCAGTTGCTGTCAAGGTTCAATATCCTGGTGTGGCCAGCTCCATCGACTCTGATCTGAACAATCTGTCAGTGTTGTTGAATGCTTCTCGTCTGCTTCCACGAGGCCTCTTCCTTGACAAGACCATCGCCAATGCACGCACGGAGCTTGCGTGGGAGTGCGACTATACGCGCGAAGCAGAGTGCCAGATGCGCTTTCGAGATTTCCTTGCCGACGACAAAGAAGCTTTTACGGTACCGAAAGTATTTGCAGAAGCCAGCGGCCCGACGGTTCTCACCGCAGAGCTCATGCACGGCGTCGGCGTCACAAAACCCAAAAATCTAAGTCAAGAACAACGCGATTGGATCGGAACACAGATCCTTCGGCTGTGTCTGCGAGAAATCGTCGAATTTAAGTTCATGCAGACAGATCCCAACTGGACAAACTTTCTCTACAACGCCAAAGCCAACAAAATCGAGCTCCTCGACTTTGGCGCGTCCCGCGAGTACCCCGACGAATTTGTGGAACCGTACATCAACATCCTCGTTGGCGCCTCAAAAGGTGACCACACCACCATTCGCGACCGCTCCATCGAGCTCGGCTACCTCACTGGCGCCGAATCCCCCGCCATGCTCGACGCACACATCCAATCCGTTCTCACGCTCGCTGAGCCATTCAAAGCCGATGGACCGGAGATCTACGACTTCAGAGACCAGACTATTACGGATCGCGTGCGCAGCTTGATCCCGGTTATGGTCAAGGAGCGACTTGCGCCACCGCCGGAAGAAACGTACTCGCTACATCGGAAACTGTCCGGTGCGTTCTTGTTGTGTGCGAGATTAGGATCGAGAGTCCCGTGTCGCGAATTGTTCAGAACCGCGATTGAGACGTGGGAAGGGAAGAGGAAACTCGTATAACATCCCTTCCATTAAGCCACTCCATTCTTGCTGCCTCGATTCTTGTTCGTTTACCAAACATGTACAACACCATAGCCACCACTACCTTCTTCTAGATTTGAATTCACTCTTCAATCTTCACCTCATCATACATGATCTTCCTCCTAAACTTACGCTTGACATGTGATGTTGTTTCACCGCGCTTCAGAGATATATCCTCCCCATCCTCCTTTTATACACTAGCCTGTATCCGCACTTCCGATACATGAGCGACTCGCCCTGCCGTATCTTGAACACTTCCGCGCACCCTACTGCACAATTGTAACACCCGAGCCAGAGGTCGAGGAGTGGGCTGCGTGGATGAGGCGCGAGGATGGTCGGCAGGATCCGTGCTGCAGGGCATGGTGCTGGTTGGGGTGATGATGGTGTTGGCGGCGCAGTCGATTGGCAGTGCGAAGACATGGCTTCAGGATCTTCAGATGCTGATTCTTCTACCTTGTCGGATTCTGACGAAGTTGGATTGTGGATTGTGGATTGTGGATTGTTGTTCACTAGTGATGTTTCTTCTTCTCATGACCAACTTATCCTGGGTGAAAATTGTACACTCCGCGTCATGGACATATTTTGGGGAAAAGAAAGAGGGGTAATATAGACTTGCTCATAGCAAGGTAATATTATTATGTTAAACTAATTCGTTGCTTGTGCTATGTTATTGTTTCTGCTATGGGAACCTGTACTACATTTGTATTATAATTTACTACGCCATCATTCTAAGAATTACTCTGACATAGGTACTCTCTACGTAGACACCTACACATAATAATGAACCGGAACTAAGATTTCGTACTCTAGCCTCGCCTGTTAATATTATGAAATTATAACAGCCTCACATTATATCAAGATGTCATCGGCCTACTTAATCTTCAGTAACATGCCAGCATCAGCATCATATGCCTCGCCGTTCATGATGCCATGAACATAAGCCTCACCAACAAGGTGCCAATACCCATCGCTCCTCTGTCTAATAACAAACGGCACTGTCGCCCCTTTCAGCAGAACCAACTTATCGCCAACCTTGACTCGCGCTGGTAACAAGCACAGCCAACCTGACTTGGTTCTTCCAATCCTCCTGCCTCTGGTGTGAGGAATCATCTCGCTGAAAGCACCATAACTCTTCCACGTCGCCCAGAAGTAGCCCATCAGGCCTAGGGTTTTGAACAAGTTTGGAAATTTCGTCGCCTTCATTTTCCTCAGGCCGCTGATAGGCGACAAGTGGGCGCGCCATTCCTTGAACATTTTCTCGGTCTTCTCTTCGCCTTCGGGATCAAGCAGACCCGTGCAAAGCGTTTGCCAGAACATCTTCCTGGGTGGCTGTGCGTCTTGTGTACCGTATATGTAACACGGCTGACGAGTCGCAACAGTCTCCCACGTGAGGAACACGTTGAAGAAATCAACCACACCGAGTAACAATTTGTACACCTTCCAGAGCTCGAAGCCTCCTTCGAGTAGAATTCTGCCTAACGAGGGATCTTCCTTCTCTTCATACTCCCAGTCCGCATCATCGGGGACAACAAGCAAGTCGCTGTATTCGGCAATTACGTCTACAAGCTGGCCGGCCACACCCACGACATCGGGCTCGGTATAGAACTTGGCATCGGCTTTCGAGCCGGGGGAAGCATCATAGTGCCGGAGTTCGTCGAAGCTGTTTTGTACCAATGGCACACACAATGTATCTGCGATGCTCCAATTGGGGACCCAAGAAGGTAAACAAAATTCCTCATCTCCTGCATCATCATTATCGTCGATACAATGACTAAGAATGTCGAGACTATCGGTCCCTCGTATAATTGCGGTTGCCGTTGCACAGTAGACATCATCAACCGAAGCGGTATAATCCGGTACGATGTTCAAATCCTGACGATCGCCCCTCAGCAATCCCATGATTGCAAAAACCTTATCGCGAGGATTCGTCGCCAACCGCGGTCTCATGGCCGTTAGCAATCGAAGCATTTGTCCCGCTATATTCCCTTCTAACGGCCTAAGGTCCAGGTCGATAATGGATTGAAAACCGTCCAATTCAGCTTCAGCTATTCCAGCTACTTTGAAGTCGAATTTGTCGCTGAGTCTTGCGAATTCAACGGCAGTCACAAAGCGCTTCCAATCCACCTCGTTTTGGCCGCACATGATGGTTTTCTCGGATGCGAGACATACTTCTTGCACTACCCACGCGCGGGTCCACCAATCCGCCTTGACCAAATCTTCGAGGATGTAACAGCCGTGACGCAGATTCTCCCGTTCCACTTTATCTGGTGCAGAATTCAAAGCTGATTTTGTTGAGGTCTCAGCATTTCCGACGAGCGACTGCTTGTTTGCAAGGGCGTCGTTTTCTAGAGTCGTGATACTATCGAAGGCGAGATCGACATACTCAAAAGACGGCCCAAGCCACACAACTGTGCGTACAGCTTGTGTGTAGATGTCGCCCATGATTCCGACTTGTTTTGCTCGTTCGTGAATATTGTTTTGATCGATGCAGATGGCGTCAGCCCATAAGAAACGAGATTCCTCTGGGTGCCTAAGGTCCAAGAGTGCAGCACGCAAGCTTTCACCGATTTGCAGAGTACAGTCGTCTACCTGGATAGGTGTCGTCTCACTGATGTCTCCCCAGACATAAGATAGTGCCTCATACTTTAGCTCCTCTCGAAGCTCCACTTGTAGAAGCTGGCATTCAATGTCGTCCTGTCTTGTCCCAGGAAGCAGCTTCACCACGCGAATGTATTTGCAACTCTCTGTAGGGTCGGGCAATGCAGTGTACACATAGCAGTCCGTGGTGACATCGTTACGTTTCTTGTCCAATTTTGCAAGCTTGACCTGTTCACTTTCCGGGAAGAGCTCTGGATACTCTTCCTCGGAGGAGGAAAAGATCCATTTCGGGGCGTCAACGAAGAGATGTCTGGCGAATTCTTTTGTGTAATAGCCCAGGTTATTTCTTGGAGGTTGCGCAGTGTGCGAGAAAAATCGTCGAGACATGAGTGTTGGTGTCCAGAAGGGCAAGCAAGAACACGTTGTACCAGGCCATATTTCTGAACCGGTGAGGCAGCAGACGTGTTTACTGAGAATTGACGTTGGCTCTAACCACTTTAACGTGTCCGTGCCCGTTTTCTTATCATACCCCGCAGAACACTAATACGGATCGACAACAACTGCGAATTTGGGATAGGAAGTTATTATCGTCTGTAGGGAGCGATGGCCGACCCGCCCTGGCTACAAACTCAACCCTGCGGCTGGTGCGGGTTGGCCACTAGCCCAGGGGCGGTGAAGGCGAACGTCAGAAAAACCATTGCTGCTCTTTGCAGACATAGGTAGTTATAAGCACGTAGCAATCTATGCTAGTCTTAGACTTGCAAAATGAAACGAGGGCATTGTAGGTACTATGTAGTTTCGATCTACAAAAGTTGAGCTTTTATTTGTATAACGCCTATGAGATTCCCCCAATGCCAATTACAATGACATTGTGCTTTACTTCTTCTCGACGATCTCTTCTGCTTCCTTCCTTGCGACATCGTTATACCACAACCATGCTGCAAGCGCAATGAATGACCCGAACCCACTTGCCATGATCATTCGTCCTCTGAACCCCTGCTTCCTCTTCAATGCCTCGTCGCCACCCAGAATGACGACTGCCTTCTTCGACCATGTGTACTCGAGACCGCTGTAGACTGTGGTTGTAGCAACCACGGCAGACATGCCTTGAACCAGCGTCCTTACTCCCGCTTCACCCCCCAACGCATCTTGTATTGACATGAGAAGGCCGCCAGCCGCTGACGTTGTGGCCGACGGATCGTGTAGGAGATTTGTGCAAAGCAAGGTGCCCAGGAGACTAAGTTGCAAGAAGGTGTTGAATTTGGAGATGGTCGTTGGATGCACCTCCGCGCTGGGGAGACTGAAGTCCCAGTAGCGTGCCATGGTCTTTGGTGCAGGTAGTGAGGCGTACCGGTAGTAGAGCGCAGATATAGCGAGACTGGCATCGCGTCCAAGGATCAGCACAAAGAGTGGCATGGGTAAGCTGCCATTGACAGCCAAACATGTGATCAGTGTCGTCATTAGGAACTTGTCAGCCATGGGATCGACAACGCTTCCAACGACAGTCTGAAGTTTCCATTTCCTTGCTATCCAACCGTCGAGCAAATCCGACACAGCTGCATATGTGAATAACGAGAAGGCGTAGAGGTGGTGATTGTGAATGATGAGATATCCAACAATTGGTGTTGCAATGAGTCGAGTGAGCGTCAGAAAGTTTGGGAGGTTATAGATGTTCTCGTGTTTGACAACAGGCAGCTTAAGTTTAGATTTGAGAGTTGTTGCAAGATTGTTTGTAGTTGTAGGTGGCGTCTCCTAATATATGTTAGCACAGGTCTTTGGCAATTATGTTGAAGAGTGCAGCGAGGCTACGCAGCCTTTGAACGCATGCACTTCAATTTGTGATTGCATCGGCTTGCCGTTACGTATCGTAAATGTGCGTGCCGTTGATCAAGTTGCTCAAAGATGTGTATGTTCAGAAGATAGATGCGTTGTTGGACTGTATTTCGCGCACGATAAGTGCAAAACTGTGACGTACATTCGTTTGTTTTGATGTCGACGGGGCCCCTTCCTGTTTCGATCGCCGAACATAACAACTGCTAAAGCCTGCGAGCCTCGGCGCATGCCTTATTTCATGACTTCGAAGTACAGCACATGGATTACTTCGAGCGATAACATCTCTTCGAGCCCAAGAACAAGAGGCACGTGAGTAAACATTCCGGCGTATTTGTCCTATCCGTGCAAGCCGGGGAAGGGCACACAGCTCAATCGAAGACTGCAAAGCGAAGGCGGCGGTCATCGGAAGTTTTCCTGCCCCTGCCATAGATAGAAGCTACGGCAAACGGGGCTCTCGTAAAGTTGCTGACGAGGATGTTGCAGCTTCACGAGAAGGTAAGAGCGTCGCCAAGACGCGCTAGCAGCAAACACAGCAACGGCAGTGCGTAGATCTTTCTTCATTGACCTCACTTCGCCCAAGGACAGCTTCGAGGACATGAAGTTCAAATAACTCACGAACGAGATTGCATACATATCACCATCCCGTTTGGCTACTGCCAATGCGCTTCTGCCACCAGGCTGGTTTGCAGCCTGTGACGTCAGAAGGGCACACAAACAACCCATCAACACTGCCACGGAATTCTTTCAATCCTTCTCTTACTCTCACTGAGTTCTTCCTTTTGCCCACTCGCGATGAGTCGACTTTTGGGACGCAGTGGCATGTTGGTCCAATGTTTCTTTTCTCCGCGGCGTAGCTTTACTTGAAGCAGACCATTTCTAATTTCACTGCGAAGAAATTGGGCGAATCGATTCTCTTACGCTATTAGCTAGCAACTACATGTCGCGAAATGCGAAGCGCATTATATGCAAAGCCTTCTGGACCGCGGGCCGTACATTCAGCCACCAGTGATGGTATTTGCGAGGAGCAGCCACAGCTGTCCGTCCGCTTCAGAATTTAGCCACAAGCTGACCTCCATGGATACTATGCTTAGAGACGTACGACTACAGCCTCGAGCTGATCCGCTTCGTGTACAGTCTCCACGGCCATGCCATTACTAGCACCAACTTTGTGTCTCAAAGTCACGGTAAACCTGCCATACGACTCAAAATGGGCTCGGGTCGGACGGTCCCCGCCATGCAATGTACAGGATCTTATCATGCCTGGCACGGCGCTCTCGGTTGTAGCTCAGCTGTTCTTGTTGCAGTTGAGTCTGGAAGTTGTGTTGAGAGTTTAGAGTTTCCAGTCCTGAAAAGGCTGGCCAGACTCGTCCACAGATACCCGCAGTTGTACGATCTAGGTCATGGATGCCACAGCTACAAGCCATTTGCTCTGCCTGATCGCCTTCTAGGATAGCTCGGCTGATCGACTGCTATACTTCGCGATACTCAGCGTTCTTGGATGCGCTCGTCCCGTCAGGATGAACATGTAACTATCGATTATGCAGCCCTTTGCGCATCTCCGAGTAGCGACCTCATTCCTGGGTCTACACTTAGCTTTCGAGGCATGAACGTGCTGGTTGTTGCGTCCGGCCCGCCTCCGTTTGCGCAATGACTGCGCCTTTCAAGCAGTGACGATACCAGCAGACCCCGGTGCGGGATACAAACTAATCCAAGTGCGTCATGATACGAGCTGCGTACCTAAGCATGCATGCTGAGCATCTACGATTAGTGTTCTGCTTGGTGTCACCGCGTCGAGTGTCGTGCATTGGGGACGCACTAGCTCCGCGCTGGTAGCTTTCGCTTCAATAGTCGATTGTGGCAACCGCTAACGAACCTTATTTAGTGACCCTAAACAGTTCTAAACAGTTCTCTACAGATGGCGCAACTGACAGTTTACCGCAGTAGAACTTTGTAGTGTGGAGCTAGAGATCGGCCAGAAGAACTTTCCACGGCACGTGAGGTTTGGTGCGCGCCACACGTGCACTGGCCTGATGGATAAGGCTACACCTTCCGCTTGCGTTTCAAGCGAAGATCTGCCGGTAGTCTACGCATCAGATGCACGTTAAGCAGCTGCTTGGACAAGTATTGCCGGTGGATCCAAGTGATCCCCCACAGCCAGTGCAGAAGCAGCACGTTTTGCAGGGTTCCCATCTACAATTGACGACTTTACATGAAACTCCCGTCAGTCTCACAGGGCCTCGATTCTGATGCAGCAAAGGCCGATCGGCAGTCTCAAACACTTCTGGACTCCGACCTTGGATCGGCGTATGTGCCCTCTTTTGCTAGTTGCGCAAGAGATGCGTGCAGCTTGCTTGTCGCCGCGAGGGACAAGAGTCAGCACACCCAACGACTATCGAAAAGAAAACCTTCCCGGCACTTCGGCAAGGGCACCTCGCTTCCGCTGCTTGAAGCACTTTCAAGAGTGGAGCAGACACGCATATCGCCTCCGCCCACGACTTCTGCTTTCTGCGAAGCAAAGGGGTCGGACGACCGAAGCGGGTGCACATCGGAAGGGACGGCCCATTGTGGGTAAGTTTCGTTACCAGTCCACGTGCTGGGGGGCTTCTTCGAATTTACCTAATTCATTCCCATCCGACCCACGGCTGTTCTTACGAGCAGAGCACCGTTCACGATGACTGAGTTCAGCCAAAGTCCCCGGACTGCGCGGAAGAACATGACTTGCAAAAGCCCCTAAAGGTCACTCATCACCTGCTTCATGCATATTGAATATTGGCCTAACTTGTTCCTGGATCCACAGGTACAGAAGCGGGAACTGCCAATCCTTTACACCTGCAGATGTCTTCGAAAGCATGCGGAAGAGATGTGCAAGCGAAAGCCATCTTCCTCAGACGAGCAGCCTCGTGTCCACGTTCGGCCAAGAGACAGAGGTGGACGAGTTTCAGAACTGCCAGTGCGTCGCCACTAATGCAGGTACAGAACACCACCATCCCAATATCGACGTTTGCTCCGCGCCCTCCATTCAGCGTGCCAACGTCGACTGCTACAAGATGTTGTTTTTGGAAACGGCAATGCATGTCTCACGGCTACGCACCAAGCGTTCGCAGGAACAGTATGCAGGATCGGCTTCTGCGATGCCACAGACTAGAGTTGGCGCAAACCTTATGTTCTGCCTATCGCAGCGCTCAATGCTCACGACGAGCTCAATTCTCGGGCGAGGCTACGCGGATGGTCTCTGTATGGAAGGTGTGCTAGATCTCGGTGATCCCCACGCTGAAACAAGACTGGCATTCTCAAACACAACAGCTTTTTCGAACTTGGAATCGAGCAGCGTTATCGGGGAGTACGTAAACTAGACGCTGCAGAACCTGGTCGGGCAAGATGACAGTGTCCGTGACGTCCAACCTCCAGATCCATGAAAGACAGGCTACGTACGACGCCATCTCCTCGCTGCCGGGCATAGCGCTTGCACGCGAAGAGGCAGGCGTACCGCTCGCCTCTGATTCGCCAAAGCGACTGTTGTGAAGACGGTTAGTGGGCCACCGCTAGCCAAAAGTAATTCTGAAACGGCGTCCACCACCACCTTACTGGCTTGCACTGGGAGCGTCACGCCCACTGACAGCGCGCCGTTGATCGGGCTCAGTGACGATGCTGGTGTTTGGACAGCAGCGCAAGACAGCCGTGAGAGTGACAGCCAGAGCGCGAAAGACAGGACGCAAGAGCATTGCAGCAGGATGCGAATGGAAGGTACGAGAGGCGGCTCCCGCTGGCAATGGCGGGCGCGTGTTTCAGCATGGAGATCAAACCACGGCCCAGTGCTGCTTCTGCCGGTTCCTGCATCTCGATGCACCTCACTAGGCTAATTGACCCGCCACAACACCTCGACGCGGGCTCGAGGCTGGCGGAGGCGGTGGAGGACGAGGTGTTCTCGTGATGCGCCAGAGCAGCACTGCAGGCGTCAGCGTGATGTTCCTGCATCGAGGGCAAACATCCTGGACGATCCTCGAGAGCGGCGTCGGTTAGCAGCGCGCCATTTTTCGAAGAGTGGTTCGCGGTGGTCGTGCTCTATCTAGTAGGGTGCAGCGCTGGTCGAGCAGACGAGCACGAGAATGTCTGAAATGACGGCGGGGCGCCGCGAGTGGCCGGCCAGGTTGCAGACAGCCGTTGAGACTCGAGGCTCCGGCTACACAGTGCCAGTACAGCATGCTCGAGGCAGCGCGGCGCCGTCGGCGGCGGATGACGCATGCCGCTGGTGCATTCTGCAGGACATTGACACGTCTGACGGCACTCGAGAGATGATGGACCCTGGAGATGCGCGCACACCATGACGGTGGTGTTGAGGCGGTCCAGTCCGGATCGCCCTCCTCGCGAAGCTAAACTGACGCAACAGAGAGGGTCGTCGTCCTGAAGCACCAGCGGCCGCCGGACCGCGATGATCGATGCCGCGATGGGCAAACTGCACGTCTGTGTCGCCGGCACCTCGTGGTGGGCTGCAAGCGAGGCCTCCATGGCACTATACCCAAAGCGTGACCTGCGCCGTGAGCAGCAGGCCCTGTGGTCCTGTGCGCAGTAGTCGGGGCAGGAGTGAGCACACACCCGGGCAGCAGCGACCTGCCAGCAGGCGCAATTGCCTCCGCCAGCACGACGGTAGTACTGAGGGCCAGCTCCCAGATCCCCACCGCATAAACCCGTCGATAAACCTTCGCGCTGCCGCCACGGGCGCAAGCATGCTCCTGGACGCTGCACCCCCGACCCAGCGACATGCCAGCCAGTCGCCGGTCCAGCCAACACCCCCCAGCGCCATCACGTCCCTCTGCACGGCCGTCCCACGAGTCGCCCATGACCCCGGTCGCGCTTGGCGCTTGACAAGCGTGCGCCGCCCAATTGGCCGCCGGCCCCGCACTGGCCTGCTCGCTGACTTGCCAGAGCGCGGGCTAGGAATAGATTATTCTAAAACCGCTAAGCTCCTGTTTCACGAGGCCCTCCGACACCTAAAGCTGCCGCTGCCCCCTCAGATTTGCGTTTCGTATCCCCAGAGCCCTAACCTTCACCTCGTCCAGTCTGCTCGACGTCGCGACTGCACCACTCCGAGGCAGGCCCTCGATACGTTTTATTATCCCCTTTACCTTATCTGAGACCATCGCTGGCCTTTTCCTTCGCTTTGCGCTTCACCTTTTATTGTTCGAGCCTGGCAGGACCTTCTTGAGCGCCTTGAATCCGCGTTGGATTAAGCTCGGCTTGCAACGTCTGACGTCCCCAACTCCCAAACATCTAGCAAAGGATCGTGTTGCAGCGCAGCATGTATCCATCCGCCCATCATGCTCAGATGCCGCCGCCTCAGGCCCGCTCTGTCGCACCCGAGACCTTTCTATTAGACCAGGACGCACAGCAAAGCCTACCGCCAGACAGCATCGTCGCCCTTCAGCAGGTTGATAACCGTACGTGCTTCATACATGTCGCCGCTGCGGTCGCGCATTGCCCGTGACTGCCGCATTGCCTGGTCGTGCCCTGTACTGACGCTTTTACAGTCAAATACTTCCTCATCTCAGCACCAGTTGACTGGCAGCCGGACCAGTATATTCGCAGGTTCCTTCTGCCGACTGGCGAATATGTTTCTTGCGTGCTATGGTAAGTGCACTCGATCCTCACAGCTTGCATCCAGCCCATTGATCCGCCTACAGGAACAACCTCTTCCACATCTCAGGTACAGACATCGTACGATGCCTTTCCTTCAGGTTTCAGGCCTTTGGCCGACCCGTCAAGAACTCCAAGAAGTTCGAGGAGGGCATCTTCTCGGATTTGCGCAACCTGAAGTCGGGCACAGATGCGTCGCTTGAGGAGCCCAAGAGCGCATTCCTAGATTTCCTCTACAAGAACAACTGCATCCGCACACAGAAGAAGCAGAAAGTGTTCTACTGGTACAGCGTGCCCCATGATCGGTTGTTCCTC
Source organism: Paraphoma chrysanthemicola (assembly GCA_020744225.1). Lineage (NCBI taxonomy): Eukaryota > Fungi > Ascomycota > Dothideomycetes > Pleosporales > Phaeosphaeriaceae > Paraphoma > Paraphoma chrysanthemicola. The sequence continues at coordinate 1,428,863 of JAGMWG010000009.1, read as the reverse complement.
GATGCGCTGGAGCGCGATCTCAAGCGCGAGAAGATGGGCCAGGAGGCCACCACCATGGCCGTCAGCGAGCCCGCCCTTTCTTTCGAGTTTGACTCGTCACAATCCCTCTTCGAGCAGCTCACCAAGGCACAACAAACAAACTCGTCGTCCTTCAACAACAATGTCCAATCATATGCTCAGAACCCTTCGCCTGATATGCGAGGAATGGAAGGGTCCATGCCCCCACCGACCATGGTGCCGGCGCCCCAGCCCATGCCACAGATGCAGCCCATGCAGCCTATGCCACAAATGTCGCAACCAATCCACGAGGACCCCATGGCTCATTACCACCAGCAAATGTCGATGCCACCGAGCATGCAGAACACTGTTGTAAAGAGCAGAGAACAGCGCGAATTCAGCGCCCAGATCCAGTACGACCGCAACGGCATTCCTTTGTCACAGGTTCATCAGAGGCACAGCTCCATGCCCGCTTACATGGAATACTCCCCTGCGCCTTCATTCGTTTCTTCACACTACGAAGACTACAGCACCCGCGGCATGTCCTTTGAGCCCCTAACGCCACCTCAGCACCAGATCAGCCTTGGTGCCGAGCCTGCATACATTGCCAACGAGGACACCGGTCTTTACAGCGCTATCCCTGATCTACCGGTTCCGAACAGCTTCAATCCCCTGATGAACATTCCTCCATCCAACTTGATGGGCCCTGGCTTCCCAGGCGTGTCGAGGCCATTCCAGCCCGGCAATGTTTACTCGGTCATTGAGGGTTCGCCTACGTACAAGCAGCGCAGGAGGCGTTCTTCGCTCTCTGCTGGTATCAGCGCAGCAGTCGCAGCCAACGGCGCTGCACACCAGGTACACCGCCCAAGTGAGCTTCGACGATCCATGTCTAGCTCTGTCGTACCCGTTCCTGAGGGCGATGAGTCCAACCACAACTCGCCAAACAGCAACAACGGCGCAAGCTATCCTCAGAGCATGCCAGACTCCAAGCCTGCTGTGGATCTGTCGCGGCAAGGCACACCTCTCCACACTGTTGAAGAGAGCCCAGAGCCGCAACACGCTACTCTGCACAACGACGACCTCAACAGCATGATTAACGGCGAGCTCTTCGAGGCCCCACTACAGCACAGCGCTATCGCGCGGACCGCAGGCGCCGCGCCCGTTTTCCGACGCGCCCGCAGTGCAACCATGATGGAGATCGGCCCGTACCCGCAAAAGTCACACTCGTGCCCTATCCCCACCTGTGGCAGACTCTTCAAGAGATTAGAGCACCTCAAGAGGTAAGCGCCTGCAATTTCCCCATTTCTATTCTGTTGTTGTACAACAAGTCGTTGGGTACCGATGCTATTTTTGTTCCGGGTAGACGCTGACTGGGCGCTTAGGCACGTGCGCACCCACACCCAAGAACGACCATACGTTTGCCCGTTGTGCAACAAAGCTTTCTCGCGCTCGGACAATCTTGCCCAGTAAGTCTCAACGATTATCCTCCAACCAAACTAGTATGCTGACCACGTTTCTCAGACATCGTCGCACCCACGAGCCCCGCCCTGACGGCGAGCCGCTCAGCGACTACCAGGAAGAAGACCTTGAAGGCGAGGAGGATCACCTCCACTCGCTTGAAGAGGACTCTCCCGAATCTGGCAATGATTACCTCTCGCTATCCCACCACGGCGGTTCGATTAGCGATATTCCCGGACCAGGTCTCGGCATGACTTCAATGGCACCACCCCAGCAGCTCATGGCGGGGAGCCACTACTGAGCACTGACCGCCATCACCACCACCAATTTGACGACTGTGACACCAAAACGAAATGAGGGCCCGGCGCAGGAGGCGCACGCAATCTAGACGAACCTTGTTGTTTTCTTTTCTTGTTCAACCTTCTCTGCGATCTTGTTTAATTCCCTTAGACCGGTTTTTTGTCTGTTCTCTTGCATCATCGCTTACGATGTCGGCACACGCCCAACTGCATTGCATTTGCAGGCTCCTTTTGGTTTTACCCCCCGCCGGTTTTTTTTCCTTTTCTTGCTGGGTGCTTGGGGCGGAGGTAACACTGGATATTCTCATCATGACCACGAACATGAGCCTTTCATTTCCTTTTCTTTCCTTTTCTATTTGCCGTCGCACCGCCGTTTCCCCGCTTTGTTGCTGCCGTCGTCGCTGTCTGTCCCGCGGCTTTTTTTTCGCACCGGCAAAAGAAAAGTTGTTAGAGGTGTGACTGGACGGCGCGGGTTAGCTATGTCCTTTATTCCTGGCGCGAGGATTGCGCAGGATGGACTTTTCAAGGGTGTGTGGATATGAGTCCTGGTCTGGTGTGAGCGTCGACATGGACGTTGTGTATAATATTATCAAATGCAAACGCTTAAAGCGAATACCTTTTCCAAGTCATGATGCATTGTGATGTATGCCTATTTGAAGTTCAGGTTAGTTGCTGAAGGGCTTGCGTAATGTCTTGTATGTCTGATGTGATGTGAGACCTGGATGTTGTTTTCAATTTCATACTGTCCGCCGCCAACGATAATGACCTGCTGATGGTTTCCAGCAATGGAGGATTGGGACGCTGTTTGGATCAACACGCATGTTCGATGTTGGGTTGTGATGGGATGTCCTGCGCGTCGTCGTCCGATGCTTGCTAGATACGCTGTGTCCTACTATATGGAGCTACCACAGTACAAAAAGATCGATAGTTAGTCTGTACCGTACTGTGGTGTAGAAATTTGAAGATGTCTACATTTTGGCAGCTTCTGTTGTTTTCTGCGACTTGGCAGCTCGAATTGCATTTGTGCTAGCTTTCACTATCAACCTCTCAGCCCCAGAGAGTGGTACCCTAGATGCCCACCCCGCCACACAACCATTAGAATTTCTCCCGAGCTCACCCATATTCTTTCCAACTCCCACCTCACCACGACATCCACAATGTCGTTCTTCGTTCCACCCGTCTGCCGCGGAGGTTTCCTCTACTCCACTGTCTTCCAAGCCAACGCTGGTGATTCTAATCCGCACCCACGCGCCAGCCTCGCCGACCTCGCAGCTCTTCTGCGCCCCGACACATTCAAGACCCGGAAGCCAATCCCATCAAGCCCCACAAAAGACCATCCATGGCACTTTTGGGCGGCGCAACTACTCCACTACGGTCTGCCGGTGACTCGGGACAAGAGTCGCGCGAAGATGAGGATGCTGGATGCGATTAATCAGGGCAGGCTCGAGGTCCCGGGATGGGTAAGCAAGCTAGAGGCGGAGTTGAAAAAGGAGTGGGAGGCAGAAAATAGGAAAATGAAGAAGACTGCAGGTGCGGGATCAACGGCGGACAAGAATGCTGTGGGTAAAGCATATGGCGGCGAGGGGGATATGGCGGGCACGCATAGTGCTGGTGCTGGTGTGAACGTCACTGGTAAGTACCTCGCGCCGTGTGTCGACATGAGCTAACCCATAGCATAGTCAACCTGTCCCTATCTTCTGGATATTCCATGACTGGCCCAGGAGTACTTCAGCAGACCAGTCAGTCAAGCCCGAAGAAGCCAGCAACTGTGAAGCGCAAGCGAGTCGACAACGATACACCTCCTCTTGCCAGTACGCCCAAGAAAGCGGCCAAGACCAACACCGCGACCACGACCACCCCGTCGAAGCGCATCAAGAAAGAGCCGACTCCCCACGTGAAGAACGAACCACCTCACTCTTCGCCAACCACTTCCACATGCCGCCCACGCATCAAGCAAGAACAGTACATCAAGCCCGATCCTTACGCCAACATCCCAAGCTCGCCACACACTCAGCAGCACGCCCTTCTAAGCGGCACATACACCATCTCGTGCCCGCTCGCTACAGCCCTCTTCTCCACCTCCTCATCGTTCTACCTCATACTGGCCAAAGATCCCTCTCGCTCAGTCTGGTGGGCGTCCACATCCATGGGCGCATGGGACTTTCTCATGCAACTTAATCCTGGCCCAACATACACTGCGCTGCGCGAACCATGCACCCTGGGCTGGCGCATGCGTGATCTGGACACGGGGGAGTTGAAGTTCGGGAAGGGATGTACAGGGGAAATGGTGTTTAGTGGAGGTGGCAGGATGAGTGCGTGTTTGTGGGAAGTTCCGGGCGTTGGGGAGGTGGACTTTGAGGGATGGAGGGAGGATGGAGATGCGGTGGAGGGGGATTGGAGAGAGGAGTGGGATGGATTTGTTAGGGAGGCGTATGGAAGGTGAAGGGGAAAGGTCCGGGTAGGCAGAGGGAGGGGGTGGGGGAGAAGAGAATTAAGCTCGAATGACGACAAGGTTATAAACCTTTGGAGTGTTATTTTGGCAAACCATCGCTAGGAAGGTGGACTAGAGGATCATCATATTGAACAACGCAAAGGTTGTTCGCTGCTACTCAGCTGTTTTATAAAGGTTGATTCGATATGACGATCGATCATCTTGTACTGTGGTTGGTGGCAATTGATCATTGTAAATGTTTGACCGAGAGGGTAGGCGAGTCCTTTTGGTCAACGGCTTATAATGAAGCGTCCGCAGACCACGACTACCGGCCATCCACTCCAAATGTGCTTCATGGACAGACATTGACGACTAACACTAGCCAGCGGGGTCGCAGGTTTGATCTCTTCGTCTTGCGGAACGCGAGGTGAGGTTAATATTGGCATCTGATATCCTAGATTTTCTTCTATTCCAAACAAAACGCCCTAGTTATACCATTTTCGGGTATTTTCTTCATTAATGGGGCAACTGTCATTGCACTACCAATGAGTCGATAAGATGAGACAGCTCCAGTTGTTGCGTCTTCTTCTAGGCACGAATGTGGACGAGCTTCCGAAATCTCACCATATTTTCCCTTCACGAGTGTATCCTTTTCCAGCATGCGCAAATGCCGTAAGATCAAGGCAATATGGACTTTGTAGCCAGAACCAACAACATTGACGTTAGGAACAGTGCTAACAATGCGGTCCGTTTCCTCCAACTTGTCATTGCCCAAGCCGATGAACTTCAATGATCCTGATGGATTGGACGACTGGAAAAAGCAGAGTTGCTTTGTCGCCTCCTCAATGTCTTCCAGCACTTTTTCAAAATCTTTCGATATGTTTGGCACGCCAGTATCGTGTCTTTCGTAAACGTCTTTCAAGTAGTCATCTAGCAGATTTGGGTTTGGCCAGTAACTTTGAAGCAGCTTTTCCAAACAGCTCGCAAAAGTACCAGCTCTAGGAGTTCCATCGGGCGTATCCATTTCACTGAAAGCATGTGCAACTGCAAGCAGGAAATGATCAACATCGGAGAAAGCCGACCTTTCAATCTTGTTTGTCACCTGACTATAGCCATAGCGAGGATCATCAACCGCATCACACAATGGAGCAATTTTGATCATGTTTGGGTGGATATAGCCGTGGTAGTTAATAGCGAACCTCGATTCTGCAGAGTTCCTTGTAGGATACGCGGGTTTCTTCCTCCAGTCGACTGCCCAGGAGGGCCAACAAGAACCTTGACTAGTGTACTGACGCAGAAGCAAAGAACGCATGATGCCATGAGAGCTCTGTTCACCGAAAGTTTCCAAACATGCAAGAGTAAAGGTCAAGTAGGTCTCGTCCACAGTCTTGTCGTAGTCGACAGGCATGAAGGTTATGTCCGATACCGAAGAGCTCGGAGGAGAAGAGCGAATTCCGTATTGGCCTGAGATCATGCAGAGCGCATATATACGGTCCCGGGGGTCGACGCATCCAAAATCTCTATAAAACTCTATAAGCGCGGTGAACGGCGTTTTCATTTCCCTGCCCCAAGGTGGTGGGGGACCGGTAGGCTTCACTAGGCCTGGCTCCTTCCACAAGTCAACAGTGGTCTTTAAAGTCGCAATGTGAGGTCGTTTAGAAAGCAATGTTTCCCAAAACTTTTCGCTCTGCAGTATCCCAACAGCTGCTGCAAGGCGCACCCAGCTCAATTGGTATGAACCACAAAATAGCTGAACATCTATGTTGAGTACGATCTCTTGGACGACCCACAATCGGCTGAACCAAGGCAAGCCGAAGAAGCAAACCACTTGGCATAAAGGGCAATGTTTGCGAAGGTCGTGATTATCTTGCTGTATGTACTTGTCGAGAGACCCTTCATGTCTCGGTAAGATCCCCAGGAATTTCATGCCTTGCTCTTCATGAGATCCTTGCCCAACTGGTCCCAACCAGGCTACAACCCTTGTGGCTCCGCGATAGATGTTGGCCATGAGCGGAATCTGGGTTGATTTCTCCTCATCATCTTGTTGATTGATGCAGACCGCATCCACCCAGAGGACTCGGACATGATGTGTAGCGAAGTCGTCGTAATGCGGCATCCAGATTGGCAGTGATGAAAAGTGCATTTCGTAAAACCGGGTCGGAAATGTGGTAGAGAACATAGTCGAATCGCGGCTCTCCCCACGTGTAAGACAACGCCTCGTAATCGCCTTCAACATCCTCGTACCGTGCTCTTGAGAAAGAGAAATAAAGATCTGAAGCTGGATCTATGGAAGGCTCGAGTCGCATGAGTCGAATGTGCTCATCACCGAGAGGCTGAAATATGTATGTTTCGCTCGGCTGAGCATGCTCGGTATCCATGATGACACGTGAGTGATGCGGAGGCGAGCAGCAGAATAAACCTACGGATTTGAGAGGTAGAGCCAGTATACAACCTGCGGAAGGTTGAGATGAGATGGCAGCAGGTGTGAGTGAATGTGAAAGGACGCAGGGAAACCAGATAAGGTAGGCAGCAACCTCAGCCTGATCCTCCCTGTTCGACGCGCGCGCTTCTGGCTCAGCCTCGCCCGTGACCAACCACACCGAGAAGTGGCTGATAGCCGTACGATTCTGCAAAATCAATTGGAAAGCGCGATTGAATGTGCGCGCAAGGCATGTATCGTTCCAAAACCATGTGGCGCACGCTCGCAGCATCTGCATTGCGCCCGGGCAAGCAAGCAGCGTGCATGCCAAGTTGAGATGATGAAGTGTGCATACAATCCATAAACATCTTCTTACTGCTCCTGACGCCCTTACCCATGATTAGGCTTCCTAACCATCATCAACATCGGCGTCGAAACCGCCACAGGAACAACACAAAGCACCATAACCCCCCACCCCAGCAACACAGCCCTACTCATCCCCGTCGTCCCAATACACACCGCGAGCACCAACGCGGCCAAAAGACCCCCGAGAACCCACGACAACGCATACGGCATGAGGAGACACATGCTGAAAAACCCACCCAGCACGACTAGAATGGCTGTAAGCCACCATATTTCCGCTAGAAGCAAGACTTTGAATCCATGTTGTCCGCCAGGCATGAGCGGTGCTTCGTACGCGATAGACCCGTCGTCGAGGTCCTTTTTGAAGCGGCGACGCAGCTCGGATTCAGACAGGTCGAGGGTTTCTTTTGCGCTTGAGTGTCCCGCGTCGTGGAGTTGCGTGGTGATTGCATGTGCGAGTTCGAGTACGGCCTTGTATTCTCCTGCGACGTGTGTGCGGCCGCGTTGTTTCATGGTCGTGTGTGCTTGGATATACATGGTGAAAATTCCAATGGACCAGATGGTGCATAGGATGAGCATGATGTTGAGCTGGATGAAGGAGAAGCCCCAGTAGTATGTCTGGTATGTATGTTAGATGAGTCACGACAGGCCAGTTTGACGAGGGTAGTGTTCCTTTGACAGGCTGGCATGCAAGCTGTTCAGTGATGGTTTTGATGTTGTATGTGACGTTCTGGTACGCCCACAATGTGTTTGAAAAGTCGCGGAACGGTTGCAAGCCAGTGCGAGGATCCGTCCAGTTTGCGCCCAGTTTATCATCTGGTAGGTAATATGCCGTGATGTTGAGGGCAGGCGGATCGAGTGTTCTCTCCCGAAAGGTTGAAGGTACGTTTGCGAGACCGTGGAACCCGTACTGTTGAACGTCTACACCCGGAATCGTCAGCCTAGAAGCAATGAGTGGCTGATACACATACAATTAGCCACGTCTATCTGATCTTCGCATCTGGAGTCTTCAGGTATTGACTGGTAACTTCGAGTGCAGCGAGCTATCTGGGAATCGAAGTAATCGCTGGAAAATAGCACGGGGTCAGCTAAAAAAGCCACTGTCAGCATGCACCAACGCTGTAATTTGAGGAACATACTGAACTTAGTCTCGTAAGGTGTGTGGTACGGTACCACAAAGTTGCCGTCTTCGCCGATTCTCCATCCATCATGAATGACATACAGAATACGCTTGAAGCTGCTAAATGCCATGTAGTTGTTGTTATCATTAGACAGCGTGGTCTCCGCATTGGAGTTGTCCCTAACATAAGACTTGACTGACGCGCTGTAACCAGTCATGGCGCTTGAAAAGCTTGGAAAAATAAGGATGAATATCATGGTTATTACCATAAACGCCATTGCGATCCTAGAGTGCAGTTGACGACGGCGAGCGAAATTGCGGAATAGACGATAGATCGCATAAACGAGTGATTCGTTTCGGAGAAAGACCGTTCGGTATGTGCTGAAGGCAATCGGACCGATCTCCATGGATGTAGTGACATAGTTGGTGAAGACATGCCAAGAGATGTATGCGATGAGTGCCTGACCGCCACGAGCGCAAATCTTTTCATGCCAAAGATCAGCCGTGTGATGTGCGTGTCATTGGACACGCCAGACAACAGTGATGCACTTACAATATCCCACGCCACATCAATAACTTTGGCCTGAGTGAATGATAACCTTCCCCATCCCAGCGTAATTTGGAAAAAGCCAGATCCAGCCCGATAGCGATATCTTTCCGGGTAGAGGTCGGGGAAACCGTTCGGCTGACACGAACCTATCGCTTGTGAGAGATGAGAGATCCGTAAAGCATAGCGAGGCTCAGAATGACTCCGGTGAGCCATGCTACAGCGAGAAATTGTAAGCCACCAGTTCGCCATCTTTTGCGAATATCGGCACGAGCCTGACGGTGACCTTCTTTCCAAAAGGATGCGCAACACGACCGTTGCTTTGAGGGGCTAGGGGACATGCCGTTGCGAGCTTGGATGGTTTCTCGACACTTGAAAGGCTCGATGCACTAACATAAGATCAAGATGCTTCTCTGGTAAGGCGACTGTCGATTGCGACTAGAAGTTGATCGTGATGTGCGTGCAAGGCTGAGCCAGGCTAGTGGTCGCACTGGGGTAGGGGCAGTATCGCAAGCTCGAAACGATCAGGGAAGCTTCTAATGAGGTCGATCGATGTCAGACAGGCCTACTTGTAGGTGGCATAGGGTTCACGGAACGCAATGGTTGGGGTAGGGCTGTGCCTGCCGCGCACTCGCTCTATTGGTCGGAGGCGCCTCGCTAGTATGAATACGGCATAGTATTCTGCAGTGTGGTATATTCTAGCTTTGGGGGCGGAAATGAACCCTCGAGCCTCCGTGATTCGAAAGGACGCCGGTAATGAAATTTTGTGTATTGTTCGGCCAGGTATATCAGAGAGGGAGGTCCACCTTAGGATGCTTGTCAATTGACAAGATCACGTAAGCTTGTTCAATAAAGACTGACAGCACATATGCCAGGTGGTCCATGTGTCCTCAGTCATTTGAGTCGACGCCGAACTCTTCCTGCACCTCGACTATCCTGACGCCACGCTGATCCGCGATCAAGCCCATCAGTCCTTGTCCAACGTCTTTCAGCTCATTGTACTCGTGCAGCAACTTGATGTGATCCTTTACTATCTTATTCGCAGCGGTAATGATCTCGCTGTCAGTCGGCTCATCATCTCCTTCATTTGTCTCGGCGCTCTCTTCCATGAGTACTTGAATGGCAGGGAGGGTTGCCAAAGAAGCTAGAAGGGCGGCTTTCTGGGCCTTGAGTTCCGCAAGAGTGATCTCTTGGGGTGTCTTTGCAACGAGCGGCTCTTGAGAACTGATAGACTTGTGGTGCTCGGGATCTGTTTGCGACTTTGTGGCGAGCACCGTGGAGTGGCAAACGATCGCTCCAGATATCTGATCCATTTCATTCGAGGCTACATGCTCTGATGGTGGTATCGCTGCCACAGGTTTCTGCTCGTCAACCGTGACGACTTCGTTGCTATTGACGTTGGTTTGAGCGTCGACGGAAGTTCCTTGGTCGTTCATCTGGCAGCCTCGTTAGCAAGGAGGAGACGAGGACGGCAAGACGACGGCAGTAAGAGCTTGCTCGTGAACGTGAACGCTCACCCTATGGTCAATGAGGGCTGTATCATTGCCACTTCTCGAGCTCTGGGTGGCAGCATCATGATCCGCGTTGTTAGTGTCATGCGATGCAGTATTTGACCGTGTTGAATCTTCTCCCTTCTCCTTCACGAACTTGGTTCTATCAGAATCCAAGATGTCAAGCACTGGTGAGGCAGCGTTGTATTGTACCTGCTTAGTATCAATGGTGTGGCCCGTTTCATGTTTTAGCGTAGCACATGGATCACGCGCGGTCTGATCCAAAGCGATGTCCTTGGGCGCAAATTCGGGTTGCTGCTCTCGTGCAGGCAGCGCACCGCGATCACCAGCTCCAGGCGTCTGGGCTTTCAGGTCAATCGCTGGTGTTGCGGCATGCTCAGGCCCTTCAATCACGTCGTGACCAGCCGTTTGGCGGTCATGCTGCTCCATGCTCATTGCAATCGCGTTCTCGGAGCTCACAATGTCATCAACATCTGGTCGATCATTGGATAACGCGTCGATAGAAGCAAAGTCGGCTTGGTCCCTACACGCTTCAAGCTCCTGATGATTTTGCGATGCTGTTGTAGATGGGTGCACGTCAGTCTGAGCAGGTTTTGTCGCGTCGACGTCGACTGAAGCAATCTCCTGATCGGCGTCCAAGCCATCAGTGCGGCCGTCGGCGCTGTTGGCATGGTGCTCAGCATTCGCTTGGTGAGGGCGCGCAGCCTCTTGTAGCGCGTGCTGGGCGTCTTGGAGTGGAACAGGCCCGGCAGCGAAAAGCTTGTCGGCAGCACCATCCGAAACGCTGACAGGCGACGATGTCATGGGCTCATCTTCCGAGTCTGGGACTTCTCTTCTCTCTCCCCCAGCGGCCATGATAGTGAGTGGAGTGACAATGCAGGTGCGTGACGACGGGTCGGAGAAGCTGGCGTTCCTGGCCGGCCCGCGGCGGAAGCCAATGACGGACGCGGCTGCCTTTCACGTAAGCGGTAGATTGCGACGCATGAAAGCACCTTCTCAACAGAGCTCTCCTTTGATCGTCACTTCCTGCTCTTCGCACGCATCGCTGAATGCTTCTCTCACCCTAACGCTCTCCGCATTGGAGTTTCCGTAGTTCGCGCCTATTCTTCACGCCAAAACGCACGTTAGCCCTATTGAGCACTGGTCAAATGGAAGTCCGGACGACAACGCTCGCCGTGGCGGCGCTTCTCCTTAGCACATCTGTCAGGGCGCACGACCACCATACGGACAATATCGAGGAGGGGCATGCAATCTCGGCGGATCCTCTCGACTCGATACTATGGATACACATTCTGATACAGAGCTTGGCCTGGGGCATCATCTTCCCGACTGGCATGGTACTTGGTGTAAGCAGCCGAATGCAATCTTCTCGTAGTCTTGACCAACACGATCATAGATAATACGCTCAAAATGGCACGTGCCGGTTCAGACACTTGGCTCAATGCTCGCAATCGTCGGATACTTCCTCGGCCACAAGCACAAAGGCAGACAGTTCACCAAGAACATTCACGCCCAATTCGTCCCGTACATCATGCTCATGCTGATTGCGCAAATCGCAATGGGCGTGTACTTGAAGCTCCATCTTGAGAAGGGCATACATGGCAAGATACGCAAAGTCGTGGTGAAGGCCCATGGCGTGGTGGGCAAGGCCATGCCTATCGTGACCTGGGTCCAGTTCGTCTTTGGCGGCATCACAGCTCTTGGATTCTGCCGAGCAGACCATACCGGACAGTGCCTTGCGCACTTCATCATGGGTAGCGCCTTCATCGCGTACGGCATTCTACTCATCATCCTCCTTCTGGTAGGACAAGTCTGGCTCAGGCGAACAGGACGAAGCCAGGAGTTCTTCGACTCGCTGGTCATCGCTGCATGGGGCTGCGTCAATACTTTTACCGAACACCGCTGGGGCCAGGAATGGGCCCACAATGACGTGCAGCACACTTCCATGGGCGTAATTTGGTGGGCGGCGGGCCTGGTCGGCGTATGGCTGAGTCGTGCAAGAGATGGCAGACCAAAGCGAAATCTCGTTCCAGGCATGGTCATCTTCATGACCGGTTGGGCTATGTCGGCACATCCGCAACACCTCCCGATCTCAACCATGCTGCATACAGTATTCGGATACACTCTCATGGCTGCGGGCGCTGCGCGTGTCATCGAGATCGCGTTCGTGTTGAAGGATCGCAACGCTATCTCCAACGACGGCGAAGATCCCAACAGCTTTCAGTACATGACGCCCTTCCTGCTGATCGCGGGCGGTTTCTTGTTCATGGGCGCGACAGAAGAGCAGATGCAGCTTCTTCATGATGCGCACATCACTCACGTGTCTTACGTGCTGATCATGTTTAGCGTCGCCTTTCTGCTGTTTCTCTGTGAGTTCAACGCTCACCACCTCTACTTCATCTTCTAACATCTTTTAAGTCGTCAACATGCTCTTGCACCTGTATGCCGTCTCCGCATGGAGCCACACCTCCAAATCCGATGCCGAGGCTCCTCGCACCAACGGCCTGACCAACGGCCATGCAAACGGCCACATCAGACCTGACCACAGAGTACGAGATGCTCAAGAATTTGAGCTTGCAGGACTGGACTCAGACGATGATGACGAGGACTCGCCCCTCCATAACAAAGAGACACGACCACTCGTTGCGCACCATTGAACGCATAAACAAGCACAAGCAATTTCACTTTCTCGCATACTCTAGGGCACTAATGATGGCGTTAATGGCAAGACTCTCTGCATAGGTTTGGAGGACGATTATGTCTCACGTAGTAATATACCCTTTTCATCCTTTCTTTCAAAAGAACTCATCACCATTGCCTACCACCCACACGTCTGCACATTGTGTCGAAGCTTTGCAAAGTCGATTAAGATCACTTTCCTGCGTGATTCATACACATCACGTCGGTTTAATAGTCGGCTACATGTTTCGTACGTGCAAGTTGTGTCCAAAGCATCTATTACTCCTCAACCAGAAATGAGGCTTTTGGTAAAGGATCCTGCTCGGGTACACTAAGACCCGGCTACAGTCTCGGAATCTTGTATAAAAGACAAGAGTGGTAGGATATTCTAGTACTCTTGGAGCGAACATTTTGTGCGGTGTCGTGGTGCTATGTTGTGTTCTGGTCATGTTAAACTTATAAAATGCGCAGTTTCTTCCCTTCACTTATTTCCTACACAAATAAGGAAACATGGAGCTAAAGTGCACTGCAATTCCTAGCGCGCAGGACACGTCTGTGAGGCTGCACTATGTCCGTTTGTAGAAGTGCGCTAGAAGCGTTGCCCGAGAACAGGAATGGTCGAATCTTAGCTCAATTCAGGCTTTGCACTGCAATTCCTAGTGCGCAGGACAGGTCTGTAAGGCTGGTTCATATCGATTGGCACTTCGTCGCGCATTGCAATCTCTAGCGCCGACAAGGAGACCAGATAGCAGGGGTAGGCGAACACCTGACGGGCTGAGACACATACTAGGGCACACATGACAGCCTTATGGCAAGACTTTCTATATAGGTCTGGGGGAAGATTATGTCTCACGTAGTAATATCCCCATTTCATTGTTCACTTCGACCTCATTGGCTTTGTTAGTGCTTAAAAAAAGCGCAGTAAGAGAAATAATCTCCAGACAGGTACATTTTGCCATCACGTTTAGTCCTCATTATCTCGAAGCATCTTCTTGCCAGAATTCCGTCTTATTGCTCAAGCACAGGGCATGTGGCTTGCATGCCTGTGCGTGCAAAGACGCTTGGCGAAAGCTTCCAAATGGCTTCTGAATCCCAGTGAGCGCTTTTGCACCCCTGTAAGCACTTATCAGGGGTGCAAAAGCGCTCAGTGAATGCTTGCAGGGGTGCAAAAGCGCTTTTGCATCCCTAACAGGCGTTCGCTGCACTGCAATTGCTAGCGCGGAGGAGCAGTCCTTTGGTGACCGTGCGAGACAGTCTGGCTCGCGACGTGCTAATCTAGTAAATGTGTTTGGATGGAAAGTCTTGCGTTACGTTGGTGATATCACACTTTTCATCTTCTTTTCCGAAACAGCCCAGCGATGTCTCGTTGAGCATGTATTGGAGCGATGCTGAAGGTTAGCGGACTTGGTCGAGATTTAACTTACTTGGTGACTGTGATGAGCTACGTTGCTTTGGCGATTGGGTATCTCGTACTGGCAGAGTCTGTCTCATGTATCACCTCCTTCAGTAAAGAAATGATATTTGGGACAAGTGACCCTGTTGAGTAATAACAACACGCAATCCCAACCTCGGGATCAATTATGAAAAGCTGCTAGACGCTTCATTAGATCAGTACGATACTTTCAACACTATCGTACCGATTATCTCGCAAGTCGTCGTGGTGTTGCATCGTGTTCTTAGTGCCCAGGCATTCAGCTCCAAAGACTGCCTACCTTTTTTCTTGAAAGGGCAATGGGTCACTCACGTACTTACGCATTCCCTCGCTTCATTCAGGATATACGCAGTGCGGCAGCCCTATGTCTCTTGGAAGGTGCATTGCAATTCCTAGCCCGCACGACACGTCTGTGATGACGGGATGGATTGGGGTCTAGAAGCACGACTAGAATTTTCAACTTTTACTACACGATCTCACGGGATCGGTGCACTGCAATCGCTAGCGCCGACGAGAGGATGTTAGAGCAGGGGTAGGCGAACAGCAGTGGGGCTGGCCTGATGTGCGTTACGCAGCCTTCCGGATTCATAGCCGTATGCACACGGTCTTCTCCACACAGCACTGCAATTCTTAGCGCCAGGGAGGTGATCGGATAGCGCAGCTGTAGTTGAGCTGCTGACGAGCCACAAGCATGGCATGTTGGGTGTGTTTGCAGGACGCAGCCTTATGTTGACATGAAGAAGTGGTTGAATACATGACCATAGTACCGCGTTTTTGTGTCTGGATACATGTGGTATTAGGTCTTCTTGTTGTGTTGGATGTCAAGATAACATCGAAGCGCGAGGAAATCGAACTTAGCTATACATGGGTAGGTGGCAGACTTCCAGCTCGATGCGTATGCCTTGGTGTAATATGTGCCTACAGCGGCACCGCGAGAACAGAGAGATCTCGATTCGCCCAAAGTATGTTACACTACATCTCCTAGCGTGGGAGAAGGGACGCTGGACGACGTTTGGTGTGGACCAATGAATTATGCGTGCGTGAAACTTGGACCAGCTGCTGGCCTACTCTTCATAACTGGATTTGCACTGCAACTGCTAGCGTGCGGGAGATGAACGTTGGTCCGAGGACTTTTGACGTGGACCAATGAGCTGCTTGCCGGGCGCTTGAAGCTATCACCAGAATGCACTGCAATTGCTAGCGCACCGGAGCCCTCGAGTGAAGGAAGGACCTCAGGAGCACTCGAAGCTTCGTTTGCCTTGTCGTCGATCTTGTGTGGGCTTGAGTATGCGTCTCCATCAAAGCCATGACTGTAGTACATCGCACATCTACATGAAAGTTGTTGTAGTGAGCGCGATGTAGGCATTCACAGGCGATCGTCAAATCTGTATTCGCGTGTATACCTTGGATACCTGGATATTGTGGATGCGACAGGTTCCGATGAAACGCTTACTTGTGTTGGGTAAGACTGGAAGAAAGAGCTGCTCTCCCAGGCTAAGAATTGTAGTGCATAAGATCGGGAGGACCCGAGGAGCTGCTTCTCAGCCCCTCGCAAAACTATATGCACTGTGTCACCGACACATCGTTGATTCGTCAACGACCTATCTTGCATCCTTCCTATTGGTTTTGCGCGCGAATCCCACTGCATTCTCTAGCGTCTAAGAGCCGATACAGGAATACAGGTCGACAGTCACCTGGGCAACCCGGTCAGGTGAATCTCGCGATCAGTTTGGAGTATGTCACGCGCCCAGGGTGGCAGCGAGGAGAAGCAAGATAGTGTCTGTGGCGAGATATCAGTTCAGAGACGTACTGTATTGGTAGCAAGGTAGATCTCAAATGGGAATGGACATCATACGCTTAGAATAGGCTGAGCTGGGGCGCGTTCGAAGAGGATTTCAAGGCCAGCGGAATATATTAGCACGATCTGTTTGCATCCTTTAAAACCGGTATCTCGCATGATGCTCCGTTATCGCATCTTAATGTGCTTGATCACAGACCGGCTAAGTAAGGCTGGCAAGTTAGCTGGCAAGTCATAGAGCGGGACTACAGGACTGTTTTGGACGCTTCTCGTTCGTCAATAGTCTTTTGCACTGCATTTCTTAGCGCGCGCCGCGCGAGGTGCCAACGCATGACTTTTGACTTAGCTCAGTGAACTACAGCTTCGTTAGATAGTGTATCTATTATGTAAACTGGTGTAAACTCTATGTCAGTATTTGGAGGAAGTAGAAATGAGCATGAGTACCAATAGTCTTGTTCACTACAACTGCTAGCGCTAGAGCTTTTTACATTAAACGCCTTTTGAGTTGTGGATGTCATCACTATCAGTGCTACTGATTGTGGGGTGTTTAAGTCGAGGGCGAAGAGCTGGGCGAGAGACTTGTGCCGTTTCGTGTGAGTCTGTGAAGGCATATTATGACGTTCAGTGTACACATATGTTCGTGGAAGTGTTAAGAATCAGCGTATGGCAGTGAAGGTGTTTCAAAGTTACAAACCGTGCATGGCCCCTGGCGACAGGATTGTACCTACTGCACCTCCAAAGCCCTGGACAACACACTTTGCCGATGCCAGGAGTGCCAAGCGTTAAAAATATCTCCGCCTCTCGAGAAAAGATCGTCAGCGTTCTCTCCATAATCTACATCCAATCTCTCGCGCTCGCTATCTCCCAGTATGGCCAGCAATGAGTAAATGCGATCTCGCCTATCAGCACACTGCGCGAATTTTCGACTGGCCAAAAACTCCTAGAACGATAGGGGCGGTGCGAAATCGTGAGCATTCGACCATCTCACTACCGTTTGCGTGTTACTCTTACGTTTCACAATGTGTCCGTGCCGGGGTAACCAAGCCTCAAACAAAGTTAGCGCTGCGGCCAACAGCGTCTGTCGTTGGTAGTTTCGATACAAGAGTTCCATGCCAAAACGCAACCATGACAAGCGTGCTCGTCGATTCACGATTGTGACATTCGCCTGGAGTAAAATCTCCTGAGCAATCCACGCTCGGGTCCAGTACGGATTCGAGCAGATCTTGTCTAGCCGCTCGCGCACTTACTGGGGAAAGTAAGGTGGGTCTCGAGTTGCAGTAACAGAGTTCTCTTCAACAGTATGGCTCTGTTGTACCCATTCAATGATACCGTCTAGTCGGACGCTTTTGCCCAGCCAGACAAGTACTTCTTGAGCGTTGCCATATATGGTAGCCATTTGTCGTACTTGTTGGCTCCTCTCAGCAAGGTTCCTTTGGTCGATGCACATGGCGTCTATCCATAAGGGCTGATTTGCATACCTCTGACCGGCAAAGGTGAGGAATTCGAGCAAGTTTCTCCGCGCGGAAAAGACTCGCCCGTTCAGGAGGATATGATGAACGGCAGGATCCTGACCCCACATGTACGAAAGGCACCGGTAATGTGTCAACTTATCGCTATGCCGCATTTTGACTTGGATGAGTCCATGGTCATCGCGAGGCAGCACTTTGATCAAACGAACCACTTCCATGTTGAGGTCTGGTGGATCGTACTCGAACGGTCTCAAGGACGGGTGGCGCGCGTTGACTGAATCATGTTCGTATCATTGTTTCTTAGTCGCGGCATTGCTGCTGTTAGGATGGTTCAGGCCGGCTGCATGTGAAGATGGCGTCGAGATTCATTCATTGGCGCCGAGGGCTTGTGGCAAAAGTCTTAGCCAACATTCGATACAGATGGTGAGTGTAGATCTCAGCAACTATCAAGGTGACTTTTTGTAGATAAATCAGGCTCTAAATAGCTTGCACAGTGTAGGTGGTTAAGAGCTCGACACAGAGTAAAGAAGTGAGACGGCCTCGCACTGCAATTCTTAGCATAGGACAGCATTTGCCTAGCCCAGTCTAAGCCCACACGGGTACCATGCAACATCGCGCTGCCGGTTCATTGGTTGGCTTGAGCATCCCCAGACGTCTTTCTTGCTGCCTTTGCACTGCAATCTGTAGAGCCAAAGCGCATTCGAGGTAGCCTCGCTGGTTGAATCACTCTCACATATGACTTCGCACTTATGTATGTTGACGAGTACTATTGCATGTATGGCGTACAACCTTTTGAATTATGCTTTCTCAAGACTGCCACATCACTTTAAGATCGCATGGAGAAAGAAGGAACCGTCAAGGTTTCCGCGTAGTAAAATCATCATCATGAAAAATTTCCTTCGTTTGCTCGCTTCAGAGAAGGAAGAAGCACTCGAATTGAATTGCATATAAATATAATAAATCAAAAAGCCAGAAATCCTACCAAAAGGCGGAATACTTATTCGTGTTGCTGAACCGAGCCTCGGTAGCGTTGAGAAGTATAGCCTCATTCTTGTCGTTCTAGAGGCTCAATCCAGGAAGGCAAATACCAGCTTGCTGATCTACTAGATACGCTTGTGAACAATCTCAAACGCGTTTTGATATTTTGAAGCCTCTCTGAACGTACGTTCTCCAGATATCATCTCGTCTACAGGTGCTGCTCGATCGTCTGGTCTTTATGCCATGCACCCATGACATCCTTTTTAGGAAGTGAATTAGCACAAAATATGCTCAGTCTATATGTCCTAACTAACGAAAATCAATACTCCTGGTTGGTTACTACCAGGTAGAATCTCAGAACAACTGTTTGATCTTCGCAAAACCTATGCCACGCTTGCACGCCAGAACGTGCGGTGCGAGCATTATACATCAGGGGTCCTATCGCGAGTTTCCCGCTATCAACCGTAAGTAGAGAAAGCGAACATCTACCCGTTCTCCAGACATTTGCCCGCTGCCAAGTTTCCTCCAGTATGTGGTCTCAAGGCTGAGCGACTGGTCTCCCGCGCTAGGAAATGCAGTGCAATCAGAGCCACAACGTGGCATGATTCTGGATTGAATGTCAAAAATGGGGTAAGACTTGCCTGCAGTCCCTTAGCGCAGCGGACTACGGACGGCGATAATTGGGTGAAAATGGAGGACCAAAGGCGCTTGGGCGTGCACTGTAATTGTTAGGGCCGACGACACACTGCTCTCAGCCTCACTTTCTGAAGAATTCGGCTAGTTCCGAAGAGAACGGCGGCAATACAATCACCGAAACCACAAACCTTCAACTCTTTCTTCAGCAACGGCCAACATAGTTTTGCACTCCATAAGTCCACACAGCCAGCACTCACTACTGTATAAGGAGTGACCACGGTCCCGACGAAGAACGAACAGTATGCTATATCCAGGAAGGGATATAATTTCTCGCCTCTACGAATGCCGAGAGCTCACTGACCCATGAACCCAGATGTGGTAATACATGCTGCCTCATTTAGCAAAGATTCAGATTCTGGTTCCATGATTTCAACTTTCCCTTCATAGAAGGCTCTCAAAATCATTAGCTGAGCCGATGTCAACCGGTTTGGATTGTGCACTGAGTGCTGCCTTGATGCGCTCACCGATTAGCCCCTAGGCAGACATTGAACAAAGATTGTTTCCTTGGTCGATGATCGAACATCCATGGATGGATGCCCCAGGAAATCACTCATGTGACCCATCCTTCGAAGGCAGCAACTCCATATTGGCCTGGGCGTGGACATCATTGGCTCTTTTCCCTCAACGCCTTGTCCACAAGCATTCATCGGTACGATCGAAGCAAGGCTCAGCTGATTTACGACGCCACAGTACTAGGGTGGTGACCGTCCGACGAATGGAGAGCCCTGTTTAATAGTCACATGAACGCGTGAGTTTTCGCGACGCGTCCAACGCGTCCGGTGAAGGTCAGCTCCAAGAATTTGACCCACTTTTTCTGACGCACTTTCTTTGCGCGATGAGTATAAATATCGGACTAGAGGGCCCTCTAGAATCTGGATGAATACCAGTTTAACCTTGGATAAAGTATTCGAGGTAACTTGTGCTGAGACGGTGTTGGGGAATTGTTTGGCTGTCGCTGGGTAGAGAGGAGGTTGATAGTTAGAGAATAAGACGAGTGGTCAGGTAAGATGGTCGGTGTGTGGATATGGGGGGTGGTGGGGCTGATGTGCTGGCTTTCAGAGGACACAGGTGTTGGGCGTTTGGCGTATTGGCGTGGACTTGAGTGGAAACATACTCACCGTCAGCCGTGGGACAGTGCCAGCTATGGTTTTGTTTAAGGTTGATCCAGATCGAGATCGAGATCCGCTTCTTAGGAGGACGCAGATTGGATTCTGCCGCCGTTGCTCTGAGAAGACATATTCGGTCGAGGTCCTTAAGAAGGTCGACGTTTCTGAAGGCCTCGTACTGAAATACTCTGAACCTAGACGCAAGACCTACATTGAATGTGGATGTGGACAGAAGGACATGCGCGAGGAACGCCGCGAATGATTCGCGAATTGATCGTTGATGGGATTGGTGGACCATGGCGTCTTGGTAGATAGGACGACATAGGAGGTTCTATAGATACAGTATGTAGAGCCACCTAATTGCGTAGAAGAGGTCCACCATGCCGTGCAATGCTTGTGCAAGCAAATTACACTTTGTTAGTGCCGATTCATTTGCCGTGCTTTGCGCAGTTAACCATCTATCGGATCGTGTTAGGGTTTCACAAAAGGAGTGGCACTCTGCCTCAATGTTATCTGTGTCAATTGACCTGGGTATCATATCTTCCCTCGCATCCGCACGGCCGATTCGTACAACTCGTTGGCGATGCCTAACTCATGTCCTCAGAACTCCAACTCCTCAACCTCCATCCCGCACTCATCGCACCTCTTCCTCGTCATCCCCGTCTCCGGATCCAATACACTCCTCCCCCACTCATGCTCATGCTTATCATACCGCCCCTTGATTTTCTGCCCAAATTGTACATCTCCCCCACCGTTCAGCTTTGCCCGTTTATACGCTTCTACTCTCGTGCGCTTCTTGAGGTCTTCAAGTTTGTTCTTGAACTTCTTTTCCTTCCGCGCTTTCGAGACCTCGCGACGCTTCTCGTACTCCTCGTCCAGTGCCTCGGGTGAGCCCCATTTCGCGGGACTGAATGCGTATGCTTCGACTTGTAATCGCAGGAACAGCTGCATGGCGTGGAAGGATTGTTTGTGTGGATTCGGGCGCTCGAGATGGGGTAGGAGGTCTTCGTCTTTGAGTTCGGGGTCGGTGAGGAGGTAGTCATCGCGGGCTTCGGTTTTGGTGAGGAGGGAGTATTTATCTGGAAGTTTCTCTTTGCAGACGTTGCAGATACTTATGCCAAATATGTCTTGCCATTTCCAGTCGATTTCCAGACTGTTGCATTCCCGGCATTTGCCTTTGACGTCGCGCTTGCCGTCACCGTATTTGTCCTTAAATGTACCGTTCTCGACTTCAGCATTCTCGGCCGCCTCGAGCAGCGCGGCTTCTTCGTCCTCTTCTTCTTTGCCATTCACGGTGTCCAAGATGGATATACCGGGCTCGTACGGTCCGGCGCGATTCGCACGCAGCTTCCGCCGCACTCGCTCACGTTCCCACTCCACTATTGTCATGCCTGCAGGTTTCTCTTCTTCCTTCGGCATGCCTTTCCACATGGCCTTATTATGCGGATCGTCTATTGTGCTCAGGAAACCACCCTTTGTGTCCGTCATCTTGCTGAAGTCATAGTCGATGAACTCTGACCGCGCATACTTCTTTGCGGGTTGTATGTAGTCGTTCGATGGTGGTTGTACCATGCCATTCTGATCGCGCTTCTGTGGAGACGCTGCGGCTGCGTTCCGTAATTGTGTGGGCGCATTCGATGCGGAGATTGAGGCGTATGCACGCTTTTCGCCGGCAACAGGTGCTGGAGACGGTCTGGGTTGATTTTGCTGTGCGGCAGCCTTCGCTTTCAGCCGCGCTATCTCCATCTTTCTGATCTGCTCCGGTGTGGGAGGGTTTGGTGGGAGCTGACCCGCCGACCGGGTCGCTCGTGGCGGTGTTCGCTGTCTCTCCGCCATTGTGGAATCTGGCTCGTTGTTATGATAAGTGTGCTTCTCGCGAGCGTGAAGGGTAAGATAGCTCGTCAAGTGTGCTAGCCTGTGAAGCTCACCAGGAACGCGTTGGTGGCGAAGCGGCAGTTTAGCGGAAGTGAATCGCGGCTGGACCCTTGTTCCTGCGCGATGACGATGACGCACGACTCGCGCCAAGAGCTTTGTCGATTTCCGCCGTGTTGCTTCGCTCGAGACAAAATTTCAGCATCGGCGAACTTGTCTAAATCGATGTAGCCGCAATACTCTAAGCAAGTGGCTACCATGCAAGACCCAGAGGAAAGGGCGGCTTACAGTCGGCACAGCATACGCACCGCCCTTACAAATCCACTTATGACTCTTCCATATGTGGCTGTGGCGGTGCCTTCACCATGTCCCAATTTCTCAACTCTGGGACATGTGACAGGGCTAGTGCGTGAACAAGCCTCATTGCCTTATAGATATCTGATGTCGCCTTTGTACCCACAAACCTGTCCAGCACACTGTTTCCATCTGTCGATTTGCGCAATGTCGGACGCGCCAACACGTGCGCACGTGGCCAGCCCTACGCCAATCTCGCAGATCCCTGTCGCCGATCGCGAAATTCCACAATCCTCACCACCACAATCAGACGATCATACCACCTGCAACTCCACAATCATCGCTATAATACCGCTCAGTCGCAAAGAAAAGCGCAAACAAAAACATACCCGCCACGACTCCGCCCTCTCCACCCCAATCCCTTCAGACACCGACTCCGACACGCCTCATCGCAAACCGCCAAATAACCCGCCAAAATCCAAAAATCACACCACATCTCTCCCGCGCTCCATGCCCGCCGCCAAAAATGCCGTACAAACCGCGTACCCCCTCTTAATATGCTCCCTCGGCAACCCGGGAAGCACGTACGCCAACACACTCCACTCCGCGGGCCACATGGTGACAAGCTACATCGCCTCGCGCAAAGCATACAAGCCCTTCCAAAAAGGTCTATCCGGCCTCGTCGCACGGCCAGATACAATGCACATGTCGTTCGGCCTGCTCCAGGGCTTCCGGCGCGTGGAAGGTGCACCCGTAGGCATGGACGAAGACTGGACAATGTGGCAGAGCACGAGCATGATGAATGTGAGTGGGCGCGGTGTGGGACGCGCGTATGCGGAGTGGTTACGCGGGATAAAAGCGCAGTATGGGGATAGTGCGATGGAAGGACGATTAGTTGTTGTACACGACGAGTTGGAATCTGCGTTGGGGAAGGTTACGATTAAAGATGGGGGCGCGAGTGCGAAGGGGCATAATGGGTTGAAGAGCTGTCAGGCGAGTTTGGGTGGGGTCAAGTGGTGGAGAGTCGGCGTGGGGATAGGGAGACCTGATAGTCGGGAGCCGGATGTTGTGGCGAAGTATGTGTTGAGGAAGGCGACGGGGACGGAGAGGGACAAGCTAGAGGGGAGTGCGATAGGGGTTGTGAAGGCGCTGGAGGAGATTGCTGCGGGGCAGAGATGAGGATGAGCAAGATGAGAGGGAGGCATAGCGGGTGTTGCATTTGCTGGCGTTTTTTTATTACCGTCACATGATACCCTTTAGACGACGAGAGACTGTTCGAACACAGGAAGTGAATTTGATATCATTGATATTGACAACTCAAACACAGAAAGCAGAGGTATCACTGTATACTCCAATAACAATGCATATACCCTTAGCCCTTAAGGGAGCACGGTGTGCTCCTCTTGGACGCCTGACGATAGTATGTACCGCAGAAAAATTCAAAGCGAGTCCCTTCCTCACTCCTATTGGTCGTCGCCGCTCAGGCTGGTGCATTCTTCCTCAGCTTCTTCCGCGCTTCCAGACGTTTTCTTGCCTCTTCTTTGCGGTCCACGGGGACTATCTCAGCTCGATCCTTCTTGATTTGCGTGGAACCTTCCGCATGGTGTGCAGTCAACTTCGATAAGTCAAACTTCGGATCTGTGGGAGAAGGCAGTGACGTCTTGATTTCTGGTATCACATCCGGCTTTGTCGAGCTCGACTTTACTATGTGTTGCTGCTCCGTGCCTGAAGTTGCATGGGGTCTGGTCAGAATGTGGCGATTAGGTCTGTCGTTTACCATAGAATGATGCATTGCCTCAGGTTGTTGAGCGGGAGCAGCGTGCTTCGCCATTGTTCGATCTGACTTGAGGCCCGTCGTGTGTTTCGCAGCGGAGCCAGACTTCGGCGCACGACCTTGCCTCGGCGGTGGGTTCCATTCGGGTCTTGAGAAGGGCTCTCCTGAGTACTGTGGCATAGCCATCTTGTCGAACTGGGGAATCGAGCTTTCGTCGTTTAGTTGTATCCAAGGATCGATACCCGGCGATGGCATGGGCAGCGGACTAGAAGGTGCAGCTGCGGCGGGTGACTGAGGCTGACGATTTCCATTCGCCGGCTCTGTCTTCCGTGTCGGAGATCGCGATGACCGCTCCGGTAGTGAAGATGCTAAGAGCGATTCGAGAGGCTTCTCAGTGGTCTGGATTGGTCGTCGTGGTGACTTGCCTAGTATGATGGAAGCCTCGTCTTGAGCGATTCCCAACCTTAACGATGGGTTCGGACGAGTAGAGACATCCGTCAAAGTCTGGCGTCGTTGTCGTCGATGGCTGGGTGAATGATTTTCCTTACCAGACGATGCCATGCTGAACGATGCTCCACAGGCGTCTGCAATTGCCGCAGCTCGCTTAGTCGAGCCTGTCAGGCCGTCTTTACTGGCATCCTCGTATATGTCGAAGGATGGCCTGCTCTCCAATGCCTCGGACGAAGTTGGGCCCAGCGAACGTTCCAGCACAGCGATGCGGGACTTCAACGCAGCAATTTCAATGGTCGCCGACGTGTTCTCCGTCATGGCCTTCTGCAATCGCTCCTGGATATCAGTATTCTGCTGCTCCAGCTCCCTTTCTCGTTGCCTGAACTTCTTACGTTCCTGCTCGAGCTTTGTGGCGAGTTCTGTGACTTCTCCGTCCTTCTTCATTGCAAACTTCTTGGCCAGTTGTTGCTTCGCGATGACCTTTTTCATTTCTTTCTCACTACGTTCCGCATAGCTCTCGTATTGTTCCTTCCAGTACTTGCCCGACTCGGATCTGGGCGCGCCGAGGTCGATCGTAATGTCGCTGTCGTCCTTTGCCTTCGGCTTTTGCCCCGACTTCGGTTGCGTAGTGGTTCGTGCATCGAGCAACGCCTCTGTGAGCTTCGTACGCGGCCGTTTGTCGCTGCCCGGCTCCAGTTTCAACTGAGTGCCTGGAGTCCACGGGCTGGGGAACTTCCCAGGGCAGTTATTGGGTATACCGCTCTTTCCAGCATTGCCACGCTTACCCTCGTTATCTACCACCTGCGAACCGAAAGAGACAGTCTTTCGCCCTTTGCCGGCGGTGCCCGGTGTCATGAGGATGCCGCCTGGCTGTTTTGAAGGCGATATGGGCGGCGCATCTTCGGCCGGCGCAGGAAGCTCAACGGCTTTCGCATTCGCTGCGTCCAATATTGCCTTTCTGTCCAGCTTCTTTGATGTGTTGTTCGCGTCCTCTGGCGCAGGAGTGCCGAATATTGCCTGTTTGAAGGCCTTCACGGCGAATTGGTGGGCTGGCGTTTCGGGAGCATCGAGGAATGTGGACTCGTAGTTGTTCTCTATTCTATCAATCAATACAAGTTTACGCTGTGATACCTGACCACGTACCCGGCTGCATGTCTTCAATCGCATTCGTGATGCGAGGCCCCGTGATCCACGAAAACATTTTGGTAGTCGTATGTTACGCGTTCAGACCATTCCATGTAGGGTGCAATGCACTCGGATGCTTGAATGTTTGCTGTGGTCGCTTGTTTGGCGGTTTGTTTACTCGTTCGAACGAAGGCAAACACCGCGATCAGCGGCGGAAGGACATGTGCAGTAGGTAATACACCGCTCATAGAAGCATCTGGACGGCTATGCGACGGCGAAGGCTTGACCGGAAACCGATGTAGAAGGGACGACGTCAATAGCAAGTGTTTTGCGGTGCCAAAGCTCGAGACATGGGGAAGTCGCGTCGCGGGCGCTAACTCCTGCCGGGATCACTAGCGCGGGGTCCACACCTGCCAGCATTGCCCCCACCACCGCTCTTTCTGCATGTGCTGGCGATGAAGGCTTTGCGCCTCGTCATATCCTATGCACTTCCACCTCAACGCTCGAGTGAATGAAATGTCTGCAGTGTAAAGGGCAGCAGCTTCGGCTGCTCGTCTCTCCGTCAAAAATTTCCATGACGGGTCCTTCATCCAACCACACGACTGCCCAGAATGGCACCGCATAAAACACCCAAAAACAAGAAGCAACAGCAAAATGTCCTCACCGGCTATGCAAATGGCGGCTCGCCAGCGACAAGTCCAATCAAGGAAACGCTGCCTATGCGCCCATCCATGGTCTCACAACCCACCGAGACCTACGAGAAGGCACAAGAAGATGAACGCGAAGTCCTGAAGGCCATTTTTATGGACGACTACGAGGAATCCGAGGCGAAAGGTGCATGGAGCGTATGTTCTTGGCACTGACTCAGCATTGACAGCATGTCTGACAAGACTTTAGAAAACCACAGATCGGGTCTTGCGCCTCAAGTTGAAATCGTTCTCCAACGACGATATCTCTGTCACATTGTGTGCTAAGCTCACTGCAACATACCCAAAGTCTCTGCCTTATTTGACCTTAGAGAACGCCACCAACTTGAGAAAGAGAACCTGGGTAAAACTCCAAGATGTCCTCAAAACGCGCCCAAAAGAGCTGCTTGGAGAAGTGATGATCCATGAGATAGCAACCGCAATCCAGGATGTTCTCGAAGACGAAGTGGCAGTGCGTGAGAACGACGGCACGTTCGAGAATCTCGAGGCCGAACGTGCAGTCCAGGAAGCGGCAGCAGCTGAAGTTGCAAAGACCCACGAGGAAGAGCTGCAGAAGAAGCGAGACGAGGAGAAAGCCGAAGAGGAGCGCATCCTTCAACAAATGGTCAGCGATGAAATGCGTCGGAAAGACATGATGGCCAAACGCAAGAACAGAACATCGGGAGTTGTGCCGACTTCGTACTTCCCCACCGAGAGGAAGGCCAATTTTGTATCCTTCGACAGGACGATTACTATCCAGCAGGATGACACTGTGGTCGACTGCAGTGTTGTGGAAGGGTTGATTCCGTTTCACACAGGCCCAGTCACGGAGAACCTACTGGTGAAGCCCACGGGAAATTCGACGGGAGTGACTCTGGTACTGAAGCGCGCACGTGTGGGTGGTGGCAACGCGGCTGCCGGTCCCCAATTGAAGAAGGCGATCATGGAGTTCGAAGAGGAGATGGAAGAGATCAAGCGGCTCCGCCACACAGCAATGATGACCGTTATGGACTTCAAAATCGAGCATCTCCCATCCTCTGGTTGGGAAATTAACATTTTGATGGAGTATGCTAACAAAAGCTCAATCGGCGAGAAGCTAGAAGACGATGGACAGCTATCCGTCGACAAAGTCAGGTCGTGGACGATTGAGCTCTTGGAGGCTCTTGACTTCCTTCATCGGAACGGCATTGTTCACAAGCGCATTCACGCTCACAACATTCTGTTCAGAAAGGCTGCTACTGGAGGCGTATCGATCAGTCTGGCGGACGCAAGCTTCCAGGATAGTCTGCATCGCATGCAGAATCTTTGCAGAGGCGAGCAGCCAACTGCAACGTCCAGGTCAGCATTTTGGGTTGCGGCAGAGTTCGCTCAAGATACTCGACGCACGCGCAAAAGTGATGTCTGGGATCTTGGCGTCGTCTTTCTCCAAATGCTTTTCGGTCTCGACGCGCCACAAAAGTACAACTCGCCCAAAGATCTCTCAGATACCTTGGGTTGCTCGGAGCCGTTGCAAGAGATGATGCGCAAGTTTTTCAAACCCGACCCAAAGAAAAGGCCCTCGGCTTTTGATCTCATCCCTTGTGAGTTCTTGCGAGACAATGTGCCAGTATACGAGCGGCCTTCCACGCCAATACGGTCTAGACATTCCTCAACTTCGCTAGCTCATTTCAAGCTTCGCCGCGAGTCCTCTTCTGGCGTTGGAGGCTCATACTCTCGGTATGCTACCGATTGGGTTGAGCAAGGTCGTCTAGGTAAAGGAGGATACGGGGTGGTCGTGAAAGCGCGCAACAAGGTGGACGGCCGCATATATGCCATCAAGAAGATCAAACAGAAGTCGGCTTCGGCGCTCACCGAGGTCCTGTCCGAGGTTATGCTACTGTCGCGACTCAATCACCCATGCGTCGTTCGCTACTACACTGCTTGGCCAGAGGAAGACGTGCTTGGGATGTCCGAGGCAGATGACGATGATTCCACAACGTTCGACTCCGACGATTCCCGTAGCAATTCGGCACAGTCACAAGATGGCACAAATGGCCTCGACTATAGTCAGAGCACTGCAGGTCTAGACTTCATCAGCTCGAGTGGTTATCCGAAGATCGAATTTGGGTCCGATGGCGAGTCCGACCAAGATGCCGATGGAGCTATTGTGTTCGGCTCAGATTCTGGTGAGTTTGATAAACTCTGAAATGTTCTGAGTTGAACGCTAATGATCATCAGAGGATGACACCGGAACGGCCAGTGTTGGTGCTCGCTCGCCACTAGTCAAGAGGCGTACGATGTCAAACTCTCACGCGCACCGTCCTGTGCGATCCGTCTTATACATTCAGATGGAGTTCTGCGAAAAGCAGACGCTCCGTGATCTGATCCGTCGGGGCTTATATGACGAGCCTGAAGAGTACTGGCGACTTTTCCGGCAGATGCTTGAAGGGCTCGCGCATATCCACGGACACGGAATTATTCATCGTGATCTAAAACCAGACAACATTTTCATCGATGTCGCGAAGATACCAAAGATTGGCGATTTTGGGCTCGCGACCAGTGGACAGTACCAGAGACCTGATAAGAAAGTCTCAGCCGGCATTCAAGATGGCGACATGACTCGCAGCGTGGGAACCGCACTCTACGTAGCGCCTGAACTCAGCTCCAACATGACCGGCAGCTACAACGACAAAGTGGACATGTACTCCATGGGCATCATTTTCTTCGAGATGTGCTTCCCGTTGGCGACAGCGATGGAGCGAGATAAGACGATCCGCGTGTTGCGTGAGAGGAAGCATGAGCTGCCGGATGACTTCAAGGCACCTGAGAAGTCATTGCAGGGCAGCATTATTGAGTCACTCATCAGCCACCGCCCATCTGAGCGGCCTAGCTGCGCCGAACTGCTGCGCACTGGTAAAGTACCGGTGCAAATCGAGGACGAGGCCGTCAAAGAAGCCCTGAAGGCTTTGTCAGATCGCAATTCGCCTCATTACACCAAGATGATGGCTGCGCTTTTCTCTCAGAAACCAGACACGCAAGCGCGTGATTATGCTTGGGATATGGGCGCCACCACAAACACGATCAAAGCGAATGATGTGCTGCTACAAAATCTGGTCAAGGATAGGCTGGGAATGGTGTTCCGAAGCCATGGCGCAGTCGAGATCCAGCGCCAATTACTGCTGCCATGGTCCGATCACTACGCTAACAACAACGTTGTCAAGCTTTTCGATCCATCGGGAACTCTTGTTCAGTTGCCCTACGATCTGACACTGCCGTATGCACGCAGCATTGGTCGAGGCGCACCCTTCCTGGAGAAGACATTCACCATTGGTCAAGTGTTTCGTGACAACTACACTGGAGGAGCACCAAGGAGTAGTGGTGAGGCCGACTTTGACATACTGTCTTACGACACACTAGACCTTGCCTTGAAGGAGGCGGAAGTTTTGAAGGTTGTCGACGAGATCATTGACGAATTTCCTTCGTTCAGCTCAACACAAATGTGCTTTCATCTCAACCATGCAGATCTCCTCGAGATGGTCATGGACTTCTGCAGAATAAGCCCGCCCCAGCGTCCTGCTGTAAAAGCAGTCCTGGAGAAATTGAATATCCTGAAGAACAGCTGGCAAGTCATTCGAAACGAACTCCGGTCATCCGATGTAGGAATATCGTCGACGTCATTGGATGACCTTGCCCGCTTCGACTGGAGGGATACGCCAGAGAAGGCCTTTGCGAAGTTGCGACGAATGTTTGAAGGTACAAAGTATCTTGACCGCACGCATGCAATCTTTGCGCACTTGAGCTCCGTGGTCAAATACATGAAGCTCTGGAATGTCAAGCGAAAAATATATATCAGTGTTCTGAGCACATTTAACGACAAGTTCTATGAAGGCGGCATCCTCTTTCAATGCCTGTTCGACACAAAGCAGCGGGAGGTACTCGCAGCAGGTGGGCGCTACGACAAGCTGATTGAAGAGTATCGACCCAAAGGCCCCGGTCACACCCACACTAGTGTTGGGCATCACGCTGTCGGCGTCAAGATTGGATGGGACAGGCTGGTCAACTCAATGACACGGTATCTCAAGAAGCCAGAGAAATCAACGTTCCTGAAGAAACATTCCGATGAAGACACGCCGTCAATCTCGTGGATGCCCCGACGATGCGACTGTCTAGTGGCGAGCTTCGACTCAAACGTACTACGCTCCACCGGTGTCAAGCTTGTTTCTGAACTCATTGCGCATGGCTACACGGCCGAGTTAGCGGTCGATGCTCATTCCATCGAAGACATTCTCCGCCACTACAGGGATGACAGACATAGTTGGGTCATTGTAATCAAACACGGCCTTGCGCCAGACAAGCCTGAGCTCAAAGTCAAGTCCATTGCGAAGAAAGAAGACACCGACCTGCGCAGCAGCGACTTGCTCAACTTCCTACGCAACGAGCTTCGTGATCGAGAGGCACGTGAGGGCAGCGCTGCTCAGCGCCTCATCCGGGCGGCACCCTCAACAGGTCCAACAGCAACAACGTCCTCGAAATCCAACGTGGACGTTCTCATCGCTCAGCATCGCTCGAAGAAGTCGAATAAATGGTCCATCGTCGAAGCAGCACAGAATCGCTCGTCAGGGCTGCTTGCTTCTTTCCGAACCGCACCCATTGCAGCGATCGAAACAAAAGAGGAAGTCATGAGCCACATTCGCGAAACGAGGCTGAGTGACCCTGACTCGTGGCGGCAGGCGATACAGAAGATGCCCATTGCGGAAAGGAAGTACTTGCAGGAGCTGCACGATCTCTTGCTTAAATACAGGGCAAAGTGGCACGAGACGAAGACTGAGGAAGCAAAAGGGAGCGGGGAAGGTGGCAAAGCTTTTGTGTACAACTTCAGGTCTGGTGGATGCTTTCTCTATGACTTGGAAAATTAAGAGCTTGGACGATACAATTTAGTCATATAAAGCACGCGCCACGATCAGTCACTCAGATATCGACATGACTGAATCACAACATCTTTTCACACTGTCCACAGTAACATGGTGACATGGCCCGTCTTGGGAGTCAAATCGCAGTATATATCACGCCTCTTACTTCACATAGCAGTCCCAGAAGCACACTTAGATTGCAATCGCAATAGTTCACTAAAGGCATCGAGAAGCAAATCCACCCATCGGCAATTACAATGAGCAGTGCGCAGCAGACAGAGAATGCTGCGCCACTGCTGATACGTCGCCGCACAGAAGAGGAAGTCCAGCAGACCTTGTAGGCCCCCAAATAATCACTGGTGCAGCAGCTAACAATCTTCCACCGCAGCCAAGACAATCAACGACTCCACAGCTCCCTCACTGTAGCTATCGCCACCAATTCTGGCCCTCTTGCTGACCATCTTATCGCTCTACCAGAAGGCTTAGCAGCCTAGGACGACGACGACAACGAAGAAGAAGACGCCGGCCGCGCTCGCTCGTTCGAAACCGAGGCCTTGCCTATAATCAAGTCCACTAATCAACACAAGCATTTCACTAACACGAAATGGGGCTCCAACACATTCAGGGAAATGAAGCCCGATGCCCCTCCACTGACAATGAAAGAAATTACGCAGAGAGAAAAGTGGACGTGTCTCAACTGTGGAGAGATGAGTCCGTTTCCCGAAGGTATGCAATTCGAGGATATGTTGGTGTGCCATCATTGTGGGAGACAGGTCAGGTTTATGCCGCCGGGAGAAAAGGACAAGGGGGTGTTAGAGACATCTGGTGAGAAGAATGAGGCTGGGGAGGGGAGTGCGAATGTGGAGGGTGAGGGAGAGAGAAGTGGCTCGACTTTGCGAGAAAGTCCGGCGGATGGTGGAGGGGAAGCTCGCGGGTCTTTGGAGCTTTCTCCTGGGTATTGGTTGTAGATGTAATTTTATTCCGTAATGTGTCTATTTCCGAGCGGCCTAGAATGTTTCTGTTGCCTTGCTGACTGGAAGTTCGCGCACAACAGAACTTACCCTCATGCAAAGTACGCCTGTGCAAGGTATAGTCTCTATCTAATTATGCTAAGAAAGCAAGAGGGTATGCCCTGATTGAAAGAGTCACCTCTGCCGAAACATCCTGACAGACTGGTAGGAACGATAAAGGCTCAGTCGGTCGCTGGCAAGACTTGCCAAACCACGTCTGAGAACCGCTCGGGTATAATTGCGAAAATATTACCACATGTGTTTTCCATATCTGACATGCTCTAGGGTAGCCAATCGCTAGAAGTTCATTCTCCCAAATTCATCAGGCGGCTCGGCCAGGTATAATGGCGATGTGCAGAAAGTTTCGTCAAGTGGGTGAAGGTGTTGTGTGCAATCACTGGAAAATCACGCTTGCTGATTATATACAATGAACGACAGGGCGCACATTTAAGCTGCAGTGACGTGTCCATTTTAGATTTTGAGATAGCGATTAGATTAGTGTATTTGGTAACGTTCAGTACTACTTCATCAACAAGACGGTTCTCGGCCACACTGACCATATTCATCTTCGATCTTTTCAGCACCAAACGTGAAATTTGTAGTGTTTTGACGCAACTTTTGCACTATGAGTACAACTTGTGCGCAATGCAACCAAGAGGGGCTGACTCCGATCTCTGCGAGTACGAACAAAGCATGTCCAAGAGGAAAATTTCTCAATGACTTACTTCAGTCTTCAGTACTCGGTCTAGCACCTTATACCGATACACCCAACTCCTCGCCTTCTTCCCGTAGATGTACATCGGGATCGTCGTCAGCGTAACCGCCACCGTTGTGCCGCCGATAACGAAGAAAGCATTTCTCACGCCTTGTACAACGAGCCAATCGTTTGCGTAGAATGTCAAGCCGAAAGCGAACATGTTTTTGATGAAATTCATGATTGCGAATGCTTCAGCGGATTGTTCGCGATGGCAGTCGCTGACGTATGTGACGACGCTCGTCGTTCCGAGTTGTACGCCGAGGTTGATGAGACCCATGCAGACGATGACAGGAATGGGCCATGGATCTTGTTTGTAGAGTGATTCGCCCCAGGCAAAGAATCCGGTTGCGGTGAAAATGAGGTACGAAATCATCACCGGCAGGCGGAATTCGGGTTCTGAGAGTTCGTCAGTCGATGCATGAGTAGGTAGCCGGGTGAAGACTAACCGAAAGTGCCGTGGTTGCGTTTCGACATATACTTGGCTACGCCGTCAATAACATATCCGGCGACCAAAGTAGCCAGAATCGAAGCAACGAATGATGACACGTTGGTTGCACCGACTGCGCTGACACTGAAGTTGTAGGGTGGCGCTGAGAAGATCTGGGAAAGTGTGATAGAGATCAGAACAAGCCAGGAGATGCAGATCGTAAACAGTAGTGTTGCCCACATGACTATGGGTGAAAGAATCATGACGAATGGGCGAAGAAGGGTTCGCCAGAATGAAACATGGTCCCAGTAGCCTGACCATGGTAGGAGCTCTTTGGTGTACGAGTCGCGAGATTCGGACATGGCACTTGGTGCCGAGGGCTCTTCCATGTGCTCGACCTTTTCCATACCGGATTTGCCAATCGTGACTGTTTTGCCGCTGGTGTCGATGTTGAGAACGCCCTGTCGCAAGAACGCAGACTCGGGCATAAAGAAAATGACGAGGAGAAGCATCAGCACAAATGCGCCGCCCATTGCATGCATGGCGATCCGATACGAGCCTTCCTGGATGACAGATCCGGCAATTGGTCCTGCAAGGTTGATTCCGCCCAGCACACCGAGATTGAAGATTGCCATACGGAAACCTCTGTCATGAACGTGCCATATATCAGCGACTGAAGAAGGAATTAGCGCTTCGAATGGCGCCATGCAGAATCCTTGGACGGTTCGTGCTGCTGCTAAAGAGCCGAAGCTTTTGACTTCGGCAGCCCAGAAACACGACACTGCCAGACCAAGTGTAGTGAGCAAATAGATTGGTCTCTTTCCGACCTTGACGGCCAAGGTATTCCAGAGTAGACTCCCAGCTGCGATGGCGACAATACAAGATCCATTGCAGCCCAGTGTGAAGCGTTGAAGAGGGACGCCGAAATCAGTCGCAAGTGGGACAAATGCTGGTGTCAAGAGAGGCCCGACCGCTGCCATGGTCAGTTTCTATGGAATTCTCCTCGTGATGAATCCTTACCTCCAACACAGCCACAGCCGTATGCGATGACCACCGTGAACATCTCCTTCTTCCATCTTGGCCAGTTGTACGGATCGTTCGGTGAATCGGACGGCTGAGGGACAAGAACGATTTGACCTGAAGCGTCGTGTTTAAGAAGGCCACGATCGATGCCCGAAGCCGCAACTTCGAGGTCAGTACGGCCCAACTCATTTAGTGGCGCCGTGCCGGGTACATGTTCAAGCTTGTTGTCATCGAGAATTCCGAGTGGCATGATTGCGCTTGTATGCAAGGGCGGAATTAACCAGAAGGCCAAAGTTGCAATCAACAATTAACGCGACAGTAACAAAATGATAAATGTCTTGCAAGAATGCTGGGAATCGCATCAATACTAAAATGTGGAGGAGCCCCATGTCGCCTGAATGTAACAGGGTTTCTGATTCGCGTGGCGTGCGGGGAGATGTCTGCGGGGTTAAGCTTTGGGGTAAAGAGAGCCAATCTCGAAGCTGCCTTGACGACGCCTCAAGCGCCGACGTATGACTTAACCAGATACGATAACGGCAATTCGTGCGATGGTCCGGCTCTTGTTCTTGCAAAGGCTTGATAGATCCGACGACCTGGTTGATTGGTGCGGCAAGAACTGTGTGAGCGGCATTCATCCTGCACAGTAGACACGCGCTTCCTGAGAGCTATCTCACTGTGCCAACCATTAAAGAAACTTGCGAGAAACAGAGCACATTGTGATTGTTGTTGTGGTTGCTCGAGAAGTATCATGTGGCGAAAGGTTCCCTTTTGCGAATGCAAAACCAGCACAGGCCGGCTCCACGACTAAAAGCAGCGATTATGGTTGGTGAATGACAAAGGCCTCTCGAGACAGAGACAGGCATCTTCAGCCCGTTTCCACAGCGCCGGTATTCTCGCATCGATTGACGTCGGGGTAATTGGTTCGAACTATTGGCGATCTTCAGGCCGCATGTCCGCTGTTACTGACGTGTCTCGCGATGCAATAGCGAACGTGCATATACAATCATACATTTCCGGACCATTGTGCGGGCCAGTGATAGCCGTTCACAAAGTTGATGATAGCCATGGCGAGCAGCGGAGGGAGATGTTGGGAGATGAAACTGGTTGCCTGGCGCCCTCGCCTGGATCCTCGTGCACGGCCACAAGCACGCCCTTTCAGCGCAGCTGCCTGACGCGGCAGTCTCTCTACAAAATGCCATTATATTCCAAGGTCTCTGGACTTCAGGACTTCACTTGATAGCGACTATGGATCCAGTTCCTGGCATGCTCGTTTACGATAGGCTAGCTGCCTCTGATGAAGCATCAGCCGAAGCTGCTGTCCACCGGATGAAACGAGAACCACGGCAGGATTTCGAGGCACGGAAGACGTGAGCGCATGATGCTCAGAAGGTGACGATGTATTGACTGGGATAGACGCATGAGGAACGCGCGGCATGAAGAAGCTGAACAATTGTACGTTATGTTCCACAACCTCCAGTCCCAAACCCTGATGTGATGAAGTGTAGTCGAAAGAGCGCCGTGCGCTACAATGTGGCATTTGAAAGGGGCAGACGCGAATGTGTTGCCCTGTGCCAGATCATACACGCCGCATTTCCGCCCGAGGTCAGAGAGATCATCTATGATCACCTCATCAAGCCTCTAATGAATTACCATGTTATTGAAGCGCGTGATGAGGATGGCAACATAAGAACCAGTAATAATCCTTTGGTCAGCATGTCATTCTTTGACCCACGGTCTCGCATTCCGCAGGATCCCAGAGTCCGCCGCGACATTTGGAGATATGTCGAGTACACCGGCGAAAATGTTGGCAAAGAAATCGCGGAGCGCTGGTATCGAGCATCCACATTCATCGTGTATGCCGAAGACAACCTGTTCGACAAGTTTCTCAGCACGGATGTCTGGGAACGCAACATTATTCCAGCAGCTGTTGTCCGGAACTTTCGCCTCATTATCGGAACCCAATACATTGAGAACCGATCAACGTACCAACAAGTTATGAGAAACATTGAGAATCTCCCACGCATTTCAAACACCAAGGCGCACATCACTATCGAAGTTAGCACTGGGATGAGGTACTACAACGATAGGATATCTACGTTTGAAGACATCGGGCCGATAGGCTACCAGATGATGGAGCTGGGATATCGTAACCTGTGCATACTGGACCGTCGATACCCTCCTGATCAGCAAGATGTAACTCAATTATTCCGCGACATGACGCCAGGAGTTAGACGAGAAGATGAGGCCTGAGGTATGGGATTTACCACTTGGATATCAAGTCAGATGGCCTGCGCTTGAGTAGATTGGTAATGAATGAGAGGTTAAGAACACGTCTAGCCGATTTCAGATTGACTAATTTCGACCGACCGTTTGTCCGAACTCAGACCACCTCTCTAATATGAAATCGGAAAGTGCCAGATGCCGCCGTCTGCACTCGGTCACGAATATTACTGAACTTGATGCAGGGTCGCTGCTTACAGTCTAAAGTATAACTCAATCAGGCAACATTATAGATATCGAAGTGAGAACTCATCAATCGCGTGCTTTACTCAGCAGCATACTTATTGATGGTGCATTTCCCGATTGGTCATCATGCAGCGACTCGTGAGGAGCTTCACGTTATGCAATTTGCCTATATCGTCATCCGAATTCTTCCAAGCATCTTATCATCTCGAAATCGTCTTACAGTAGCAGACCGCAACAACCAAACGCTTTCAATCCATGTCGTCCCTCACGACCACTCCATGTCCTGTTCCCACAGCTTCCACTCTCATGCAGTGCGTGTCGCTCGGATTACAACACGCCCAAATACTAAGAAAATAATGAACAGAAAGCATAAAAACTCGTTATGGGTTACTAGCGAGATCAACAATGTCGAAAACCAAATTGCCATTCTACGCCTACGTGGCGCATATCTCCAAGAGCAGTCGACGCGATTAGAAACGTGAGTTACTCCTGACCACAGCGCCCGCTTGAATCTCCTCGGATCAGACAATGCTTAACTACAAGAGCCAGATTTCTTAAGCGACAGTCGGAACGAATCGCTCGAGCAGAATGTCGTGCTATTTGCGATGATGTGCTTCGTTCACTGCCGCGCGAGCTGCGAGATATTATCCACGCGTACCTAGTAGATGAATACTCTGACCTGGAGAAAAAGAGGCCTGCGTTGATAACGCAAAAGAGCTTGCAGAGTGTGGTGCCTCACATAGGAACTCTTTTCAGTAAACATTTTGTTCAGAGCTCGTACGTTGGCGAACAGTTCCTCGACGAGCTCGTTTCAATATATTGGGAGACAGCGGCACTGCGCATCGTGGATCCTGGGCGAACGCCGGATGGGCAACCAAGTATTTTCCGGTACCCGGACCCCTTTGGAAGTGAGGAGTTGTTTGGGCAGCGTAAGTAATTCACCAACAATCTCGAGATTGATCTTCATGACATGCGCTGATAACTGAAGGTCTCCGAAACGTTGTTTTCGTTTTGACATTTGTGGATGTGGATGCCTTGAAGAACAGCAGTATTCTAGAAGGATTGGAATCTCTGGTAGCGGTGGCAAAGAATGGGTG
Source organism: Paraphoma chrysanthemicola (assembly GCA_020744225.1). Taxonomy (NCBI): domain Eukaryota; kingdom Fungi; phylum Ascomycota; class Dothideomycetes; order Pleosporales; family Phaeosphaeriaceae; genus Paraphoma; species Paraphoma chrysanthemicola. The sequence continues at coordinate 1,390,690 of JAGMWG010000009.1, read as the reverse complement.
CAAGGTCACGCTGGACATTGACCAGCCCGAACTAATGATTTCAGTCGCTGCCGTGCTTGAGTACGTTGGATGCAGGCTCAGAGCCATGAAGGATATTGGCTTGATGGTAGAATTCAAACGGAAGGGCGAGGCGGTGAAGTGGGAAAGGCTTGTGGTTGACGGCATGTCCCGTGATCCCCTTCTACAATTCCACCGAGCTTTCGCTTCGTAGCTGGTCACCTTTCCAGGCTATAATAATCTTAGGAACATTATTGAACGAAAAGATTCTCATTCGCAGAAGTCATTGGTCGGGTACCACGTTCCGGGGGCATGAGCTACATGGCCCGGCTGACCAAGCAGGAGACGCACAACGGAAATGTGATGCCCAAATGTAAGATTCGAGATGCTACAGAGTGTGGGAAATGAGTGGTCTGATGAATGGTGTTGCGGAGCACCTCGGAGGATCTGTGCTCGCATGAAGGCTACCTCTTCCTGGTCTAGCTGATTCGCGAAACCTTGTAGAAAGAACGCCCGCAGACGCGTGGGGGCCTAAACGCGACTTTCGAAGTCCAAGCATGTCATCCACCACGATGTTGTCAACGCATAGCCCGAACCCAGTTCTGCTCCTCGGCGGCTTTTCGCGCACGCGATTGACGAAGTATGGAGCCTGTATCGGCATTGTTCGGCGTGGTAAGCGATCACCCCTTACTGTACATAACTGTCAGTGGCTTGTGACACTGGCTGACGCAGACATCATAGATGGCCGCATTGCCTCAATGCATCCAATCAGCGAAGGAACTATATGACCTTCGCTCGCGTTACAAAGATGCATCTATACTAATCACGGCCATCTATTCGGAGAGCATGGTTATTGCAGCCTCTCTGTCTCAAGTCCAGAATCTACTCCAACACGATGCCTTACAAAGCAAGCCCCAATTGCTCGAAACCTTCGATCGCGCGCTCACGGGATGCCGCGTGGTATACGGATGCCTTGAAGAAGAGGTCCGCGATCTTGTAGCCAAGGCAGACGCCGACGAGCTGAAGTTCAAAGACCGAGCAAAATTCCTGTGGAAGGAAGACACCTTCAAAGAGCTTTTGACACAAATCAGGGGGCAGCAATCGGCTCTGAGTTTGCTCATACAAGGCTTGCAAATGGAATCGATTGCCGATATCAGGAAATTGATAGAGGACAATAGCGCCACTCTAGACAAAGTCGTGAAGCGATCGAAAACCTTACGACAATCACACCCCCATATCACCGTGCCGGAGTCGCTATTCAACCACGAGGATGCCGTGGAGGATGCTGCAGAGGCTGAGTCGATAATAAAATCTACTGAATTCACATTCGACGATGAAGTGATCAGTTCACGAGCTTATCGGAGAGCCATGGCACTATACACATCTAAGAATGAAACGAAGGCAACGAAAGCCACAGAGGAAGAGGCTGGCCAAGACGAGCCACCCGCGTACGATGCTTCTCGCGGGACGGCCACCCTTGAAGAGAAGCCTACCGCAGCCGAAAGCCACGATGATGGAGTTCCGGAACGTGCGACATCGCTCAAACCAAACGAGGAGACAACCGAATCTGCACAGTCAGATGCCGCTACTAATGAGCATGATGTCTTCGAATCGATTGAGAACGATCTTCTCCCATACATGCCCCGTATCACCTCTACGGCGCCACACTTAAGTTATTTACGAACCACGGTCGTGCACCGCTCAACAGATCTCCACAGCAGCCGGGAGCTCCGACCGCCGCACCGTTCACCTAGCGAGGACAATGCCCTTCACCTAAGTGAAGATGCCCCGCCATTACCTCCACGTCGTCCAAGTGGACAGCAGCAGCATTCTTATCCAAGCACCGCTCCGGTGCGTTCATCATCCTTAGATGACAGCATCGAATTTTGTCAAACCCCCTCAATTCTGTCTAAGGTGTCTACTTCCTCCTCACACACGTCTCTGGAGCAATCTTTGTCAAGCACCTTCGTCTCCAGAAAGCCGTTGCGGAAGCCACTACCTCTCAGGCATCAAGTATCTCAAGATGTCCTTAGTACAATTCATGGGAGTGGCCAGATCACAGGCTCACCTGTTGCCGTTTCATCTCTGAAAAGTGTGCGGATGCATGATATTTGGATGTCGCTCATCATCGCGGAACAGAAATGCATCGACCGATTGATGAAATTTCGAAAGATGTTCTACAACAATGTTCTGCAACACTGGCCGCTCTTAGAAAAGCACCTCGAGGCCATTCCCATCTGTGAGCAGCTTGCACAACTTAACAAGGAGCTTCTGCTCCAACCATTTGAGGAACAGGCGTCCAAAAGTGAGGATGCAACCTGCGATGCCTTGAAGTTCGAGGTTTATACAGGCAAGATACAAAAGCTGTACCGAGAATACTGCCAACGAATGCCACACGCTCGATCATCCCTCCGAACTACGCAAAGTATAGATCCAAAATTCGATCCTTTCGTCAACACAGTCGGGCTGAGTATTGCTTGGTTCGGAAAGAGCTGGGAGCATTATTTAGAACTTCCAATTACTCAACTGGACCTTTACGCAGAGACAGTGCAAAGCTTGCTGGAACTTGCCGAGACTCTGCCAGGGCCAGCAGCTGTGAAAGAGACGACACGTCTGAGATGTGCTCTTCAAGCGCTGCAATGGCTGCGAACGATGGTGTCGGCCACTCTTGAGGATGCACAAAGTAGAGAAGACATCCAGAAACTAGAGAAGTGCATACACACTTTGGACTCGGATATCTTTTCGCAGCTTCGATTGCTCGACTCTGCACGACGTGTTAGACACCAAGGAAGCATGGCAATCAAATTGAAAGGTCAAGGACCATGGCACCCTGTTCACGTCATGCTACTTGACAACTACCTGCTTTGGGGAAAAGTCAAATCACAAAAGAAAGGCAAGGGCGACAAGATCGTTGTCTTGGATGCTCCTATTGCTGTACCGGACCTAGACGTTAGTGCCTCATGTGATCATTATCAGTCCCAGAAGGCTACCATGTTTGACGAGATACCTCGAGGATCAGTGTTGTACACCATCACAGTCGGTAGTCGAAGCAAAGACTCGAAGCCACACTTGCTCGGTGCATTTGGAGTCCAGGAGCTCAAAGCATGGTTCGAGCACTTCACCGCAGCCACCATTGTGCAGTCACCAGGGGCATAAGCAGGTACCTGGGCGCATTGTGCTTGCTAGCATGTCAAACCATGTGACCCATCGGTTTCGCAATCAAGGAGTGATTCGTCCGATTGCCGCTCTATCACCCGTACTCCTTCAGTCAAAAGCAAGAGCTCCAACACCCTTTACAATAAAATACGGACCTTCTTCTGCTGAACACCGTTATTATCTCTCAACTCTCCTCAACAGCTCAGCAACCGCAACTTGAGCGCATTTGCTCGACTATACACTCACGAAACGACCTACGGCCCGTACTCTTCTTCCACAGCATGGCATCTTCTGCGCCCTTCGGACACCCAACCATTCCTGAGACTGTTCCAGCTAACGAGCTGGTGGCCATCGTCACTATCCATGACGTCCAGGGGCTAGACATCAATCGAGAAACTCCATACCACAAAGTTCCGGTACAGGTAGATGGCGCTGCATCAGGCGTACATATTTACTTGCAACGCAACCCCGGACAACCATATTTCACCATCGGTCAAGAGGCGACCGAGCATGAGCGGGCCAAGCTGAATCACGAAACACGAGACGTATATTTACCAAGCCCAGGTATAGGCCCAAAGCAGTTTACTTTGCTTCCCATCTGGGATTCGAATTGCTGGCGACTGCAATCGACATCTGAGATTGTGTCAACAGCCAATGGTGTGCCCATCCAGCACTACAACCTGCGTACGAAGAAAAACAAAATCAACTACCCGCATGCCATTCATCTAACCCAGACTCAAGTCAATTGCGTTGTAATCCGCGATTTACACATCGACATCTGGATCATGAATACTGTACGGGACCTACACGGCCCCCAAGACTTCATCCCGGCTGCATTGCAAGCCAACGTGCAAGATGTTACTGGACGACCCGAGGATTGGGCTCGCGAGCGATATGTGATCAAAGAGCAAATCTCTCCGAAGTCACATCGGGTCCTGGAGCGATTCAACGGCGAAGCCCAGACTGCAAAGCTGTTCCACGAGGAAGACGGAGGGATACAGCGGCGTGATCGGGAGTTCTTGATGCTCAGCAAGGCCGAAACCGAAACTTCAATTGTTCGCTATATTCAGAACGTTGCAACGAGTACCATTCCAGCGGTCATTACCTCTACTCACGAGGGCTTCGCACCTTATGGAGTACTGCGGCATCGTATCTTGAAATCTCATCCAGGCTTCCGCTTTGCGATCGCCGCTAAGATGCTCCGCCGCTTGTTCTCGGCGTTAGCATACCTGCACTACCATGGCATCATGCACGGTCATGTCTCGAACAACAGCGTGCTTCTTCGGCTCGAAGACAACAAGATAGAGGACTTACTCCTGGTGGACTACACCACAGCACATTCATTCACCCCTGGCGCACCTGTACCTGTTAACGATATGGTCGCAGACGGAGAGGCCGTAATGAAATTGGTCGATGACTGTTGCGACCTCTGGGCGATCCGCAATGGTCCAACGCCGGACGCAGACGGCGAGTACCGACTCGAACAGATCACCAAGAAAGCCATGGAGGACTATCAGACCATCCAGCGCTGTGCCAGTGACTACTTTGAGCGTAACGGCAATTCCGAAACGTCCGACAAGGGTGAAAAACTCTCGAAATTGCTTGAGAAGTCGGGTATTGACTGGCAAAGCGCTAGGGCCAATCAGGAACATAATCTCAAGCGTCGACAGATAAATGTGGTAACGAAGTCAAAGCTCGAGGATATGAAGACGGAGTGGAGCAAGACTCACGACCCACCGCGGATCGGAGAGGAGCAATATATGCTTCTGTCTTTAGGCCATGCTTTCTTGGACGGCCTGGCCAATCCCCTTTTCTTCAAGCGATGGGATCTCACGCCTCACCAGATTTGCGCCAGAATTCGGGAGTACGGTGGCGACCTTGAGCACCCTTGGCAGACCTTTAAAGTGAAGATTTTTGTCCAAATTCAGCACGACCAGGACGCTATGAACGAGCAGGATCTCATGTCCTGGGTTGCTCATTGTGTGGAGATCTATCCATTTTGGCGTGAAGCATTGCAAAACGCGTGCGCCCAGCATTTTCATCCACAAGAAGGCTCGATTCCACGCCATGCAGTCGATGGCCTGTACAACGACCTTCAGGTTCTGGGTCGGCTGCCAGCTTCCATGGTTGCCATGTTCGAACGGATGCGGAATTTGAGCCAGATGCGAAATCGAGTTGAGGAGATTCACGATGTTTGGTATCACATCCCCTCGCGCATGTTCAATCTCACGCAACTCCAGCGTCTCGCCAGCCCAGAGCATCTCTCCAAGACGGTGAACGAAGGAAAGGTACGCTGCGAAAACTTCGTAGAGGTGCGTGGCGAGCCAAAGATTGAGGGCAACTACGCTCCTTTGTCTCTGTTAACGGAATTTGCGCGAGAACTTGGGCTAGCCCTCTTACAAGGCCCGCATCTGGTGCCGGTCTTACCCACTTTTGATCCATCGGACTTCAGCCAGACACTGCAAGGTCAGATGGTTCTTGCTCGCCGGGGCATGCTTGGCTATGGTTACATGGTGCGCTCAGGTGACCAGTGTAACTACGCAAATCCTAAGGATCCCGCGAACTTTCAGACGCCGTCAAGCTTCATACCCACGAACTTCGGCGACATGCAAGTGCTCCCTAAACTTCCGGTTGGAATTCGTGGTCACGACCGTCCAGAGCACTGGTCATGGTTCAAGACGGCAGAGGAGTATGAAGCCTCCACAGATCTAAGCAAGCGCAAAATCTTGCCAGTCCGAGCACGTTCGGAGCCGGTTGGTAAGACACGAGGAGTTCGCGCTACGTCCTCACCACTCACACCCGTTAAGGAGGTAGATGAGTCTCTGCTGGGGGAGATGCTGAAGGAACGAGAAGAAGTCCGAACTCGAGCATGCCCTCCAACGAAACGTAGTGCTGATGCGATCCCGACTAAGCCGATGTCACAGAAACCAAAGCGGGTGCGATCTTTTGGCTCCAACGACAAACCACCTCGGCCTGCAGCGGCATTGCTGGATATCACCGGATCTTTCGTACGGCGAATGGAGGAGAACATGAAGACACCAACTAAGGGCGGTCGCCCAGGCGGCAGCCATCCTACCGCGCCTACTTTGCCCTCACGAGCCACGGCAGAATATTTGACGCCTTCTTTTATGAAGCGTAACTCTGCTCTGCTGTCAAGCCCGCCGCGAGATCCGACAGACTTCAACCAGTCCTTCACCGTAGCAGATGACACGGAGACGCTTGAAGAGGACTGGGCTAAGGTGAATGAGATGCTGAAGTTTGTGTCCGCCGGAGACGAGAACGAGGAGCCGCAGGTGCAAGGCATATTCGGCTTCCGTATCCACCACGACGATGAAGACGATGACGACAATGCTACGGACACAGGCACAGTGGTAGATGCGAACAGCTTCGTGGGTAGGACCAACAGCTTTTCCGGGAAAGGGAAGGGAAAGGCTCCCGTGAGCTTGTTCGATGAGGCGTCTGGCCAATCGATGACGAAGTCATTCACTTCCCGATTTGCGCAACAAGATCAGCCTTCGTCGCGATCGTTCCTGGCAGCGACTTCGTCTCAGCGAGCCCCAACCGTACTGTCCAAGCATCGGCGCAACAAGCTATCAGAAGTATCCAATGTCTCTGAAGACCATGCACCAATGCATTCGTCGAGCCCAGTGCAAACGTCCAAAGCGGCGCCGTCGTTTGGTCCCTATGTCACCCCTGGCAGTGCAAATGTTGGTGGTGCTGGTGATTTTGGGTCGGTTTATCGACCTAATGACTCAAGCAGCCCAACTCCCAAAGCATCACCGCAACCGAAGATCACACCAGAAAAGCGATTTGGGAAACTCTTCACCGGCGATCAATATCGATCATTTGGACCCGATATGCCACCTACACAGCCGACTAGCTTCGCCAACAATCCAGCGGGGTCCTTCGACGGATTGGAGTACCCCAAGACGGATCTCGGTACCCCTACCCCGCGCGATGGAAGTCCTTCGCGGGGAGGATTGTTCCAGGATGATGTTGTTGATGGTGTACGGTGGGAGCAACAAGACGAAGATATGCCAGACACGGATGTAGAGTCCTGGAACGGTGATGTGGCAGGGGTGATGGATGGATCCAGCGGGAAGGGCTCCAGCTCAGATTAGCAGAGAGAATACATATGGCAATGATGGTCAGCAGACTGATTGTGACTATGACTAGATGATAGAGGATCCGAGTGTGTTCATCCGCTGCTATTGTTGAATTAGTCGGCATGTTGTACACCAGAAGATACAACAGACCAAGGTAGCTTCCATTCGATGGCTTTGCCATAATCATATCGTAATCTCAATCACACTCATGTGACGTGGAGGCGTATTCCTAGGTCTGTCGCACAGTGTCTTCCTTTGATAAAGTCTCGCAAATTTGTCATGCTTTTGGATCATGTTGCACATGCATCCGCTTCAAGCTACGCACAGACCTTTGTCATTCGATCATCCTTCAGCCTTATCTCGGGATTCATCCCCGTCCTCACGCGAACTTCATAACACTATCTAGTGGCTGGAGTTTGCACCATACACCAGCTTCTCTGAGCGATATTCGAGACCGACTTTTGCCTATCACCCCGTGCCACGTGTACTCCATGGCGAGACTCTGCGTCACGGTCTTGCATGTCAACACACGAGGCTGCGCCTTAAATCGGTGAAGAAGCACCCGAGTTGACCAATTAGGTGAGTTGTAAGCCAATAGCCGCAAGTTCAAACAACGCATGTCCTGTCTACCCGCGCGGTTTCTGCGCGATCTCACTTCGACTCCTTCCTCTGCGAACCTGAACTGCCCTCGACTTCCAACGCAGGAATCGTCGTTCAGAGACTGACTACAAGCTTTCATTATTTCATATCACCATTTCAGTCTTTTGAATCGCTTTCGACATGACCAAACGAAGAATCTCCAAGACGGATCACCCCGAGGCTGCCAAGCGTCGCAGATTGTCTGCAAGAGGGAAGACAAGCAAGGATGAATCTGAGAATACACGAGAAGAATTCGTATACCCGCCTCTAGATCATGGCACGGACTCTATTCGCGTGTTCGAGCTCCATCCTGGCCCAAAAGACTCCATTATTCGATGTACCATGCACAACGCAAAAATAAGCGACGAAGCGCACATTTGCTTGTCGTACACATGGCAGCCTTCGAATCCGCGACATACAATTGAAGTAAATGGTCGCTCACATACAGTGGGCGAGAACCTGCATCAGTTCCTTCGCGCATACCGCATCTACATGACGCGGAGAAATGCGACGGATCGTGACTCACCACTATGGGTAGATGCTTTGTGCATAAATCAAATTGATACAAAGGAGAAGAATCACCAAGTTCAGCACATGGGCGATATCTACTGCAATGCAGCGAAGGTCTTGGTGTGGCTTGGAGTGTTGGACAATCAATTGAGAAACTTCCTCAGAAGTATCTGCCTAGACGCGGAAACTACTCGTCAATCTATCAAAAGGAAACATTACTCACCAAGACCCAACCCTTGGAAAGCCTGGCAAGGTGGATTTCCTGAAGCTGATCCTTCCGAAAAATTGCGCCTCCAGCGTCACACACGAACTCTAGCAACAGCAGAGTACTGGGCACGCATTTGGGTTGCTCAAGAATTGCTCCTACCTGGAGAGGGGAGAGTCTTCCTGTTTGAGGGCTGGGCCAGCTATGAATTGGGCGAGCTATACCACCCGCTGCGAGTGATCGATTGGACTCCGCAAGACTACAAGCGCACAATCATGCTCTGTATGGATTATATGTCGCGAAGGTCGACAATGCAGATGTACTTTACCGACGGGACGCGTCTGTCTGTGAAGCGCTATAACTTATCTAGCTTGCTCTCATATCTCGCCTCTTGTGGCTGCCAGGATTTACGAGACCGTGTTTTTGCTCTTATTCCACTCTCTACATTCAAAGGCAACTTCAACATCGACTACAAGAATGACTGCTCCACGTTGTTCCGACGTGTCTTGGAACATGCCATGGTAGGTACATGTATAGATGACCTTCTCATCTTAGGCGCACAGCTTATAGAAGCTCTAGAGTTACGAGAGCCTACGAAAGAATACCCTGCTGCGAAACATATTGGCAGTCTTGAAGGGTTTGGATCGGATTTACTTGGGGCTGATAACCAAAGCTCAGGTTCCATGTCGGTGTCGCATCTGGTATGGGCGACTTCCGTTCTGACCACAATAGTAGTCGCTAGTCGTGCTAAGGAGAGTAAGCCTCTACTCCAAAGGCAGTCCGTGGTCTGCATCTACGTCAAACTTATTGATGGCGACGATGTGCATGTCTTTGAATATGCAATTAAAGAGAGCGTTACTTCAGTGTCGGTAAGATACGCTCGTGCTTACGAATATCTGCGTGGAACCCCCCAAATGAGTGTACATGGGGACGCCTTCGGTACAGATCAGATGTACTTCTGGCTTGACGTACCGAGTGAGGATGTTTACTACTACATCGGCCGCTTCTACGAGCGGGGGCGTGAAGAGAAGGCCAACGAGCTTGAACCTGCTCTGCATGAATGGGAGAGTGCGCTGGAACGTTTGGAGAAAAGTGATCCACACAAGCAGTCCCACATCAAAAGCGGTTGTTCCAAAGCCGGTTTGCTGCCAGCAAGCCGGACTTCAGAGATTATGAACCTCAGTACCACTTCTTTCACTGCACGATTTCCTCTCAAATTTCCAGCTAGCACAAGACACGTCAATTCTGTCTGTGCATACGTGAAAGATCATGGCCACGGGCCTCCGCCTACGATATCACGACCATGCACAGTACGGCCTCAATGGGTCAGAAATACATAGGTAAGATGCCGCAAGACTAATCCTTCATACTGTCCTAACGAAACCAAGACTCACAACTAGCACGCCGTTCACATGGGCCCATGTCTTCTGTACCATTGGCAGACTTGCTAGACTCGGCAGTCTTCGGTGTTCAGTCCACGCATACAACATTTGTTTCGCACGATAACATCGCCATGTCGCACCGCACCGCAGCACAAGACATTTCAATTCCTGGCAACGTCCCAAACCACATCAACCGCAAGAGGAAGTGCGAAATACCTATGCTTCCACACCTTCACGAGATCGTGGCCTCGTGAAGACAAACACACTGTGGCAGCGTTACATTCCTAAATTGCGATCTACAAATCATGAAGGAGATGGATTTGCAAACAATCAGCCTATCGAGGAAGGCTGCGCCTGTCGTTGATGCGGTTTCACCATTGAATGACGGCTATGACTCCGATTGAGTCAGATATGTCTAGAGCACTTGAAAGATCAGTTTGAGCATAATGCACCATCCATATCTAGTGTCAATCAATTTATATACCACGTCTAAGTCGAGGCTATGGCGAGACGCACCTAGTGATGACGGAATGGCGGCTTCAGACATTATACAGAGGCATCGTCGAAAGTAAGGCGGAGTGTCGTGGTCTTGTAAAACTTTGTGTATGGCTCCAAATCACGAATGAGACGACGATGTATGTATGTCCTGGGTACTAGATCGGGGATGGGAAGGCAAGAGATGCCAGGCTGTGTCTACTAAGTAGCGTGCTTTAGTCAGTACCATATCTCATCACAGATACGACTCAAGTCCTCGTATGTATAGCCAACTTCAACTTGCACGAATCATGCATAATCTGCCTTGGTGTCTGCTTTGTATGGCGTCTTCGAGGCATCGTGGTTACGTCGGCGATATCTTTCAATATGCTGCGCTCTGGCTACGTCGTCATGGGTTTCTATCCTCCAGTGAACTCATGTGTCATGCCCTGCGAGCTTGACCGCTGTTCCTAAGCACCTGTATTTTACACGCACGTCAAATAATTGGTGGCGTCACGGAAGGTGTTTGATCATATTTGATTGATCTTGTTGGAGTCTTGTTTGAATTCGCCATTGTCATGGATTTCCCGAAAACAATGACACCGTGAACCCGCCTGAACATGCCATGAGAAAGAGTCCGAGCATGAATGTGTTCGCTGCCATTCTCTCGTTCTTCGCCCGAGTTGCGCCGTGCCACCCTCGCTCCATCGCTCATCTACCATTCGTTTTCATCCCCGGAGGTCGTGACGGAAATTATATCGAAGAAGGGTAAAGCATGACGCGGACGGAGGCACCGAAGGTCTTGGGAGGAAGGTTGGACCTGAACTTGGCGCGGACAACGCCGCTGTTGCCGTGTGGCCGGGTGACCTTGCCCCAGATGACGCGGATCTTTGAGCCCTGGATGGCCCTCTGCGCACGGTAGACGTCTGCAAATTCGTTAATTTTCTGCCTTCGCTTCCTTTGCCAGCTCCCCAGATGTACGTACATGCTACGCGCTTACCGGCGTACCATTGTGCCGCGGTGCTGTCATCGACGCCCTCGAGCTTCAACAGCGACGTGCCGGGGTTGGTGTTGCGCTTTCTAGAGATCGTGAGCGGTGAATTAACATGCGTCAAAGGATTCGTCGTACCCTCGCTGGTAGCTGTGCGGTGTTAGCAATGCGTTCAACTGCGTCTCGGCGTGGGGCGCACTTACGAAATGTGCTTTCCCTTGACGTAGAGGCGGTGGGACTTCTCAGACATGGCGACGGTTTCTGGCCTCGGGACTGTGTGGGAGATGGGTGTCGGGGCCGTTGGTCGTGGTGTTGCTGCTGGTTAGTCTGGTCTCGTCGTGAAATGTGCGCGCCAGGGCGAAATTCACTTACCGTTAAGCGAGCGGGTCACGTGGAGTTTAGCGCATCTATGTCTTGGCATTCTTCTCGCATCTGTGAGCATCCACACCAAACTATGCTACATTTCGCACAGGATGCTAAATTAGAACCGTGCTCCATGAAATCTCTTCTGACAGTTCAATATGGGCTCGATGATGCTTGGGAACCGTAAAGAAGTGCGTGAGACTCTCCTGGAGCGCGCACACTTCTGGCGGCCGCATTTTGTGATTTGCGGCTCATCATTCCCGGCACACGCACATCGCTGCGAACATGCATGTCATCGAAAGACAAGGTGTGGTGATCCATTCGTTCTGCTAAATCCGTAATGGGTCTCCTCTGATAGACACTTTTGCGCATTGTCCCTGGTATACGTTGACCAGCATCCACGACAGCTTCACCCAATCCGACGAGGCTTCAGCAGCTGCAAAGCATTCATAGCTTTCCTATGATCTGCAGCTCAGACGTGCATTTCCAGGTACGACAGACTTTCGATAATTGCCGAATATGCCGAGAATTCGAAGATTCTGATATAGTCTTGATTACAGCTGTGAACAGGATGGGAACAAAGTAATATAGAACACGAGTCGGTGTTCGGTTCGTGGTGGCCAACCACCATGAGGCAAGTGAGACGCAATATTGTTTCTCGTGTCCAGTATGTTTCCAGCACCTTTACACGATATGCACAACAAGCAAGTCCTCTGTCCGGATTCGGCTAGAGTCTTGTCGGTGTGGATGCATGTAACAGAGCAAGCCTCGCGACCGTAATCACCCCGAAGCAGATGATGCATGGCTTATCTGCACCAACATCCGGCACAACAGATCTGCCTTCTCCGGAAAAACTCACCGTGATTGAGCCTTGTCTAACCGGCTTGTGTAATTCTACTTTTCGTCTTTGTAGCAATGATTTCACGATGGACTGAGTGTAGCCTAGAGCAATACGTCGCGATGCTCGTACTTGGTCCCTACTAAGTAAACAAACGGCCGCGCTGTTCGCGCGCTCAGTAATCCTCCCGGCCCGAGCATCTGAAGTGCCTTCTAACGTGCAAGGACAGCCAGATCTGCCAACGGCAAAAGCCCCATTGCACTCGTGTCTCGCCGATATTTAGTAAGCGGTCGGCTCTGAGAACGGCCAGCGATTAGAAAGTAGGTATCCCAGACGTGCAGCGACGTCAGGCAGCTAGGGCCTCAACAATGTTTCGTTGACGCGAATGATGTTGGGGGAGCCGGAGGGTTTGGCAGGACTCAAATAGCTGCGGGTGCTCTGAGACGTGCCGATGCTTGAGTTTATCTATTTCCGCCATAAATAATATTTGCACTCACAACTCCCGGAGTCGGAGATGGAGTAGGGAAAGCTCAAGAGCGGGGCAGCCGGGCGGGAGCGTGGGATACCTTTCTCGGGCCCTGTTACGGCGATGAAACAAGCGGCCAGGTCATGAGGACAGCAGCTCTAGTGCGCAAAAAGCGCCAGTCCGCTCCTAAAGACGGTCACGATGCATCAGTGAAGCTGTTGCTGGCCCTGAGCACGGTCATGGTGGGGTCTTTCGCGACCCTCGGCGTTAGTAAAGTAGCCTCCGGCGGGCAGAGTGGGCGTTGACTGGTGCCGGAGATGTGCTTTGCAAGACGTGTCGTCGCTTAGTGATGCTTGATGACCTGGTTGTTTATCACAGGGCTCTTTTAAAGAACGTCGAGGCCGCACTGCAAGTTGCCGCGAAACTTTTCCCTCCAATTGCTGTTCACCGCTGCAGAGCTCCAGAGGCGACGACCATACGTCAAGACCACCGCTAGACGCAGGGCCACAGCAACCCCACCACCGAAGCTTTTCATTCAAACAACACGGCCCCTCCGCTACTTCCGCTGCCCTCTGACGTCTACTGCATCCTGAATCCTCGTTGTTTCTGATAAGCTCCAATTGACCTTGCATTCTTGCGATCACTCCTTCCGCGCAGCAATTGCACACAGCTCCACATCTGCTATCATGGCGGACACCGTTATCCAGCCTCAACATGAGGAAGTTACTGCTGGGTATGTGGCATTTCCTGCTGAATTGTAGAGCTCTGGAGCATGCGGGATTCCGATAAAGCTTCGGCTTTGATTTTTTACTATCTGTTCGTCTGTTCGGACGAATTTCCTGTGGGCAGGACGTGACTATCCCAGCGAAGTTCACAGGCACAGCTTCGATGCAGAAGAGCGACGAGTGCTAATTCTTGTGAATTCACAGCAACAAGGAGCTCAAGGACAACACCATCATAGTAGTCCTGGGTGCCTCCGGCGATCTGGCCAAGAAGAAGACTGTGAGTCCTGCTTGACGGCCATGTCTAGCAGCGCTAACATTTGTGCAGTTCCCAGCACTCTTCGGACTCGTATGTGCCAACGCCAGACTGAGCACTCTAACCGCTGACATGACCGTAGCACCGCAACAACTTCCTCCCAAAGAACATTCGCATCGTCGGATATGCGCGGACGAAGATGGACCACGAGGAGTACCTCAAGCGCGTCAAGTCCTATATCAAGACACCCACAAAGGAGCTCGAGAAGCAATTGGAGGAGTTCTGCAGCTTCTGCACATACATCTCCGGCCAGTATGACAAGGACGAGTCTTTTATCGAATTGGAGAAGCACCTCGAGGAGCTCGAGAAGGGCCGCAGCGAGGCCAACAGAATATTCTACATGGCGCTTCCACCGAGCGTCTTTATCCCAGTCTCGCAACACTTGAAGCGCAACTGCTACCCCAAGAACGGAATCTCTCGAGTTATTGTATGCAGACCATCTGCAAGTTTCCATCGCCTTGTAGCTAACCGCGATTACAGGTTGAGAAGCCGTTTGGCAAAGATCTTCCGAGCTCGCGCGAGCTTCAGCGCTCGCTTGCGCCAGACTGGACTGAAGACGAGCTTTACCGTATCGATCATTACCTAGGTAAGGAGATGGTCAAGAACATCCTCATCCTCCGATTCGGTAACGAATTCTTCGGCGCGACCTGGAACCGAAACCACATCGACAACGTGCAGGTATGGGATATGCAATTGACGCAAAAGTCGTGTGCTAACGACAGTAGATCACATTCAAGGAGCCATTTGGCACCGAGGGACGAGGTGGTTACTTTGACGAATTTGGCATTATCCGTGATGTGATGCAAAACCGTAAGTTGTATTTTCTGGTCAAAACACATCATACTTACGGGAACAGATTTGCTGCAGGTACTCACACTTCTGGCCATGGAGCGCCCCATCTCTTTCTCCGCCGAAGACATCCGCGACGAGAAGGTCCGCGTCCTTCGCGGCATGGCTGCCATTGAGCCCAAGAACGTCATCATCGGGCAATACGGAAAGTCGCTTGACGGGACGAAGCCTGGATACAAAGAGGATGATACTGTTCCCAAGGACTCGCGATGCCCTACTTTTGCGTCGATGGTCGCATACATCAAGAACGAAAGGTGGGATGGCGTACCATTCATACTAAAGGCAGGCAAGGCTCTGAACGAGCAAAAGACTGAGGTGCGCATCCAGTTCAAGGATGTCACATCTGGAATCTTCAAGGATATCCCACGAAATGAGCTCGTCATTCGGGTGCAGCCCAACGAGAGCGTCTACATCAAAATGAACTCGAAGTTGCCTGGTCTCAGCATGCAGACGGTCGTCACAGAACTGGACCTTACATACAGGCGGCGCTTCTCGGACCTGAAGATCCCCGAGGCATACGAATCGCTCATCCTGGATGCGCTCAAGGGCGATCACTCCAACTTCGTCCGTGACGACGAACTCGATGCTAGCTGGAGGATCTTCACCCCTCTCCTGCACTACCTGGACGACAACAAGGAGATCATTCCTATGGAATACCCCTATGGTAAGTCTTCATTACATATGAATATTTGCGATGTAATTGACATGCTATACAGGCTCTCGCGGCCCTGCCGTGTTGGATGACTTCACGTCATCTTATGGTTACAAGTTCAGTGATGCAGCAGGTGGGACCCAACCTCTGTAAAGCACCCCGACGAACGTACTAATGCTTCACAGGCTACCAATGGCCCATGAACGAGCAGAAGTTGTAGATCACAACTTTAACGACAAAAGTTGGCTGTCTTGGGATCCCGTCAGACTCAGAAATGTTTCCTCCCGTTCGCGATTCTCAGCGGCTACGTGAACTTAGCAAGAGGCGCAAATGAGCTGCAGAATCATAGATAATGAATGAAATCGCGCTTGAATCGCGAAACTATCCTATTCTAATTGCGATATTCGTGACAGAATTCGGACTTCTCGAACTTTCGGGGAGATCGATGAATGCCCGATGGTCCGAAAGCGGAGGGAACGCGCACAAGCCAGGCACAAACTATTTGGTGGGATGGCGGGGCTAGTGTGATTGCATCATCAGCCGCGTCGAGAAATTTTGTGCAGACTCGGACTCCGATGGAGTCATATGTTGCTGTCGGCCTGACATGGCGAGAGACAAATTGCCTTAGCTTATATATTGGTGTAGAGTGGGGACAGCTTGACTGGTTCCTGATGTCGCTGTTCATGGTCTCGGGCGTCATCCTTTCATTGATGCTGCACTTACCACTCGAATAGACACTCGGCAACTAGACTCTTTTCACAGGAAAACCAAGTTTAGACATTGACACTGAATTCTGGTCCTTATCGCCTCTCACTTCCTTACACCTTAGATACTTGTCGGACCGCACATCCCAATTGAGTTGTAACATCCTCGCCCAAGCGCTTCCCGAAAACTCCGTGCATCACCATGACTCCACCACAAGACATCGCAGGCAGCGCGAACAGCCTCGCGCGCAGCGTGTCAAACAGCCTCAACCTCAGTACAAGCCCGAATCTGTCCTTCCACAGCCCGCCGTCGAGCTTCCGACAGCCGCCAGGTGGCTACCGAGACGGCCGCCATGGCAGCATACCCACGCTCTCGAGCGCTTCGCAAGCCGCGAAACAGCTGAAGCCTTTCGACACCAAGGACATCAAAGTGCTACTGCTGGAGAACGTGAACGAGGCTGGTGTCAACATCTTGAAGGGGCAGGGCTACCAGGTCGAGACGGTCAAGGGAAGCTTACCAGAGGACCAGCTCATTGAGAAGATTCGCGATGTTCAGGTCATCGGCATCCGATCGAAGACGAAGCTCACGAAGAGAGTGCTTGAGGAGGCGAAGAACCTCATCGTCATCGGCTGCTTCTGCATTGGCACGAATCAGGTCGACCTGCAGACTGCCGCGCAAAAGGGCATTGCAGTCTTCAACTCTCCCTTCAGCAACTCGCGCTCCGTCGCCGAACTCGTAATCGCGGAGATCATTGCGCTCGCTCGCCAGCTTGCCGACCGCTCGATGGAGCTACACAACGGCACATGGAACAAGGTCAGCAAGGGCTGCTGGGAGATTCGCGGCAAGACACTGGGCATAGTGGGTTATGGACACATTGGTAGCCAACTGAGCGTTCTGGCGGAGTCGATGGGTATGGACGTTATCTACTACGACGTTCTGACGATGATGGGCCTGGGAACGGCGCGACAGGTCGCCTCGTTGGACGACTTGCTGGAGCAGGCAGACTTTGTGTCGTTGCACGTACCCGCAACCCAGGACACCAAGAACCTCATTGGTGCTAGCCAGTTCGCGAAGATGAAGGACGGCAGCTACCTCATCAACAACGCTCGCGGCACCGTCGTTGACATTGCCGCCCTGATCGAGGCTTCGCGCTCGGGCAAGATCGCTGGTGCAGCCATCGACGTCTTCCCAGACGAGCCAGCTGGCAACGGCGACTACTTTACTAACGACCTTAACTCATGGACAAAGGACTTGGTCGGATTGAAGAACATCATCTTGACTCCACACATTGGCGGCAGCACGGAGGAGGCACAGAGCGCTATTGGCATTGAGGTCAGCACAGCGTTGGTGCGATATGTGAACGAGGGCGCAACACTGGGCGCGGTCAACATGCCCGAGGTCAACTTGAGAGGGTTGTCTCTCGAGGAGCCAAACAGCCTGCGTGTCATCTACATTCACAAGAACGTGCCCGGCGTGCTACGGCAAGGCAAGTCATGACCACTGCTAGGATGGAGAAGTGAGGCTAACATGCGAGCAGTGAACGGCATCTTGCTCCACCACAACATCGAGAAGCAAATGTCCGACTCGAGAGGCGAAGTGGCATACCTCATGGCTGATATCAGCGACGTCAAGGAGGGAGAGATTCGGGATCTCTTCCAGAGCCTCGAGGAACTGTCCTGTGAGTCGATTGCACGATCTCGTTAATCGGACGAAGCTAATTCAAGCAGCGTGCATCCGGACTAGGGTGCTGTACTAGGTGGAGAGGTCGGATGGTAGGTTTCAGCGGGGCCCGAGCAGTCGGTGCATTCCTCAACTTTGGTCTGAGGGCGGAAAAGCAAAGCAAAAGCATTCAACATGGCGTTGGTCAAGATAATTGATCTCGGAAGGCAGAATCTGGGGGCGCATAGGCGGTAATTTGAATAGTCAAATAATGGCAGATGTCGCCGTTTCAGCGTACCGGCCAAACGACAGAGCAGCGGGCGATCCCTGGGCGCGAAACGTTGGCGAGGCCTTGCGCTGCAGGTGCTCGGGAAAGTGCCGTTGCTTTGAGAATGGCGTACCGTGGCCCACTCCTTCTGTGGCGCGAGTAAGAATGCATGCTGGATGTTTGAGAAGCAAAGCAGACTGATAGCAGACTTTGTGAGGAGCACGTCGAAGGTGCCACAGCGGCGGGCGGGCAGACTGCAAGGGCCAGGAACAGCTCGTTCGCAGACGGCGATATGCGAGAGGCAGCTGTGGTGAGACGGTGTCCTGCACGGGTGTCGAGGTGTTGGTGCGAGGCGTCGACGTGATAGGCCGCCCCCTGCGTGCTGCCCGTGCTGAGTGCGGGCTGTTTGGCGGTGAGGAGCGGTGCTAGCGTGCCCGCCGAAAGTCCATCTCGCAAGTTGCTGAGCATGGCGGTGTCTCAACACGCACACAATTCTCGCTCCCACCATGCGTCTCTCGCTGTGAGTGCAGCGATCTTGCACGCCCACCTGTCACTCCACGCGGCCGCACATTTAGCGAGCTGGAGCACCAAAGCGTCCACTGAAGGGCTTCTTGGACCCTGACCATTTCGCTCCCACCAGCCCACCAGAGGGCGCGGGACACGACCGCCAACATGGCACACATCTACGAGAACGGCACCCGGGCATGGCAGCCCGACCCCACCGACGGCTGGGTTGCCTCCGAGGTCGTCGACAAGAAGATTGAGGGCGACAAGGTGAAGCTGGTCTTCCAGCTCGAGAATGGCGAGGTACGCAGCGGGCCCGTAGTAGTAGTAGCAGAGTGGCAGTGGACAACTGTCCGAGGGGAATTTGTGCTGACGAAAGCATAGAAAAAAACCGTCGAGACGACGCTCTCTGCCATCCAGACCGGCAATGACCCGAACCTGCCCCCGCTCATGAACCCGGCCATGCTCGAAGCCAGCGACGACCTGACCAACCTGTCCCATCTGAACGAGCCCGCTGGTACGCCCCTCTGCAGCCCCCCAGAAATTGGCTCCCAGGCATACTGACAGCATGCAGTGCTCCAGGCCATCAAGCTGCGCTACCTGCAGAAGGAGATCTACACATACTCGGGTATCGTCCTGATTGCAACCAATCCCTTTGCTCGCGTCGACTCGCTCTACGTGCCGGGAATGGTACAAGTGTACGCCGGCAAGCAAAGATCCTATGGCGCTCCACATTTGTTCGCCATTGCTGAAGAAGCCTTTGCGTGAGTCTCTCTGTCCACCCCGCCCCAATGTCACATAACTCACCATTTCCTCCTACTCTGCCACAATATGCTGACGTCTCCAGCGACATGTTGCGGGACCAGAAGAACCAGACCATTGTCGTCTCTGGCGAGTCCGGAGCCGGAAAGACCGTCAGCGCCAAATACATCATGCGATACTTCGCGACCCGCGAGTCCCCAGACAACCCAGGCAAGCGGAGAGGCAAGGCCGACTCCATGAGCGAGACCGAGGAGCAGATCCTAGCTACCAATCCCATCATGGAAGCCTTTGGTAATGCCAAAACCACGAGGAACGACAACTCGTCTCGTTTCGGTAAATACATTGAGATTCTGTTCAACAAGCAGACGGACATCATTGGTGCAAAGATCAGGACATACCTGCTGGAACGGTCAAGACTGGTCTTCCAGCCGCTCAAGGAGCGGAATTACCACATCTTCTACCAGCTCATCGCGGGCGCCACAGATGCCGAGCGGCAGGAGCTCTCGTTGAAGCCCGTCGAGGAATTTACCTACCTCAACCAGGGTAGCGCACCAGTCATCGAAGGCATGGACGACAAGGCCGAGTTCAATGCTACCCGAGACTCTCTGACAAAGGTCGGCGTGCCAGCAGAGACGCAGGCCGGTATTTGGCGCCTCCTTGCTGCCCTTCTGCACATGGGAGACGTCAAGATTACAGCCACCCGCACAGACTCAAATCTCTCGCCAGAAGAGCCTTCATTAGTCAAGGCTTGCAACCTGCTTGGTATAGATGCAAACAATTTCGCCAAGTGGACTGTGAAGAAGCAGCTCATTACCCGTGGCGAGAAGATTGTCTCAAATCTTACCCAGCAGCAAGCCAACGTTGTACGTGACTCAGTTGCAAAATTCATCTACTCAAGCTTGTTCGACTGGCTAGTTGAGCGAACCAACGAGAGCTTGGCCACTGAGCAGGTCCTCGCGCATGCGCATACATTCATTGGTGTTCTGGATATTTACGGTTTCGAGCATTTCGCAAAGAACTCTTTCGAACAGTTTTGCATCAACTACGCCAACGAGAAGCTGCAACAAGAGTTCAACGCCCACGTCTTCAAGCTCGAGCAAGAAGAGTACGTGCGGGAACAGATTGACTGGCAATTCATTGACTTTGCGGACAATCAGCCGTGTATTGACCTCATCGAGGGCAAGCTCGGTGTGCTGTCTTTGCTTGACGAGGAGTCTCGCCTGCCCATGGGCTCAGATGAGCAATTCGTCACCAAGCTCCACCACAACTTTTCTGGAGACAAGCACAAGTTCTACAAGAAGCCTCGCTTCGGCAAGTCTGCCTTCACCGTCTGCCATTATGCTGTCGACGTCACATACGAGTCGGATGGCTTCATAGAAAAGAACAGGGACACTGTGCCCGATGAGCATATGGAGGTCCTCAAGGCGTCGAACAACAAGTTCCTTGCCGAAGTCTTGCAAGTCGCTGCCCAAATTCGCGAAAAGGAGACCGCAACCACTCAATCCGCTAAGCCCGGAGCCGCAATGTCTGCCGGTCGTAGGATAGCCGTCAACAGGAAGCCAACGCTTGGTGGCATCTTCAAGGCCTCCCTCATCGAGCTGATGCACACAATCAACTCTACCGACGTTCACTACATTCGCTGTATCAAGCCCAACGAGGCCAAGGCGGCCTGGCAGTTCGATGGACCCATGGTCCTGAGTCAGCTGCGAGCTTGCGGTGTTCTCGAAACCGTTCGAATCAGTTGTGCTGGTTACCCCACAAGATGGACGTACGAAGAGTTCGCTCTTCGATACTACATGTTGGTAAGATCGAATGAATGGACGCCCGAGATTCGAGACATGGCCACCGCCATCCTCAGGAAAGCGCTTGGTGCTGGCAAGAACGACGGCACCGACAAGTACCAGATGGGTCTGACCAAGATCTTCTTCCGTGCTGGTATGCTTGCTTTCCTCGAGAACTTGAGGACAGCCAGGCTCAACGATGCTGCTATCATGATTCAGAAGAATCTCCGTGCCAAGTACTACCGTCGCATCTATCTGGAGATGCGCGAGGCCATCGTTGCCGTGCAGTCATTGGCTAGGGGTTTCATGACCAGGGAACGCGCTGAAGAGGCTCGGCAAGTCCGCGCGGCTACCACTATCCAGCGATACTGGCGAGGCAGCCAGGTGCGCAAGGAGTACCACACTATTCGCAAGTCGATTATCGCCTTGCAAGCTCAAGCAAAGGGTCGCTTGCTCAGGAAGGCGCTCATGGACCGACAGTGGTTGCGAGCCGCTCTCATCTGCCAGAGGAGTTGGCGATCACAACAGCTGCTCCGCGAATGGAGGAACAAGAGGAAGGGCGCAGTCATCATCCAAAAGTTGTGGAGAGGAAAGCAAGCTCGCAAGCAGTACAAGGTACTACGTGCCGAGTCTCGCGATCTCAAGAACATCTCGTACAAGCTGGAGAACAAGGTTGTCGAGCTCACACAGAACCTTGGCTCGATGAGGGAGCAGAACAAGTCGCTCAAGTCGCAGGTCGAGAACTACGAGAACCAGATCAAGTCGTACAAGGAGCGAAGCCGTACGCTCGAGAACAGGCAGAAGGAGCTACAGGCCGAGGCCAACCAGGCTGGTATCACTGCCGCCAAGTTGAGTCAGATGGAAGACGAGTACAAGAAGCTCCAGACGAGCTACGACGAGAGCACAGCCAAGATGCGCCATCTTCAGGAGGAAGAAAAGGAACTCCGCGCTTCGCTGAAGAGGACCACAGACGATCTGGAGCAGTCCAAGCGGAGAAGCAACGTGACCGAAACCGAGAAGATGTCGCTCCGACAGCAGCTTGCCGACTTACAGGAGCAAGTCGAGCTTATGAAGCGCGCTGGTCCACTCAACGGCGAAATGGCCAACGGTCATGCTACAATGGCCGCAAGCAGTTTGATCAACCTTGTGTCCTCCAAGAAGCCTAAGCGACGCAGTGCAGGACCAGACACGCGAGAGATTGATCGTTTCAGTCTTGTTGGCAACTACAACCCGCGACCTGTATCGATGGCGCCAGGCTCATCCGCGCACAGGCAGAACTTGTCTGGCTCAACGTTTGCTCACTTCGATAATGTCGAGGCAGAGCTTGAGAGCATTCTTGCTGATGAGGATATGCTCAATGACGAGGTCACTCTGGGTCTCATCAAGAACCTGAAGATCCCCTCGCCAATCTCGACACCACCACCAACCGACAAGGAGGTTCTCTTCCCAGCATACCTCATCAATCTTGTCACCTCCGAGATGTGGAACAATGGCTTCGTCAAGGAGTCCGAGCGCTTCTTGGCCAATGTCATGCAGTCTATCCAGCAGGAGGTCATGCAGCACGACAGCGACGATGCTATCAATCCGGGTGCTTTCTGGCTGAGCAACGTCCACGAGATGCTTTCATTCGTCTTCCTTGCTGAGGACTGGTATGAGCAGCAGAAGACCGAGAACTACGAGTATGACCGACTGCTCGAGATTGTTAAGCACGACTTGGAGAGTCTCGAGTTCAACATCTACCACACCTGGATGAAGGTGCTCAAGAAGAAGCTGCAGAAGATGATCATCCCGGCCATCATCGAGTCTCAGTCACTCCCAGGATTTGTTACCAACGAGTCCAACCGCTTCCTCGGCAAGCTTCTCCAGGGCAGCAACACTCCTGCTTACAGCATGGACAACCTCCTCAGCTTGTTGAACAGTGTATATAAGGCCATGAAGGCGTATTACCTTGAAGACTCTATTATTACACAATGCGTCACCGAGCTTCTTCGCCTCGTTGGCGTCACAGCGTTCAACGATTTGTTGATGAGGAGAAACTTCCTCTCGTGGAAGCGTGGGCTCCAGATCAACTACAACATCACCAGGATAGAGGAGTGGTGCAAGTCTCACGACATGCCCGAAGGCACCCTTCAGCTCGAGCATCTCATGCAGGCCACGAAGTTGCTTCAGCTCAAGAAGGCTACTCTCAACGACATTGAGATTATCCAAGACATTTGCTGGATGTTGAGCCCGAACCAAATTCAGAAGCTGTTGAACCAATATCTCGTAGCGGACTACGAGCAGCCCATCAATGGCGAGATCATGAAGGCC
Organism: Paraphoma chrysanthemicola; assembly: GCA_020744225.1. Lineage (NCBI taxonomy): Eukaryota > Fungi > Ascomycota > Dothideomycetes > Pleosporales > Phaeosphaeriaceae > Paraphoma > Paraphoma chrysanthemicola. The sequence continues at coordinate 1,367,035 of JAGMWG010000009.1, read as the reverse complement.
GTTGCATCGAGGGTGACGGAGAAGAGCGACGTGTTGTTGTTGACTGCAGTGGATATGGAGGATTCCGGCCCATACGCGATTGCGGACCCGAGAGTCATTACTGCATTGGAGACATATACGCCATCATGTAAGTCTACCCACTGCTCACCAACATCTAGAAATATAATTGCTAACACAACCACAGGGCTACAAACCCCCCGCTTGAAGCGCCTCGCAGAAATCGTCTCGCAACAAGCCATTGCGCAGCAAGAAAAGATGGACTACGACATGCCCAACGGCGACGACGAAGGCGAAATCAACGGCAACGGCATCAGCCATGACACCATCCAGGAGGAGATTGCTGCATAGCGTGCACGGTCATGATTGAGTTAGACCAAAACCTTGTATGCGTATCATGATTCCTCTTGTCGTTGTTTGGTGCATGGCATAGGGCATGGCATGGTTGCGCATTTCATGGAGGGCTTTGTTTGGGTAGATTAATGTGTTTGAAAGCGATGTGATGAGATGAGATGAAGTGATATGAGTGAAAATGGGATATGAATATGAAATTATATGAATTGAATTGGATTGAGATTATTTTTATGAAATGGATATGGCATCTGGATGTGGATGTGGATGTGGAGGTGCTGAGGGGAGGAGATTATGTCTAAGCCTTGAGTTTTGAGGGGTGGTATGAGAAGGTGATGGAAATGTGTCAGGGCAAGGCCGTGACAGGTCTGCGTAAAGGCTCTTACACGTGACCTACCCCGCAATATATAATTTAGGAACACGAGGAGCTGTGAGGGCAGCGATTCGTCTATCTTACACAACAATACCTCCTTCATCCTTCTACATCGAATGTACTCTAAACTGTCCCTTAATCCTTACAATAAGATTTAAGCTACTATACTTTACCTTGGACTTTACCTATTATAATCTACAAAAAGATTTTCTTATTTGAATATATCTACCTTAGTCTTACTAATACTATCGGTTAAAACTAGGCTACTTTAGTTAGTATGCAGTAGTTAAGCTTAGCCTTAATACAGCTAAGTTTCATTGCTACAGCCTAGCGTCTCTTAAGACATTGCACACTACTAGTACTACTAACACTAGAATCTTATAACATTCAAAACCATTATTCTAAGACAGCTCTAGATTCACATCCATGATGCTGTCTGCCCATAGTGCTCTACAAGAACGTCGATCGCCCGAAACATGCACTTCAGCCTTGTACAAAAACCTGTCCCTGGCTGGCGGAACCCAAAACATCCGGCTGCTTGATCTGCAAAGACTGTCTCGTCGTTCGAAAGCTTTAGATCATCACGTCAGACTGCAAGGATCTTTACGGGTTGTATCTTTGGCTGATCTGCCAACGTATGTAGCTTTGTCTTACGTTTGGGGTGCTTCAACGTCGTCACGCTCAGGTCATTGCATTCAGATAGGCAAATATGAGCTGCGCGTTACTAGGAACTGTGAGGCCGCACTTTTCACTACCCTAGAAGAGGAAGGCCCAATCGCCATCTGGGTGGACAGCATATGTATCGACCAAACCAGTCTATCGGAGCGGAACCATCAAATTCAACTCATGGGTTGTATATACGAGCGCGCGCACACGGTCTTTGTCTGGCTCAGCCCTGATTCGCCACTATTACCTGTCAGTATGGGTTACGTCAAAACACTGGTTGGCGACGGTCGACTCGAAAGTTCCGTGGCCAAACGTGATATTCTGAAGCACTTATTGGAGAACGAGTGGTTCTCTCGAGGCTGGACCTACCAGGAGTTTGTACTTGCCTCCAACCCCGTGTTTTTGACACATTCAGCCCGTCTCAGCTGGACAGAGCTACTCCAAGCCGCGGAAAAGCTTCGCAGTCAAGGAGCCGTGTCCCTGTGGTTACTGGGCGGCAGAGCTAGTTACACAACCCTGGTTTCCGATTTGCTGTCCCTGGTCGACTTGTGGCGGACCGTCGCTGTTTCCCGGGGCACGATACGAGCATCGCATTAATTTTACAGTGACGGCCAGCATGATCACAGGTGACTGGTTGCTCATTCAAAGATTCTGCTTTTTGACAGCCTGGAAACGACTTATCCAAGTCTTCTTAGCCGTTCTGGTTGTGCTTCAAGGCTCCTCAACATTTGAACCGAAATCGATATACACCAAGGTTTTCAAGATCGTGACGCCAATACACGACAATCTCGAGAGAAGACTATCCGCAATCTTCATTGGTCATTCTAGGCTCTAAAACGCTTTGCAGACGATCCTATGGATCTGTTTGAGCCACTTCGACTCATGTGCGTCCCGCTTCTCGTGGCCTATTGCAGTATTGTACACGATCTGGAAAACTATTATCGACCTATTTGTTGTTGCATATACAGAGGAGAACTACTTTGCGAACGGCGTGTTACAATCAATTCGCAGACGGACTGTGAGCAATCCAAAGGACAAAGCCTTTGCATACTATGGTGTTTTGCAAACACTAGGTGCCCACCTCACTACCCCGAACTATGCAACTCCAGCTCATGTCATCCACCGAGAGTTCTTCGCCGATCTAATACGTTGGAACTCATGTTCTCTTGCGCTTCTGGTCGAGGCGGGGCTGTCTGACCACGCACTCGGGCCCAGCTGGGTCCCAAAATGGCACTTGCCTACTTATCGTTCATGGATTCCCGAGAGCCTATTCTTCCATGCGACAGTAGGCAACGAGTCGAGTCGTATTTCGCATTACGGGCCCCCGATCTGTCGCGTTGGCAAAACAACTTTGACTGTTCATGGTTTCGACATCTATCGAATTGTCAATGTCATAGAGATTCCGCGTTCAAACTTGAAAAGAACAAGCATGTTCATGTTTGACTGTCTACTTATCAGATCGATTGCGCAGTGGGTCAGGTTCACACTATGGTATTGTTCGAAGCGAGGTCATTACGGACTCGTTAGTCATTCATCGACGATCGCAGCTGTACTGCTACTACTAGAAGATACGGACGCCAATTTCCAGGGACGACAATTCCAGCTCGGCTTCGACCAATGGTGGAGGGTTATCTTACTTGTTGAACCCAAGGAGAACCATGACGTGAAACGCCGCTGCGATGGGGAATGTCATGTTTGCACGAACCGAGCAAGTACAATATTGGCCAACCATCTTGCGCTCTGGTTTCACCAGCTTTTGAGGACTGCCGTGGATGGTAACACGATTCTGGTCACGCTACACAATGGAGACTTGGCAGTTGCTGCCGCTGGTACGGAAAAAGGAGACAGTGTTTACCGAGTATCAGGTGTTCCACTGCCAATGGTATTGAGAGAGAGGAAGCAAAAGGCATTGCTGGCAGACACGGCAACCTTTGAAGGAACTCATTACGAAACGGAGCTCAATGTTATAGGGCCTATTTTAATGTCAAGAGAAGTTGCAGGAAGCATAGGGGACCACGAACTGAAGCCATTGGTCCTGGTATGACTGTTTCGCGACCTCTTGAATTGAACGCAACGCGTGCATCTCAGTCTTCAGTTAGCAGAATAGTACTAAGCGCGTGAAAGAGCCGTGCATGCTTTCCTCGATTGGGAGAACCCATCGATTCGTACATGGGATGTGAGCCCCCGTCTCCTTCGAGGCGAGCCAAATGTACAACGATAGCGCGGATATCATAGTAAGATCGACGTGTGATAGGACTCATACAGCCGTTACCTTCCTTTGACTCGTACGTTTGCGGCCCTACTATTTCAAAGTTTTAATAGACAAGGTAAGCATAAAGTTAAAAGAGTTCTCTTGACAACACTAGAGAGCAAATAAAATAGTAAGTAAATCTGTACACCCCAGCAAACTAACGTATTTATAACGCCCGTTCTTCTTCTATCTTCTCGATGGCGCGTCGAACTTTGCTGCTGTGTTTGTGGTTTAAAAAGAAAGGGGAAGTTGAAGAAATGCCATGAAGAAAAACATGGGAGGGTTTCTGGGATTTCGTGAGGAGTGTAGAATGTAGCAGAGTTGGTATTGGTCGTTGTACAAGAAGCCGTATCGTGTCGGGCTGGGGTGAGAAGGGGAAGGGAGGGATGGAGAGGAGATGGAGAGTGTTTGCTTATTTCAACAATAGCATTAGATTATGGCTCTTCATACTACTGATAGGTACTGATGCTAACAGTAAAGACAAGGTACGCGGTATAAATCAGCAGAAGCGAGATCAAAGAGCCAAAGCGTGCGTGATTTCAAGCCGAGGAATATTAGAGATAAGACTTGGGGTGGGCTTGGGAGTGGCCTGGATGGGGTGGTGTGGACATGCTTTGAGGGAGTATGGGCATGTCTTGAGGGGTGGGGTTGAGGATTGAAGCTTGAAAAGGGGAAGCAGATGATGGACGAGTGTGTGATCGGCTTATGTGCGTGGCAATTGATTAGTTGTGGATTGAATGACCGATATTGTTGATATGGCGTCAAGCCGACCGAAAAACGGAGACATTATGTTGCGTTGGGGTGCGTTTGATTGATATCTTGTTTTGCCAGGTCGGGCGGGCTAGACAATAAATCTTCAGCGGATTAACAATGTTGTAGTCCGGTATTGATGTGGTCTTGGGAATACATGTACTAGTCGTAAGCGGACTTGGAGATAAGTTGCTAGGAATATGGGCAGATACGACATTGCGGCTTTTCATGAGTTGTCATGATCTCTTAGATGGCAATGGGAGATATGTGAATAAGAGTTTGAGTGCATAGCACTTGTAGTGAAAAAGATATTATGTACAGAAAACGCATTTAATCGGAAAGGTAGACTCGAGAGGATCAGCTAACATGTGCAAGGTATTCGAGTGTGGCGCATCTGAGATCTGATCCTTGTCCTCAATTTGGGTGGCTCAATAGGTTTCTGAAATGACCCTCCTCTCAGCCACCTTGTTGATTTAGATATGAGAGCGTATACTAGATTATTCTGATTGTATGGAATCCGTTTTCGTAGCTCCGACAAGGTAGCTTCTTCCTCACATCTTCACCCAAATCAGCTAGAAAAAGCTCTCGATCGTAAGCATTTATACCCCAAGCAATGCCAATTCGTTCGAAAAGTTGTTCTTCTTCATCCACCAGTCGTAGCAGTAGGATGGCCACAAGGGGTGCCTGACCAGTGATTTCTTTGCCGACCATGAAGTAAAGTCGGCGTGCGGCGTTGTCGGCATGAATGATACCGTCGTCCGAAGGAGCTACATCTAGTTTAACAGATTGTCCTATCCCATCGCAATTTGCGTAGACATCTGTCGATTCGTCGCTGACCATGTCACCAAGCACGACAGTCCAGTATGCATTGAGGCCTGTTTTGACCAACCGCATGGGTTTCAAGCAGCCCGTGAGATCAAGCCAGCCGCTTTTGATGGCTCCAGTCGTGTCTTCCGTGACAAATTCGAGATGAACTTCACGCGCAAGCATAGCAGGCCAGCTTGCATTGTATGCACCTGCATCCATGATGATGGACCCGTCTAATGATGCCCAGGACCACGATGGAGCACGATACGTAATCGGGCGAACCGCAGGTATGCAATCGATTTCAGAAGGTGGAGTGATAAACCACAATAACATATGCTCTAGACATGAGCGCCACAAACCAGCAACATACTCGTCGTTGGTGACTGATCTGAAAAGACTAGCGAGTCCAGAAAGTGCGACCAGCTTGTCGCTAGGGACTGTCAGAGTCGTCTTGGAGTACGTTTCAACGATCTCAGACCAGTGCACGATGTGCGCATAGTCGATTTGCAGCGCTATAGGGTGACGGTCTGGGACGAGGGTTTTGAAAGGAACACCCTTTGCGTGCTGAAGGTGGGCGTCAAAGCCTTTTGGATATGCTTCACAAGCATCGTGCTCCCGACACTCCCAAAGCAGCTGATTGCTGCCAAAGTGAAGGACTCTGGGAGCGAGCAACCGCTCCTGTAGAACCTATAATAGGATATCAGCCTACATTTCATAAGTGACCTGCAACTCATCAGTGTCTTACCCAGCCTCGCTTGTTCAGCATACATTTCGACACATTGTTCTTCCAGAAGTCAAAGTCGTGCAATTCACATTGAAGGATGCTGTGCTGACTATCCAGTCCGTCTACACAGACATCTATCACGGACGTTTGAACCGCGTGATGCATACGATCGCGGAACAGACCTTCGCTACTATTCGCTGATGCAGCCGCGGACAGATTGCAAAACGCGTTGTAGTACGCCTCGTGCATCTTAGCCGCCTCTTGCCGCCAATCTGACACTTCGTCTTGCATTATACACAATGAGTCTATCCAGATATACTGCACGCCAAGGCGCTTCGTAATGATTATCGCTTCCTTAAATGTCTTTGGCAACTGGTCTAAGGCAATTCCCGAGTATAAAAGGTCCGCCGTGTGTCGATTGAGCTGAATGAAAGATCCTTGGCCCCAGCAGTGACTGAGCGTGCAGTAGGGCCCAGATATTGGGGTTGATGCCGACAATACTAGACGCAAATTGCATTCGTCTTCTTTGTGATCTCCAATGTCAAGGAGCCTGGTCGGGTACGAAGAGATCGTGCTGCGACCTTCGTTGCATCTGTCGTGAAACTCCAGGCAATCTTTCATCCAGGTCATTGCTAGTGACCACGACTCATTGGATCCCGTATTACCCCATCGTGACTCGTTGACTTCGAGAGGTGGATCTGGACCAAAGTTGTTATTTCTTACATGATACTCCACATCGCTGTGGCTACTCACTATCAGTAGGCTGCACCCAAAACGATGACACACCAGGTCCGCCCCGACTAGGTCTGTACACCCTAAGCTGGTAACCGGTGGTAGCGCGATGAAGAGAGGTGACAGAGAACCACGCAGCTGGGTCTTCCCAGTCTATGCTTTCGATAGGCTTGTGGGTTTGCTCGTTGATCGAAGCGAGTCGTTCTGTATCGGACAGTGGTTCCCAGAAAGCGCTACACACTTGACAGCCTTGTTCTGCGGACATCACGAGCGAGGAAACTGTGCGGTGATGCCCGCATAGTATCCTTGTGGGGAGGCCAGCAAAACGAGCTGGATCGCGATCGCGCATATGATTGTCGCGATATCGCAACGCTCTGATGCAAATTTGGCAAAGCATGCTGCCGACTAAAGATTATTGTAGAGTCGGAAAGCAGTTGCATCGATGAGAGCTTGGCCAAGTCTCAAGCACTTGCCAAGCAAGCGGCTGAGGTTCAGGCTCACACGCAACATACAACACGCAGCACGCATCCAAGGCTTGTGCAGAGGATAATCGCGTGCCAAAGCACAAGAAATGCCGGGTTTCGACATTGCCTTAATTTTCTTGAACCCTTCAAGTGATCTACTTCTTCCAATAGTTTGCGCGATTTTGAAGCTTAGGTGGCATAGAAAATGGCCTGCGTCAATGCCTTCATCTCAATCCTAGTGGTCGAATGCGAGATGCATGCGGCGAGAGATGGACAGGTGCTTTTCTACATAAATTTGAGGCGGCCATCTTTGTGTTAGCACGTTAGATTGCTCTGATGTGTAGTCTTTGGGACGCATGAGCTTGTCGAAACGCAAGTAGAGCTATGCGTAGTGCGGCCAGAGGAAATGGTTCTGGTGGAGGCAGTGTTCATGGCATCTGGGTCGACGATGTGACTGAGTGCTGCCATGAGAAAATGATGAATTTATGAGATCTTCGGATGGATTTAGACAGAACAGGGTGCTTCAGATGTGTCATATCGATACGGCATCAGTCCATAATTTGTAAAAAGCACGAACATTCGCGATGCCCAGATGGATACGCGGTTGGTACTGTGGGGCTTGTTACGAATGACGCGTATACGCCTTGCAGTCCACGCTGCTGCCTGGCGTTCATAAACGAATGGTACTCAAAGAAGGATTATTATGACAAAGTCATTTGAGCATCTTGACAAAATGGCATCTGCCATGACGCTGGTGTCGACTGCAGCGTGTGTCTCATCGGCACCCTTTCAACCGACCCAAGCAGTCGGTTCCCGGCAACGGCCCGCTAGCCACCTATGCTTAGACTCGACCCTTCATCTCCAGCCAAGGGCCATGGCGGACCTGGAAGCTGACGTTCCCCTTGCTGCGAACAGACCTCGAGATGAGATACGTTTCCTAATGTAACAATTCAACTTTCCCTTCAACCTTCTTAACCCACCGTTGTTCCCTTGCGTGTAACTGTCCTTACCTCCCACCACCGCGTCTACACCCAATGCGACTTTCCACGTTTCCCTAACGCTCTCGAGTCCCACCCGCGCACGCGACACCGCACAGCAGGAGTAGAGCGCAAACATGCCGTCCGTCGCGCAATGGAGCGGCACGCCCAAAGTCAAAGGCTCTACTGAGAGCATTCGCATGGCGCTTCTCACGGCCTCGCTCATCGGTCTACAGTACTTGCACTTCATTCCCAACCCTAGTATCGCGCTGACACGTGCCAGATTCACATGGAATGTCGAAATGACCTACTGCACGCCCTACCTCCTCGAACTCGGCCTCACGAAATCCAAAATCAGCCTCGTATGGGTCGCCGGTCCCCTCTCCGGCCTCATAATGCAGCCCATCGTCGGTGTCGTTGCGGACCGCTCGACTTCGCGCTGGGGTCGACGGCGCCCATTCATGTTCGGCGGGACGATACTGGTCAGCATGTTCTTGCTATTACTTGGCTGGACGAAAGAAGTTGTGCGGTACTTTGTGAAGGACGAACAAGCGGCGAAGAGCAAGACGATTGTTCTTGCGGTGCTGAGTATCTACGGGATTGATTTTGCGATCAATGCTGTGCAGGGCAGTTGTAGGGGTTTGATTGTGGATACATTGCCGCTTGCGAAACAGCAGCAGGGAAGCAGTTGGGCAAGTCGAATGGTGGCGGTTGGTTCGTTGATTGGATATGGTGCCGGTGCGATTAATTTGAGGAACGTGTTTGGGCCGATGCTGGGGGATACGCAATTCAAGCAGCTTACTGCTGTGGCGGCACTGACGCTTTGTCTGGCGGTAGGCGTCACGAGCTGGGCGGTAACGGAGAAGGTGAGGGTCGTGGATGGAGAGGTGGAGGAAAATATTAGTCCTCTGGAGGTGTTGCAGACGATTGTGAAGACGGCGATGGAATTGCCGCGGGGTATTCAGGCGATTTGCTATGTCCAATTCTGGGCGTGGATTGGTATGTTGTCATGGTTGCGCAAGTGTTCAAGGTTGCTAACAATTGCTCAGGCTGGTTCCCGTTCCTTTTCTACAGCACTACATGGGTCGGCGAGGTGTACCTGCGGTATGATGCTCCCGCGGACGTCAAGGCAGCAGGCGACCTCACTGGTAAAGTCGGTCGCATCGGCTCTATGGCTCTCATTGCCTTCAGTGTCATCACGTTCGTGATGTCTGTGCTGCTACCCTTCTTTGTGAAGTCACCAGCGGATGAGAAAGTACCAGGCTTCACACCTCGCCCACCCAAGAGCATTGCTGGTATTGTATCCGAATTGGAGAAATACAAGCCGTCGCTGCTCACTGCGTGGACAATTTCACACTGCCTGTTCGCAAGCTCCATGATCTTTGCGCCCTTTGTGCGAAGTTTAAGAGCTGCAACCTTTATCATTGCTGTCTGTGGCGTGTAAGTGATATCAGAGACGTGCAAGGTCTGAACTGCAATGCTAACCCCCCATAGCTCATGGTCGGTTGCCTGTTGGGCTCCCTTTGCCTTCCTCGGCGTCGAGATCAACCGCCTCTCGCAGACCAGCGGCCACGCTTACACGCATGTCGGACGGAGCTCCATCGAACTCGAAGCACCTGTTACCCTCCACCTCAACGGCGGCTTGGACGAGGCTGGCAAAGAAGCAAGTAGCTCAGGGGGCGTAAGTTCCGGAAAATACTTGGGAATAATGAATCTCTACACGACGCTACCCCAATTCGTGGGCACGGGGATATCGTGGGTGGTGTTCTCGCTGCTGGAGCCGGGCAAATCCCCCGAGCTGTCAGAGGCACCGCCGGAAGAGCATCATTCGACGGATGGGCCGAATGCGATCGCTGTGTGTCTTTTTATTGGAGCGTGTTCTGCGTGTTTGGCGGTATTGGCGACTAGAAGGCTCAAGAGGATACAGAACTATTGATACCCATAGACGTGCGCATAGAAAGGAAAGACGCAATTTGAGTGGTTCACCATTGGCTAGCATCCCAACATGTGTTTGCTGATGCGTCGCGCTTTCTAATTCTGGGACCAGGGTAAGCACGATGGCGTAGGTGAATTTTTGCTAAGAGATTTCTTGGGGCCGCGCCTTCCAGGGTTGTTCTAGAAGGGCAGGTGTGGCTAACATGCATGGCGTCCCACGCCGGCACAGAGATACTGCTGCAGACTGCGGTCGAGAGGAGCCGTATGCGCGGTGCTGTTCGCATCTACGGTCCCGTTGTTGCTCGTCAGGGGCTTCTGAGAGCGTCAATAGCGAAGGAGAGTCGCCGGCGTGCCTTCCGCCTGCCCTTTATCCCGACACAATGCGACGGGTGGCCAATGGCAGCAAGGGCATGTACATTCTCCAGGTATCCTCAGTACCACGCGGCCAAGGTCGGCCATGGCGCAGAGTCTGATACGGTGGACGGCTGCAAGCCGTGAGGTGTCGCTGCCAGAAGCAGGCGTCTGAATCGCTACGTCGTCGTGGTGCAGCTTGTTTGGACACACGTGCCGCCCGTTCAGGAAACAAGCGGTAAAGCATTCAAATACCACACACATCCTGCTCTCGCCTCGCGACACGCTCAAATTCCCCGGGCTCCAGATCCGCCTTCGTCGTTCCCTTGTCTTGTCTCACACTCGACGTTTCTCATTCACAGCCAGCCAAACAATCGGCCGCGCTCGTTGCCACTAGCCGCACTAGTTACACAGAGAGGCAACTAACAGGCCCTCGCTCAACCCGCCGAACAATTCTGCAGAACGCTCACCAACAACACCACTGCCCTCAACAATCCGCCACCCGCATATCGACATCGGTGACCTGCCAAGATGTCTGAGCCAATCCGCAATAAGAAGATGGACTCCATCTCCGCTCCGTAAGTCCTTTCTGCCCCGCTACACAATTTTTGAGCCTCTTCACCACAACATCTCAACAACCGACGCCATGGATGTCCCCGATGCTAACCACCCGGTGTCCAGCACCCCCCAGAACACACCTGCAAATGCTGCTCCCATATCGTCGCACGCCACAAAGCCCGGCGTCGGCACCATCAAAGAAGGTATGTCACAGTTGCTCTGATGTGCCCCTCCAACCCCGCTGTCGCGAAGGGCCTGACCGCTAATCCGCGTTGCAGAGGATCTTGAGCGCACTGCCGCCGGCCTCTTCGCTGCCAACCCTGCCCTCGTCGCCATGATGCAGAACAAGCTCGGCTCGCTCGTCGGCCGGTCAAGTGGCTACATTGAGTCCCTCCCCGCGTCGGTTCGCCGCCGCGTCGCTGGCCTCAAGGGCGTCCAGAAGGAGCACTCCAAGCTCGAGGCAGAGTTTCAGGAGGAGGTCCTCCAGCTCGAGAAGAAGTACTTCGCCAAGTTCACACCTCTCTACCAGACCCGCGCAAAGATTGTCAACGGTGCGACCGAGCCTTCGGACGAGCAGGTCAAGGTCGGCGAGCAGGAAGATGAGGATGAGGATGACGAAGACAAGCCCGAGACTGAGCTCAACAAAGATGAGGGCAAGGACGTCAAGGGTATCCCAGAGTTCTGGCTGAGTGCCATGAAGAACCAGATTTCGCTTGCGGAGATGATCACAGACCGGGACGAGGCTGCGCTGAAGAGCCTGACCGATATCCGCATGGAGTACCTCGACCGCCCTGGTTTCCGACTAATCTTCGAATTTGACGAGAACGAGTTCTTCAGCAACAAGACCATCACCAAGACCTACTTCTACCAAGAAGAGAACGGCTATGGTGGCGACTTCATCTACGACCACGCCGAGGGCGACAAAATTGACTGGAAGGCCGGCAAGGACCTGACTGTCCGAATTGAGAGCAAGAAGCAGAGGAACAAGAGTGAGCAGTCTTAATTATGCACTCTCACGACTGAAATACTGATATGCCGCAGACACCAAGCAGACACGCGTCGTAAAGAAGACCGTCCCAACTGAGTCATTCTTCAACTTCTTCGACCCACCCAAGCCCCCGCAGGACGAGGACGATGCTACCTCCGACATCGAGGAGCGTCTCGAGCTCGACTACCAGCTCGGTGAGGACATCAAGGAAAAGCTCATTCCCCGCGCGATCGATTGGTTCACTGGCGAGGCTCTGCAATACGAGAACATCGAGGACTTCGATGAGGGCGAGTTTGAAGATGAGGACGATGAGGATGAGGATGAGCTGAGTGACGACCGTGATGAGGACGAGGAGTCAGATGACGAGGTATGTGTTAACTCTACGACAGCCCATTTTCGAATATGCTAACAGAAATGTAGAACGACGGCACAAAACCCAAGCAGGAGGCTGCTGAGTGCAAGCAGAGCTAAATGGCTGTTTCCAAGGATGCGGTTTCCTTAATAAAGGATATTGGGCTTGTTCTTTCGATCTGGATGCCGGCATCAGAGTGCATTTTGGTGGCTACACCGTCTTATTAGGTCTTCGACCTGGCCTTTACGTCCTCCATACCCGTCTGAAACCTCGTTATATGTCCCATTAACACGTAATATTGCATTGGGGGAGCCGGAGATGGTGTAGTGAGCACTTCACACGATAGCTACCATCGCGAACTGCTTCAGTGTCAACATTTCCTGTCCCCCGATTCTCCATTCGACATCATCACGATCACTAGCATGTTTGGCGTCATCAGGGTGGAGTTTTTTGTTTCGTCAGTGGTAGAAGGTTCTTTGGAGGATGCGAGATGATTCACTATACTACGGCAACAAAAGTTTTCAATACGTTTTCAACTGATTGCCCTCCACGAAATATGTCCTGAACATCCAGTGCTCGGTGTACTTGATGGTGTAGGTATGCTTGTGCACCCAGTTTGACTGACGAGAAGCACGTTGAGACGTGATGTTAGCCAGCGATCTGCCAAGACGTCACTTATTGAGATTAATGCCAGCGTTCAATTAAGCTTGCTGCAAACCAGAGTTGGCCTCCAACATGCCAATTGAGGTGTTGCAGCTATGCTTCCAGAGATGACTAGCGCGGGGTAGCGGGGTGCCAACGGCTAAACCTCGGGCATTGGGAAATTTCTAGGAATGCGATCAGCAACTTGAGCTTGAGAAAGATTCGCAAACAATACCTCACGCATTCTCTGTACGACCTGAAAGTATCTAATTGAACCTACTGAGATCCATTACGACTCACGCCTCAGAACAGCCACCCAAGTAACGCACCGATCCGCATTCGACTTTGCGACAACGCGTCTCGTAGCACAACAATGGCGCGCAAGAACCCGAATATCGTAATCACAGGCACACCAGGCGTGGGCAAGACTACACATGCAGAGCAATTAGCGCGCGCAACAGGGCTCAAACACCTTTCTGTGAACCAGATTGTCAAAGACGAGGGCTTTGCGGAGGGCAAGGACGAGGAGACGGGCAGTTTGATTGTAGATGAGGACAAGGTACGCCAAATCTCATACAAGTGTACTTCCTTGCACAAAATCGCGTCAATTAGTCTGAAAGCACAAATGCTAATGTCTCGTCAAAAGCTCCTAGACTACCTCGAATCCCTCCCCCTCCACTCCACCGGCGGCTACATCCTCGACTGGCACGCCTGCGACCTCTTCCCCGAGCGCTGGATCGACCTCGTCATCGTCCTGCGCTGCGATTCTACCGTGCTATACGACCGCCTGACGGCGCGCGGGTACAAGGGCAAGAAACTCGAGGAGAATATGGATGCGGAGATTATGCAGGTGCTCCTAGACGAGGCGCGGGAGGCGTATAAAGAGGAGATTGTGGTCGAGTTGAAGAGTGAGGGGATTGAGGATGTAGAGGGCAATTTGGAGAGGGTGGAGGTGTGGATTGAGGGGTGGAGGAGGGATAATGGTGGTGCGGAGGGGGAGGAGTCGTGAGGATTTGGGGCATATTTGTTGGAGATTACGAGATGGTGGGTATGGGAGAATATATGAGTGATGCTGTAAGTTCGTGTCTATCTTCGTGTTCTATATTTGGCAGGGCGTTTTGGGTATACCATCAAAAGCGAATATCCTTCTTCTTAATTGTCTACTTTCTGCGCCAACCATTCTTTCAACTTGTCGAGTGCTTTGCCGCGATGGCTGATCTTGTTCTTCTCGCTCTTGTCCATTTCAGCATATGTTTGGCCTTCATACTCGAAACATGAGTCCCACCCTAATCACTTTATTAGTATTGTCCATGTAAACTCTGAAAATCCAAACTTACCAAAGACAGTAGACCCCCGGCTCGGCACCAATTTGCCATCCGTCCTGCCCTGGAATAACACTGGCTCATGTCCGGGCCCTTCACAGTATCCGAATGTGCAGACTGCTTGTGCGGACTTGTCCTCAAAGCCTTCTAGTAGCTTGTGCATTTGCAATGGGCCGAGAGCCAGCATGAACCATTTGCTGTGGAAGTCAGAAAGATGTATCGGAGGTTGACGATGGACCAGATTAGAGATGGAAAGAGACTTACATGTATGGTCCAGGAAGGTCATTCATCGCTTTGAAGCAGAGACATGTGTCTTCTACGAGCACAGGGCCTTGGATCTGTAGATACTGTCAGTTGTGCATCGGAGTAAATGGAAGGAGCATTGAAACATACAGCTTCAGCAGCTCTCCGTGCCTTGTCTTTTGTGACTTCTTCAACTGTGCCTTGGATCTCCACGAGGTCGACATTCTCGTTGCGGAGCTCGATTACGCCGTCTAGGATCGCTTGAACCTAAGGAATGGCTTAGTCAATTGATGAATTTTCTTGAAGCATCGTGTAAAAGGCAGGTGGTGGATGTACTCGGCAAGTACGACGATTTCTTGTGGTCAATCATCTGCACGATCCTGCAAGCCATCATGATTCGCCCATAGTCGGCGAGCAGCCTCATCACGAGTTGCAGATGTAACCATGTCAGGGCATTACGCAGGATTGACTGCAGCCTTACGAGATCGCTGTCTGCAAACGGAAAGTGCTTAGAAGACTTTGGCATACGTACCTCGGCGAGCTTGTTCTTGTTCCCTGTGATGAAATTGAGGTGCTTCGGCACCGCCGATGGGGTTGAAGTCATCCCGGGATCCTTGTGCTTGGGTTTTGACGGGGGATTGGATCCTTCTGTTGGTGGGCTGATGAATTTCGGGGCTCGATAGTTTGAGTGACGCAGTGCTTTTGATGGGCGGGGCTTATTGCTAGGACTTCTGGATGTATAGTGGTACGATCTCAAGACTTGAAGTCAAAGTAATTGAAAGGCTGGCGAAGAAGCACGTGAAAGCAGTGTCTGATGCAGGTTGTCGTTAGTGCAAGTGAAGATAACACACTAGGAAGTCCCGCACCTTGATATACGCAGCTGACAACAAGTGCAGTGTCTTGTTCCGCAGTCTTGATAATCTAGGATGCTGTAAGCAACCTACTGGTGACTGTTCGTGCGGAATTGGCAGCCTCACGTTGCAATTGCGACTCTGCGGCTCAACTTGCCCAGAGAAACAAGATTGGATACGACTCGCAGGGCTGAGGTTGCTTTGTCCAGGCTGGAAGGGCTTGATGCGGGCGAGTCACCGAGACCCCGAGGGGTCGGTTCAGCCAACGGGATTTGCCATTTATCTCGAAGCAGGAAAGCGCGATGCTGTGATTCGGTCGTAAACGAGGTGCTAGTCCGCATCGAACTCCTAGCGCCTTTCGCATCGCGAGAACTTACCACAGTTGACACTATCAACCGTCTCGTCACAATAGAACGCATCCTATCATTCGTCCTTGCCGATCTGGAACACTACGCGAATTGCTAATTCACCATTGCAGCCCCATGGCTTGAAGATCCGCACATCATTCGATCCCACTGAGGCTGAAGCCTCGCCAACGCGACCCTGTGCCGTCTTTGGTCTGATCCCAGGCCCCTCTGGCTCATCCTCCAGGACAACAGACGTCGGCGAGCAGGACCGGACTCTTCTCCCTTTTACCAAAAGGAATCATGGCTTCCCTCAGGACACTATTTCTAGGCGTGCACGCCTCGAACAGGGCTATAAGGGTCCTGTTCCTGCCTGTGTGTTATGTGCTATTACTCATCCCGTTCTTAACACTTGCGGGATATTACTTCGGATTTGGACAGAAATTGAGTGCCCATGTACCTGAGGACTTTTCGTGGTTTGATCTTATTCCTCAAGCTGCGCTATCGGCTGTCTTCCTGCTACTTCCGACACGGCTCTTCTCTGCCAGATCAGATGTGGGTCCGAGTAAAGATGGAGGGAAGAGGAGGGTACAATCATTGCCATATTGGATTCCGGGCGTTCGACATTTCTGGAGCATTGTGTTTGGCGGGGAAAGATGGCTGAAAGGTGTTCGGTGAGTTGCTCTACACATACCCGTGAGGTAAGCTAATGAGGATAAGCGACTCCGCGATAGACAGCATCGTGGCCTACAAAGCCTTTGGAGCCAAACACAACGTTGTGTTGACCGAAACTCTGACAGAAGAGTCATTGCTTGCACAAATCGACAAGAGTCAGAGTCTTCTCGAGTCATCGCGGAGCAGCAAATCAGCTGTTCTTCATAATGCTTTCGGTATATCCAAGAGGGATGAGCCCCAGATATTCGAGCTTGAAACAACACTAGAAAGAGTTGTGGCTGCCGAGATTTACGAAGAAGCCAAGGAAAAACTCACATCATCCACGCTCAGTCTACTATCCGAAACGCTACCTGACTTCGTCACGTTCAACTCCTCTATTGTCGACCAAATGCAGTGGGAGAGGGTCGCCGAAGTCGAGTTGACAGATGGGACTTCAGAAGCGGAGTGCAACTTTTTTGCACTCGTCAACGAGTTCTGCTGTAATGCAATCTTATCACCGATCATGGGCGCTCAATTTACCGAATCCAACCAGCTTTTGGCTTCCGATCTAGCGACCTTCAATTCTCGGTACTGGGCGCTTGCACTAGGATTGCCACGACTCTCGCCACTACCAGGCCTACCAGGAGCTGCGTTGGCTCAAAAGAGGCTACTTTCGAGTCTCACAAAGCTGTTCAAGGAATTGACCAACCCACCGATCAGGCGAGTACCAGAGGATGACGAGAGCGTCAGTGGTGAGGAGACGGATGCAGATGTACCCACACCCACCACCATCTTGAACGAGGTTTTCGTCAAGCATGATGTTTCTTTTGCAGCAAGAGCAGGTATCACGTTACAAATCGTTCATGGAATAGCGGCCGAAGTCATTCCACTTGTTTTCTGGACACTCCTTCGCATTTACTCAGCATCTGTTAAATTAAGCGACGGCATTGCGGATAAGAGCCCGCTTGAGCAGATCAAGCAAGAAAGCAAGACTTGGGCACAGGCATATCAACCAGCATCTATACATCCTCTATTTCCCGCGCCGCCTGAGATCAAATTCGGCACACCAAGCCAAGCATTCAAAAAGACGTCTATGCCCTACATCACCTCATCCATTTACGAAACTCGCCGTCTGTATAGCACATCTATCGCAACATTTCTGGTCAAGAAGCCCATCACGCTCCAGGAAGCCGGTGCCCGACCAAACGAGAAAGAATCTTGGGAGCTTGATGTGGGCTCATACATTGACGTTGGACTTTCACAATCCGTTATCAACTCGTCGCCGACCGTTTTCCCAGATCCATCAGTCTACAAACCGGATCGCTTTCTCAACAAGCCCAATGTCGCCTCCATCATCTCTCCGTCCGACAGATCCGAGCCTCTTAAAACAGCTCTTATTGTTTCCATTGTCACAGGCATAATGCAGCTCTGGGATATCGCCCCAGCACCCAAGAAGAGTTTCTTCGAACACATGCAAGAAGCGCGCGAGGAAGCACAAATCGGTGCCGCAGCACTCAGCGGTGAGCAGAAAGCCGCGCGGAGCAGCCAAGTCAAGGAGAAGCAGAGCAAAGACAGAAAGCCAGGAAAATGGGTCCTACCCGCGGCAGTAGACGGAAGTTTTGTCAAGATCCCGAAGGGCGATGTTCGGGTGCGGATACGGAGAGTAGAGGGACTACCGGGGAAGGCGCCGGGAAGGAGATAGGCACTCACTGGATCATTCGGAAGGAATGAGGGACTGGATAAGTTTCAAATCTCATAGATCAAGGATATGCATCTCGCGGCATCGGAAGGACCGGAGTCTCGAACAACACCATTCGGCCCGGCAACACAATGTCTCGATCTCGATCTCCAAGCCCCCATAGGTCCGATAGAACACAGCACAACAATCATCTTCTCACAGGATAGCCTTTTCTTCCCTTGTCAGTCTCGCATCCGTGTCTCGTCTCGAAACCTTGATATCGTGTTGTACGTTATTTTCCCGTGACGTCCTCCCTTCGTCAAAGTAGCGGTGTGAACACCTCCGAATCCTAATCTCCAAGGTTCATTGAATGCGGCATGCATCCGCTGCCACGCGAGAAGGCGATTCATGAAGTACGTGTGCATTGCATGAGGCGTTCAGGGATAGTTGGCGCTGTCATGGGGAGTGATAGACAGCGTTGAGCGGGTTGGGGACTCGTGATTGCGGAGGCAGACTATCGTAGGATATTATCCTAGCCAAAGCAGGATCGAGATGCGGGTGCTATGAAGCTCGATCGGAGTTATTCAGCGATCGCGACTGATTCGACTTAGAGCACTTTGGTAGTAGAGTGTACTGCAAATATCTCGATCGGGTGGAAGGTCGACTCCATATGTTTAGAGACATCCCAGCATGTTCTCATGACCATGTGTCGCAGTTCATGTAACCTGAATGTTTTAGTACCTTTGTTGATGGACCTTCTTGCTGGCGTAGAGTATAGAGGCTTTAGAGAGGGTGAACGTAGGCGCTTTTGAAGTGAACGGTCCGCAGTTGAACATGAAATTCATCTGAGTTCAACGTTCGGTTGCGCACTGCAACGCGAACAGTAGAGGCAGTCAGGACAACATGGGCTATAAGCATAGGTCACAAAGCATTATCCGAAACAGGAACGCAACGTGTTATGTTAGTCATGTACGCGACACAGGGCAAGGAGGACGAGGTTTGTGTCTTGTTAATGTCATTCCATGATCGTACTTTTCCCGCGCCGACACCAAATGTGAGCGAAGTACCCTTGCACGCCGTCACTGCCGCGGGATCGCATTAAGGGTTATGTTCATCCTTTCATTGTAAACATAACACCTTTTGGTATGCCCATATCATGCCGAAGATTGAAAAGACCCAGAAACCCCATGCCTAGTCAACCAGAATCGCTTATACGTTCTCGAGGACAGTCTCCTTGAACTCACGCTCGACCTGCAGATTGTTAGTCGGATGTCATGTCTGTGAGAACAGTGCTAGCCGTACCTTCTGGCCAGAGTCGTCTTGGCTTGACTCGCCGTGGAGACCGAGGAGAGCACCGAGATCGAACTTGGGTGCCTTGAGGAGCTTGACCTTTCGTACGTGGACCTGTTCGATATTAGCCATTGTGCCCCCACTTTTAAACTCGGGATTGTACACATACGTTCTGCAGAGGGTAGATACCCTGGGTAGCCTTCTCGATGTCGCGACCGATGACCTCGGGAATGAGCTTCTGGGTGAGCTGGGCGAGGGTGCACGCGCTGGCGTCACGGGCCATGATCTCAACCATCTTCTTGCGGATAGCCCTGATTTGCGATGTGGCGGCGTATGTGGTCTTCTTGATCTGGTTTGGTCGGCGCTTGGTGAAGCCAATGGCGAAAAGACGGAGGAGGTAGTCGTCGGTGGTCTTGACAACGACGTTGGCCTCAATGAGGGTTTGCCACTTGCGAACGAGGGAGCGGAGCTTGTCGGAGGTGAAGTCGAGGCCGTGGAAGTTGGTCAGGCAGTTCTTGCCCTGGACCTCGTCGACGCGGAGCTTGACCTTGCGGAACGCGTGGTCCTCATCCTTCTGGAGATCGGCGAGCGAGACCTCGAATATCCGGCCCTTGAGGGCGTCGTTTGCGTTCTTCAGACCGGTGGTGCGGTTGACGAGGGTCTTGCCGACACTGTGGAAACACAGAGTCAGTATTGAGGCCATTGGAAGCAGTGCTGGCGCGGTGGCAGTCTTACTCTCGGACGGCGAAGGTTCCTGGCGCCTTGACGTTGTACCAATCCTTCTTCGCGAAGGTATCGGTCTTCTTCTTGAGACCCTTCTTTCCCTTTGAAAGACGCTTGTTCTTGCCGACAGCCATGTTTGCGACTTTGATGT
Source organism: Paraphoma chrysanthemicola (assembly GCA_020744225.1). NCBI lineage: Eukaryota > Fungi > Ascomycota > Dothideomycetes > Pleosporales > Phaeosphaeriaceae > Paraphoma > Paraphoma chrysanthemicola. The sequence continues at coordinate 1,346,861 of JAGMWG010000009.1, read as the reverse complement.
GGTGGACGTCGGGGCTGGGTGGTGTGGTCGTCGATGGTCGTAGTCGAAGAAGCGAATTCGACAATTTCGTTTCGCTTGTTAGCGTGGTGCGAGCACGGACCATGTGAGAACCTCAGATGAGAGTGCCAAGCCGCAGCTCTCGCTCCAACACCTGTCCACCAGCACGAACGGCACACGCTGATCTGATTTATTTTCTTCATGATCTTCATGAATAATACGAGTGCCGGAAACCTTGCGTATGTTCGTGTTTTTTTCTGAGCGAAAGATTCTCCACGTGACGTGGGATTGAATGCTCAATTTTCGTTCAACGCGCTGCCTCCGCCTTCAGCTCGGCTGAGCGATGAGCTTACTGAGGAGACATTACTCTGTTCAGATCTCGACAAGTCGCACGCTTTTCAGTGTGTGCGCAGCCGAATCCTGACATGCTTCCTTGCGCCTCGCTCACTGTGGCCTACATTCACAGCACATACAATCCAACCCTGAGCAACACGGAGTCACTATTGTCTCTTCGCAGATACAAGGTCTGCAGTCCTCAACAGCTTTGGGTGTATGCGAACGCTTTCAACAGAATGCTATGAATGGAATTCGACTGCGATGCGCCTGGATCGCTGTGCGGCGGCCGGTGATAGACTGGTAGAGTCCAGACGGCACGTTCAGTCGCCACATGGAGCACTCAAGGCCATGTCGTAACACTAAGCGAGCTTGTAAGGCGCTGACAACTGTTCTCGCTGGCATCGATTTGTCCACCTACTTGTCGTGAACTTGCCTCTGTGTATAAAGACATTGCGCCATACCCAACACCAGGACAGCTCTCACGACAATGCCTGACGGCCAACTCAAAATTACAGCGACGCTATCGTTACAAAGAGAGGCTGGAAGGTCACGCAACGATAGTGACACGCTCGACAAGCTTGGGTATTATGATGGTATTGCGTTCGCTAACTATAGCTACAACACTACGACACTACACCACCAGAGTCTGACGCGAAGCACGCGATGCGCATGCGGCTTCGCATGGCACCCACGCCCCGCCGACCAACTATGCCGCCTCAAGATCCCATACCGAGAGCAGTCGTCCACTTTCAGCCGCAGCTGAGTGGCTGTGCAACAGTCACGCGAGCTGGCCTATCGCCCCCACGCTGGCTTGCTTCTCCCGCTCTGCACCTTGACATCTAGCGAGCATGACGCAGTCTTTCTGTGCAGACGTCGCATTGACCTCCGCGGCCTGCTCGACCAGATAATGGCGCAGTCCGTGTTTGCGCGTGCCGTGCTGCTGAGGTGCTTTTGCTCCAGATAGGTGGCGGCGAGCTACCACTACTTGGTGATGGCGTTATGTTTCTTTGATTTCGGAAAGGATCGTGAGGAATCCGTCAAGGTGCTGATGAGGGGAATCCATTTGCTTTCCCCACGACATGGGTTACAAGTACTCTTCCGACGTTTCCTCCTCTTCAAGTCTTGACAGCCGTGTGCTCACGGTGTTGATCATATGGGCTCTGCTGACAGAACTTCTCAAAGTCTGGGAAAGAGATGTAGCCATCTGGGGATAATCAGCATTGGAAGTTCAGCCTTGCGTCAATGAGGCGTGCTTACCCTGCTTCCTGTACTGTCTCACATAGCGATCACTCTCACTCCTCGACACAGTAGGTCGCTCGGAAGAATAGGTCGGGCTCGAGTGGTACTGGTCGGTCCTCGACTCTGATGGGGAAGGTATAGGATTTGTTGGGGTTTCGCCTCTTGGCGTGGTTGGTGATGAGACGACCTTTGCGAGAAGAGCATGAGCCTTGGTCGGACTCCCCGATGAGCCAGCAGAATCTCGTCGAGGTAACGGTACGTTTGTTGTAAGGCATGGAGAGGACACGGTCGATGGCGTCAGAGGTGGACGACGACTGCCTGATCTTGACCGTTCTGGCGCTTCGGTTGGCAGCGAATAGTAGTATCGTGTGTTGCTCGCCATGTTGATTGTTGAACGCGTCGAGTGTGTCGAGAGAACGAATGTCGAAATTGATACGAAAGCTGGGAATGACGGAGGTGTGAGACCAGGAAAAGGCTATGTAGTAATAATGGTCTCCAGACCCATGCCTAGACGCCATTCACCCCATACTACCAGCGTAAAGACAGCCACTGCATGTACCGGGGCCACCCCTGTCACGCCAGCTGCATCAGCAAGCCGGGCCTCCCCACTCCACGCCTTGAACTTCTGGACTGGGATGCATGCTAAAGCGCGCGCCGCCAGAAAACGTGGACCGTTTAGATTTAGAACGTTGCAGGGGAGATGCGCTGTCATCCGTTCACTCGTCCCGAGTCGCGCTCAACGCACACAAGACCACCTCACGTCAATGTCAATAACTCTAGACTGCCGCTTCTGCTGCACGTCTGAGCTGTCCACCGCAAACTGGGTGGGAGACAGCCACCGCTCTTCGCTGCGCTGCCTTTGTCACCAGTGGCACGCTGTTAGCCCTGCGTGGAAAGGCTATCCACGACGCTTACGCTTTCAGTTTTGCAGCGTTGGCTCGACCGTTCCTGATTGGCATTGCGCGTCTGATCAGAGGCTTCGCCGGAAGAGCGGGTGCGCTGCCAGAGCGGCGCCGTCGCGTCCTTTGCCATCGAATCGGCGGATGCGAGCCGATTCCCAAGGATCATGCTCTCATCCGTCATGATGCGCCGTGATGACAAGACAAGCGGCGTCCCAGTACCTGGCAATCTTGCCGGCGTTCCTTGCTGTGTACCTGGAACCCAAAGGGATGCCACCTTTTCAGTCCTTATCGGCTTCCTCATTTCTTTATCGATAGAAGCCACCAGATGGTATGTGCGACTTCGAGGCTGGCATGAGTGTGGCCACCGCCTCACTGCCTTCATTCATACTACCTGTGACGACATTGCTCGGGCTGAGTCGTCCTTTACTGCGTGTCATGCATCTGCAGATTGGAGAGTCGAGAACATTGGCGTACCAGGTCATCCATGGCAATATCGCGCATCCGCCTGTGATCCGGTTGGAGCATAAGAACACGAGCGAAGCCGACTCATGGCATACCAGCAGTCTCACGAACCTTCGATGCCGACTTCAATAATTCTCTCGTACGATGACATAGTCTCAGTCTGACATCGGTAGTAGCTTCTTACAGCCATTCGCGCGGCGATAGAGCGACAGCCACGTTACCGCTCGGATAAGACCGCACTTTGGAGTCGCTTGGATTCTACCCCTCACATGTTTTGTTCTCCGCTCATGTTGACCGGGCGAACAGGCTGAGACGCTGTTCGGCCAGGCAACTGTTTCGTCTCTCGATCTGGATCTGGAGCCGTCCGCAACTCAATTCAGCTCCACTTCCGCGTCAGCTGTTGGTTGATTCAGCTTGGAGTTACTGTTGGTGCCTTTGAGGTGGACCGGAGCGGGTCCGTCTCGCAACATGCGGTGGCTTTCAGCTGGACGTCTTGCGTCGCTAAATGCGTGCCTGCCATGTTTCGGTACAATAATACCGTTGATATTTCCGGAAGGGACTCCGTCAATTGTACCTGCTTGACTCGCATCGTCCCCTTCATCTGATGCGAGCACGTGCCCCGACATCGAGCATCGTGACCGAAGCACCAATTTACTCTCAATGCGCTCCTCGCTATCAATGCACCGAATTGTCTCTTTCTACACAATCTCACTGCCGAAATCCCCTGTCACGGCCAAATCTTAGTCCCCTTCGAGACCTGGATGCATGCGTCCGATCTCCACTATATGCCATGCTGCCCAGCCGACCACCTACCTAAGATGCTGCGAGTTTAGCCACCGCATCACGCATGTACATGTACATGAAATGTATAGGCCAAGCTTAGGCGCTTCGAGTCCCTGGACCCGAGAAGCGGGTACAAGCCATGTTATCCGTTGTAGCCGCGGCCGTTGATCGCATCAAGCATAACCAACATTAACTCCCATCAACAACCACCCACACCAACACAGCTGCACACACATGTCCACTGGTCTCGGTCCGGGTTCAACAGAACCCTAAAGATGATGCTGTCAGGTAATGCAGTGCAACGCAAGCCCTCTTCCCAACAAAGCCTTTTCCAGCCCTACCCCTCACCACCACACCACACGCTGCCCTCCCCCCATCACGCAGCCAGACACAATTCTCCGCAAATCCAGACACGCTTCCATGGCAGATCTCGCGCCGATCCTATCCGAATGTCACCCAGGTATCCGCACCACCATGACGAGCTTTGTTGGACTCGCTTATGCACGCGTGCATCCTGCGTGCGTGCGTCTGCGGACATGGTCGTGAGAATTGCCACTACTGTGTGGAAGTGGAACTTTATCACCATGAACAACACATACGAGGCACAGATTCAAGCAATTTAGAGTGTAGCCAGACATGAAAGATTGTGTGTGCGGCGCGTTATGCTTAACTAAGTGGGGACTGCGCACGTTGTTTGGAAGAGCGGTAAAGCAAAACGACTTTCATGGCAATCCAAGCCCAACGCGGGCCGCACCGATGCTGGACTTGCCGTTCGGGATGCAATTTTCCAGTCTGTGACTCCTCCGATGAGGGGTCGTGGGTAGGATTTGGTGGTCATGCGGCGGGTAGGGCGGATAGTTACACTGGGGTTGCTGGTTGCCAATCCTGCTCTGCATGCGTGATCTTGCTAAAGCCTTCACGCTGCTGCTGTACGCTGTTGCCGTCGCAGTCTAAGAGCAGACGTAGGGCTAGCCACGTGCTCTGGAAAGTGTGACTGAGTACACCAAAACTCGTGCAGTAGATGCAGGGCAAAAAGAGTTGTGAGTCCTGTCACGACGGTCGGCTATCGCGTGAACCCGCAAAACAGTGAACAGACGTTGGACTCCACACAGACTGCTTTACATGGCACGTCGTAAGTGGCTTACACCACGCGGGACGCTGCCGAAACTCGGGAGTGGTAGGCACGGGAAAAGCAAAGCAAGGCAGCACTACTGCGGCCCGGTTCTCGATGCATGCGTGGACGTTTTGGTGCAAGCTAATGCCATTTCTACAACTTTCCTTATCTGGGACCGTGGGATCGCCCGTCTAGGCCTTCCACCGGACCTACCTTTGCCGAAGTGGTTGTTGTACGCGTCGAGCTGCAGGTTGACAGAGCAGGCCAATCGTGCTGTACCTGCATGCAGGTAGGCTTCAGATGACCATCTCCCATGTCGCTTACGAGCATGGTGCAATATCTCAGTGCTGCGATTGGAGTCAGTAATTGTTGACCGGGCGAATAACAAGATGCTCATCCCACGTACATCAATGTCCTCCCAACCACGACCTTTCACGTTTGCCAACTCGTCCATGGACATGACATGACCAGTCGTAACTGCAGAAGTCAGCATAAGCTCTATTGATCCACGCCAACAAGCGCACGAAGAAGCCGACGAGCCGAGTTCTCTGGACGGATGGCACTATGGGGTGACAGAATGCGGGGGGGGGGGGGGGGGGGGGGGGGGATACTCACAATAACCAGCTTGAATCTTCGCGTCAATCTCCACTCGGCTGTCCGCAGGAATCATGTCGTCAGGAATTGGGACCCGCTCGTGGATGGGAATACCCTGATCGACAATGGCGTCGTGCTTCATGTTACTCATGCTCAGCATGCGATCAATCTTTGTGATTCCTAGCCAATGAAGAATGTCGGGCATGAGCGCCTGGAAACGCATGTCCTTGACGCCAGCAATGTTCTCCGTCCTCTTGAAGTATTCGCTCGCACGGTCTTCTCCGCGTTTTCGTGCGTTGTACACCAGGTACTTCGTGACCTCACCGAGCGCGCGACCCTCTTTGCGGAAGTATATGACGACTCCGCTTCCACCTTTCTGTGCTTCCTTGACAGCTTCTTCAATGCCAAAGGTCAGATAAGGACGACATGTGCAGATGTCGGATCCAAAGACATCGCTCCCATTGCACTCATCGTGGACACGGAGTGCGAGTTTAGCACTGGGATCTGCCATTTTCGCTGGGTCGCCGAAGATGTAGACCGTGAGACCACCAATGGGCGGTAGGAAGAGCTTGATATCATGGCGGGTGATGAGCTCTGGATACGAGCCACCAGTCTCCTCAAATAGCGTCCGTCTGAGAATGCCCTCATCTAAACACAGGTGTCAGCCAAATATATCTCACAAGTCTTGGAGCACTTACCAATATTGAATCGTTCCGCTACGCCAGGGAGATACCACACAGGCTCGACGGCAACCTTGGTCACGGCTATTTCGCCCATATCGTTGACGCAGATTTTACCGTCAACAGTAAGTCGACCTTTCTTCACACTGTCTTCCAGCTCTGGAACCTTCATATGAGCGCGAGTGATGGCGATCGTGGGTCGAATCTCAACATCATCTTTGTCCATAGTCTCCTTGTACAACCATGGGGCAAGATGGCCGTAGGGATCCATGGCCACAATTTTCTTCTTGTCGCTCCATTGCGGGAAGGGGCCGATCTTTGCAGCCGGCTCGGTGTTTGTGAAATCTGGTTTGTGGGTGATGTCGAGGTTCTTGCTTGCTACTGCTAGGGCGTTGTAGATAGAGTATGAACCTCCATGGGCTCCAATAGCTAGAGAATAGTTAGTGGAATGACAGATGGACGTACATAGAGAATAAACATACCATTGCGTCGCCGAATAGTGTTTGCATGACGAGAGACAACAACAGGGCCGCGGACTGCAGGATCCTTGGCACCCCATTCCATGGGCAACGGATCAACGCCAGCCTGACCAGGATACGACGTCAAGATGATCTTGGAAGTTTTGGAAATGCTTGCTCGACGAGGTGGGGCATCAACGTTTGCAGGTGGTTGCTCATACTGCTGGCTAACAGCCTCTACGGTCTTCTCCGATTCAGCATCCTTCGCCTTGTCTGTGCTGAGAGTGCCATTGGCAGCCTCAGACGCAGCCTCATCCTTAAGCTGCTTGATGCCAGCCAACATGTTCACGCGGCCGTTGATTTTATCAACGGACGCTGCTAGCTGAGCATTCTCCGTTCGAAGAGACCTTAGCCCTTCCAAGATCTCCTTGAGCACAGCATCACTGAGGCTGTTTTCGGTGGCCATGATGAAGATCAAGCACCTGAGACTACTGTGACGAGAACAGGAAAGATGAGGAACCAGTTAGAATGGTATTCGCTGAGCTACAAGCTGTACAATAGAGACCGGAGGTTGCCGATGGGAGACGAGCCGAAAGATGGGGGCAGATAGGCTTGATATCTTGTGATAACAAACTCGATCTGTAGCAATCGAAACTTAGTCTGTGCCTTGGATACTCTGAAAGAATCCCAAAAGAAAGAGAGAAAGAGGAGAGAAGAGGACAAGAGCAACGTGGACGAAGACGGTGAGCTCTTAGGGCAGTGGACAGCTGACTGGGATGCAGCTCGGCGATAGGTGATTGGAGCGGGGCTTATCGGGCGGCGATTGGCCGCATGGGGCAGCTGCAAGGGAACGCTCAAAGCTTGGCGTCGGAACTGCGCGACCCATGCATGGCTTTCGCGACTGAACATCGTCACCAAACAAAGCACTGACGCACGCTGCAGCAAAGACGAGCAGCCCGACGATCGATCATCTTACTCATTGTTCGAATCTTTGCAGTAGTCATTAAAGGTGTACGACTGTATCTTCTCACTTTCTCTACGTAAGAGTGCAGCAAAATGGTAATTGAAACCTACTCAAGATGTCGCATGCGCAACACTAACAGCATCACAGGGCAAGCGCAAGTCATCCAGCAAGCCACAAGGCCCCAAGAAGGTAACTCACCGAACTCTGCTAAACTACTCTGAGCGTATACTAACTATTCGATAGAAGGAGAAGCTCCCTACCACTTTCCAGTGCCTCTTCTGCAACCACGAGAAGTCCGTCTCCGTATCCATCGAAAAGAAATCCGGTGTCGGCAACCTACAATGCAAGGTCTGCGGCCAAACTTTTCAGACCAATATCAACTACCTCTCAGCGCCCGTCGACGTCTACGCTGACTGGATCGACGCTTGCGACGCGGTCGCAAAGGAAGCTGCGGCGGGCAAGGCTGCGATGGGCCGGTCGAGCAACCGCATGGGAGGAATGCCGAGTACGCGAACCGAGGATGATGACAACTTCATTGAGCAGGATGATGCAGATGCTGAGGGCGAATATGCGGATTAGGAGATGCAGTACAGCTTTCTGGAATTGAGCGAGCATGGTGTGGATTTGTACGGTTATGGGCAAGGTTTGATGAAGGACCTTTCAAAAGGCGTTTGCAATACCATGGCACCGGTTTCTGGACAGTTTGGCGTTCTGGGGAGTCAACAACTAAAAGCACGAGAGTAATATCGTTTGCCTTGGCGGAAATGCATGGCAAGCATGAGACGAATTCAATAATGCTTTGTTCATTGGGATCTCGTTGCGAGCGAACCACCATGCTAATCTGAGAGTAAAGATAATTGAAGCCGAAGCTAAAATCGACGCCGTCCTATGCCAATTGACGTCCTACCATGAACACTAGGTTCCGCGATGGTCTCCTACATGGTGTAGAAGCGATCGCCGAAGTCACCCAGACCTGGCACGATATAGCTGAGAAACGTGTTAGCAGCAAACTTGGATCATGAACGTTGCGACTCACTTCTTCTCATCCAATCCTTGGTCGACGAACGCTGTCACGACCCTGACCTTGGGGAAAGCATCTGCAAGGTTCTTCGCTCCCTCAGGGCTAGCGATGAGGTTGAGGAACAGAATGTGCTCCTCAGGCACGCCCCGAGACTTGAGCACATCGATAGCCATGAGCGCCGAGCCACCAGTTGCAAGCATAGGGTCAAGAAGCAACACCCAGCGATCTGCAATGTCCTCGGGCAGCTTATCGTAGTACAGCTTCGGCTTGCTAGTCTCCTCGTCTCGCTGGATCAAGATCTTTCCGATCCTGACTGACCTACAGCAATCTCGGAGACCCTGCTCCATGCTCTCTCCTGCGCGCATGATGGAGACACCGCAGATCTTGCCCTCGAACTTGACGCCAGCGTAGCTCCGTCCCACGGGCGTCTTGATCTCATGCTCTACAACGGGTAAATGGTTCAAGCCTTCTTCAACCAATAGTCGAATAATGCGATTGCTGTAGAAGATGAAGTCTGCTCGGCCAGTTTGATGGTCGCGGATCATGCTGATAGTCATGTTGGTATGTGCGCTAAGAATTGGTAAGGAAGCTTACGTTAGCAGCGCGATTAGCTGCGGTGTCTGGGGCAGAATATGGACATTTTCTTGTTTCAGAGGAGTTGAGACGGTAGCAGTGGGCTTTTGAGTAGATGGCCGGTACTCGGGACCTACGCACTGCGAAGGTGCTGTAGGTTGAGATCCTGTCGACATCTTGAAATGGACGCGAGTAGAAGCGCTGGTGTTGGAGATCTTGGGAAATGTCAGGACGTTTCTTGTTTGTATGATCATCAAATCAACTGTCACTGCCACTGCCTCTTTCTCGTAGACTACTGACGTGATGTGGATTGGATCAGGCTTACTTTGTTTGATTCGCTGCCTCGGCCTGTGATAGATAGAGGGGTAATGTGCTGGAAAATGTGTCAATTGCAACTTGGATGTGCAAAGACTTTAGCTCATTGATAGCGGAAGAGATATAGTGTCTAGATAACGAAGAAAGAGGAGTAGTGGAGCTACAGAGGACTAGAACGTCAGGCTCGTGACCTGTGCCCTGAGAGGGAAGCTGCTACTGGAGGAGTTCGCCTAAATTCACCGCCCATCCTAATAGGGCCTAGCTCAATGATCCCTGCTCGCGGCCACCTGCATGGCTTGTACCGCCTTCGTCATTGAACCCTTCGTTATGCGGCATCCCGCTTTGAGCGCTGTTTTACTGTTGTCCCAAATAAACATCGCCGACCGCGACACAACGCGTCTTGGTACACACTCTCACTGTGAACGAATGCGGACATCCGGGCATCCACTTCACCACCGCGCCACTGCGTCAACGTCGACACGATGCGCCTCTGAGCAACTTTTGCGAGCGGTCACGACAACACCATAAGCGCGATGGCTACCTTCATGTCGTCCGCCTTCACTGCACCGGATCGTCGGAAGAAGGCGGTGACCTATGGCAAATCGTCACGCGTCGCGTCTGTCCCGCCGCCGACACATGGCAATGACGCGACCTCCCCAGAGCGACCGCGCAAACATACCCTGCCTCCAGCCGGAGCATTGAAGAAGAATGGTCTTGCCGGATCTGGTCTCGGCTCGAGCAATGTACACACCAGCACTGTCAGCGCCGACATATTCGATGTACCCTCGGAGGACGAGTTCGCTCAGTCCACGTCCAAGCCTGCGAAGAGGTTGCTCACGAAGCGACGCTCACCCTCAGAAGACCAGACTCGGACTGCAGTGCCAGCGAGAGCACCAAAAAAGAATCTCCAACCGAGCCGACCTACATCAGCCTTGCGCCAGCCTGACACGGCCGAGACCACAGACGCATTAGCAAAGAAGTCGCAAAAACCCGCACCTCTATCAGCACGAACACCTGCCTCGACTACAGACATTTTGATACAGCCCAAAGTACGAAGAGGGAGGACACCACAGCCCATACAAGAGCACAGACATGGGGGTCAGGCAGGACAAGGAATCAAGCGTGTTGGAGAAACTGAAAAGGAAAAAGAGAATGCGCGTGCAGCAACGCCTGCTCTACCCGGCCCATCAGCTACGAACCGTGTCAAAGTCGCAGCCATACCTCCTGCTAGACTTGCGCGCGCCAACGTCACAGCGAAGCCAGGGCGAGAGCATGACGTTTTTGATCTCCCCTCTTCGGGCGATGATTCTCACCTGCCTACTCCAAAGGCCCCACGACAAGCTCCAATAGCTATACGTAAGAAGCATGCCACGGCCACAGAGGCCGGGCGAGGGATCTCCGCAAAGGACTCGATCGAATCTGAAGATTCCGAGGCATTAAAGAAACGGAAGCGTAAAGGTTCGACCTCATCACTAATCGCACCAAAAGTGACAGGCGCACAGGCGTCAGACCTTTCACTTCCACAGCACAGCCGAAAACAGCAGAAGAAGGAGAACAGCGTTTCTCTAGGCCACAATGTACAACAGTTGCCCATCACAACCGCTACGACCGAGGCCCGGTCTGCAGTCTCCTTGATTAACAAGCCTAATCGAACCCGCGTCCGTACTGTTCCTGTTGTCAACAGAGCGCCAATGGTAAAAGGACAGTCGTCACCTGCAACATTGCACAGCATGCTCCCCAAACGCCACGCACCTGGTTCAGTCCCTGTCACGGAGCAGCCCGAGGCCCCGTTCCTAGAAGACGACACCATGTACGAGATACCAGAGCCTTCATCTACCCCTCAGCGGATCTCTGCAAATCCTACTTCTGGGACCGTTACACCCCGTCAGAAAGCTCTGTTCGGAAGCTTGCTCGGCACTTCCTCCGCGTCAGCCACACCAATGCCAAGTATTTCGAGATTGCAATTGACTGACCGAAAACCCTCCTCACTGTTGGGTGGTCTTTCGAGGTCGAAGTCTGCTCTTACTCACGGCTCAGAGTCTCGAAAAACTAAGCTCCTAGCGAAGCTGAAACCGGAAAGGGAAAGCTCAAACGACGATTCAAGCGAAAGCGGGAGCGAATCTGGTAGCGACAGAGAAAGAGCAGACCCCAAGACCAACAAGGCTGCTTTGGCAAATATTAAGAAACATGTTGCACGGCCAACTCGAACGCAAAATCTCAGTCCGGAGGATATGGAGGTTGACAAGGAAGTGGCTCCGGATTCTCAGACTTCACAAGCGACTTCTGGCTTTGGTGCACGACCGAAATTCACATATGCCAAATCGCGTTCTTACCTCCAAGAATCAAATCCCGAGGATGCTTTGCTCATGTCTATGGACCTGGACGATCCAATAGCTTTCTCCCAAACGAGAGACAGCCAAGTGGAAGAGGAGGACGAGGCGAGTCAAGTACGTCCAAATCATGAGCTGAAAAAAGAAGGCCAAACCAAAACATTCCAATGGGAGAATCAGATGCTCATCGATGACATCGCCGTCAAGTCGAGCAATAGTATCCGTCGCAGCACCATGCTAGAGTTGTGCACACAGATGGCCAGGGAGAGTTTCACACTCAACCTCCTCGATTCTTCTCTAGCACACCAATTTCTGAAGAATGTCGGCTCTAGCGGTGACATCATCTTCGACTTTGCCGTGGCCGCTGCGATAGCGTTCATGATCCAAGCCAGACCGACTTCGGCTGTGCTGGAGGAAATCGCACATTCACCTGCGAAGGAGACACTGTTGACGCTCTTGAGCAACGAAGTCGATATCCTCAAACTTGCGAAGATGCGCAAGACGAATTTGTCCAGAATTGCCCAGGATTCGGTTGTTGCTTTTCATGCGGTAGTTTTGGGCAGCCCATTTTGGTCAAGATCGAAGCTCGGGACATTGTCACCGCAATTGGTCGCTTTGAAAAGTTTGGATTTGTTGGTCCTTGAACTTCGTACGATTGGCAGCATCGAGTCCGTTCTTACACAGGACATCGTCAGCAGACTTGTCGACATTGCATCTACAACTGTAGAACGTCCCAAAGGCGATGATGGGAACGAAGACAACAAGTTGATTCTTCATTCTATCTTCTCGATATTGGAGGCATCGTCTCTCGCACCTTTACACCAGACCTTTTGGCCGTCCCATACTCTCAAACACCTGTCTAAGGTGCTATCAGTCACATTCGAATTTGGGGACACTACAATCACGACACTGGCTGTTAAGATGTGCATGAATCTAACGAACAACAAACCAAAGGCCTGTTCGTACTTCTCCGATACCTCCTTTGTCCAATCTCTTGTCCGATCAGTCGTCGATCGCTTCAATCTTCTAGAAACGGATGCGGACGAGGTGGAGCGGAACATGACGCTGGACACGCTCATACTTAGCTTGGGTGCCATGATCAATCTTACCGAGCATAGCGATCGGGCAAGGGCGAACGTCGATGACAAGCAACGGCTAATCGAAGCTCTTGTCAAAACTTTCGTCGATGGATCTATCCGCACCGCTCAGGTAAGCTATTACGTGAAGGTGGCCAACCATATCAAAGCTAACTTGGCGCAGGCGACCTTGATTCAAGAGACACAAGCCAGCGTAGCAGTTGGCTATTTGAGTGTTCTTCTTGGCAACATGTGTCTCAACGACTCGACCAAGAACGAGATCCGCGCACAACTTCCCGGCCGGCAACTCACCATACTCATTGAGAAGATCAGGGAATTCCTACAGGTCCATGAGCACGCTAACCGAAAGGCAAAACACTTCGAGGGCGACGAGGGCCAAGAAACATGGAGAAATTATACTGCACGTATCATGCTTGTCGTCGATGCGCTTGAGAAGGATGAAGCATGAACAGCCTGTTCATTGAGCGGCTGATGTTGTAGCGCACACCGCTCGCAGGGCCAGATGCATATATGGCTGCCACACTGCATACCATTGGGCAGCATTCCTTGTGTCATTGGCGTTGGGCATTTTGGCAGTTACACGATACCCCAGACTTTGTATATTTCATTCAGCAATTACCGAGACGGTTGGCTTGGGTCATCAACCCCGGTCTTTTGGGCGGCAGACGTGGAAGGCGGCTAAGGACACTGCATCATGCAGACTGTAGTATTTAGGCTGGCAGAAGTACCGATTCATCAGGGAAAACAGTCCTGAATGTTTACGAGTGATGGCACTGCACGAAAAGTAATCGGTGCGTGATCGGGATTACCTGCACGGCTGATTCCCACCCTCGTATTTTAGAGCTACACGACCCAGGCTTCTGGTAGCAGTGACGCAGCCGGCTCGGGTATCATCTACGAATTTCTTCTACGGATGTTCCATGCATCGACGTGCAATATCTTGAATACGTTTATGGCTGCATGTGCCTGGCATGTTGTTTTCCCACCATCGACAGGTGCTGGATATGACTCGGGTACCGTAAGCACGGGGCCTCCGGGAGCCAGAGGTTAGTCTGGTGGTGGTTCCGATCGCTGCTTGCTGTCTGGCCGTCTTTGTCCACAGTTCGGTAGCGCTAGACCCGGGTGGATCGACATCACGTAAATTGAAAGGGCGGGATTCGTCGCTTGCTAGCTGATGTATGCTACCAAACCTAGGAGCGGTGACCCAAACAATCAGATGTGGATGTGAGGCACTACAAGACCCGGTGTTGACCCTGATATAGGAATGACGGCATGCGCTCGTGGCCAGACTTTTTTTTTCTGAAGCTCCTTCTCGCACGACTTGTTGCTGTGTAACTATCGACGAACGCCAGACCTTCCTCGAATCGAGTCGTGGTTATTAGCAAAGCTCGGACGGATACCAGTCCGTCTGTCGCACTCGGTGACACCTGCAGCTAGACGGCGTCATTCTGTCCCAAGCTAGCTCCTCCCGGAAATCCGCAAAGTAAAGCGCACCCCAGGCAGCTGCGTCTCAGCATTGGACTGAGACTGCAAATCTTCAACACTGGCGAGCCGCTCAGCTTCCGCAAGAACTCCCCAGAAAGCCAGCAGCAAGATGCCGGCGCCCAAGCAAAGAAAGTTGGCCATTGTCGGCAGTAGGGCTGTCGGTGAGTACTGTGTGGTCGGGCTTGCGCGTACCCAAGCATGTGAGAGGTACCCGACTGACAGACGCGCAGGCAAGTCGAGTCTGACGGTACAATTCGTCGATGGCCATTTCGTGGACAGCTACTATCCGACCATTGAGAACACATTCAGCAAGATGGTTCGCTGGAAGAATCAGGACTTTGCGACCGAGATCATTGATACGGCCGGGCAGGTACTTCAAGATTTCTTTTCTCCCCGCATCGCGTCGCGATCTCCATACCCCACCCAAATCATGCATCCCCAACAACAAGACCTGCACACTTCTACTCGCGACGCTATTCACAGGCTAAGGCTTGCTTTGAGGATGTGACTGACATTGATGCCCCCTTTCAGGATGAGTACAGCATCCTCAACTCGAAGCACTTCATTGGCATCCATGGCTACATGATTGTTTATTCGGTTGCCAGCAAGCAAAGCTTCGAGATGGCGCGCATCATCCGCGATAAGATTCTTAACCACCTCGTAAGTGCTTCTTGCAATGCTGCTATACTGCAGCTCTGCGCTTCTTCCTGGAATACCTGCATAGCTTCTAACAATGCTTCTCTCAGGCCGTCGATTGGGTTCCTCTCGTCATCGTAGGCAACAAATCGGATCTACGCCCCGAACAACGACAAGTAACGCCCGAAGACGGCAAAGCCCTCGCCGAAGAGTTCAAGTGCGCATGGACCGAGGCGAGCGCGCGCTACAACGAGAACGTGCAAAAGGCGTTTGAGCTCTTGGTCGGAGAGGTGGAGCGGAGCCAGAATCCGAGTGAGCCCGCTGGCGGAAGCAAGTGCATTGTCATGTGAAGCATTTCGCTGACATGCGTGCTTCGCAAGATCTCAGTGTAGACAAGCTTGCTGAAGCGAGAGAGAGAGAGAAGCCGAAGGAGCAACGAAGCTGGCCCAGACGGCTGTCTGAGCAATGCTTCCCTCATTGAGCTGGAAGAGATGTTTGACGATGATACCTTTGCGTGTAGACGACATAGATGGTTGATTGGGCATGGGTCTGCTTTCAACAATGGCAGCTGGCTTCACAAGCCTCCACGGAGGCATTCTGGCGTAATGGCGATTGAGCGATGGTGTAATGGGCGTTCTTGGGTCGAGCTTCACGGCCACGATTCTTCTTATTTCAATAGATGGTAAATATACGTCTTGCATGGGCAATGGCTTCTTGTTTCCCAGCTCTCCAGCCTGGCGGTCTGAGCTCAAGCAGCTCCACACCGTTCGATGCACCCACTGACCACCTCGTCAATTAGGCAGTTCCGAAGCTTTGACGAAGAACGCGCAGTTTTCGACACTCCCACGTGGGCAGCAAGCCTTCTTGCTGGCTTGGGAAGTTTGAAGCTTTGGCGCACTTCTGAGCCGGTCGTCGTTGCACTCAATGTTTCTACCTCTGCACTGCACAGTTGTGCTATGAGCCATGTGTGGGCAGTCTATGGCATTGTTCGCCGTCATGCATCTCGACACAGGTTGTGGAATGCACTTCGTATGAGTCAACATCACAAGACTCCCTTGCCAGAGGCGAATAGCATTGCGAGAATTGCAAGCACTTCGTACTTTCACCCACCCTCGTCCTGCTCAGCCACACTTGCTTTTGAGCCCCTTCTGCCCCGCCAACGACGCACAGACCTGGTCCCTGACTCAAGCGGCACCACCAAATTGTGAGTCGCATGCGACGCGATACGCCTACATAAGACCAATTCTTTCGCTCCAGTTCTGGACACACCCATACAAGATGCTTGACGTGTAGGTTTTCCTTTGAGTTCTTGTCTCGAGCGTATTCGAGCTCTGGAACTGACTACAACTTTCACACGACTAGAGCTAACATGGAGGGGTAGCAACGACTTTATCAAGGAGCGCGGCGGTGACCCAGAGAAGATCCGCGAGTCGCAGCGGAAACGAAATGCGCCTGTCGAGATTGTAGACGAAGTCATTGCCGACTTCGAAGACCACCGCAAGACACAGTATGACGCAACACAAATTAACTCGACCATCAATACGCTTCAGAAGCAAGTGGGGCAGAAGAAGAAGGCCAAGGAGGATGCGACTGAGCTTTTGGAAGAGATGAAGAAGCTGAAAGAAGACAAGGCGAAGAAGGAAGAGGAGGCCAACGAGAAGTTGGTCAAGCTCAACGCGAAGTGCAAGTCGATCGGGAACTACGTATACAAGGACGTCCCAGTCTCAAACACCGAAGACGACAATGCAGTGATCAAGACATGGGCGCCCGAGAACCGGAAAGCAGAGTTCAAGGCGGACGGTATTCCGCACCACGGTGTTCTCACGAGACTGGCAGGCTACGACCCAGAGCGCGGCACCAAGATTGTCGGACACAGGGGTTACTGCTTGACAGGCTATGGTGTCTTCCTCAACCTGGCGCTCATCAACTACGGTCTCGAGTTCCTCTTCAAGAAGGGCTACACACCAAACCAGCCTCCTTTCTTTATGCTCCGCGATCAAATGGCAAAGACTGCGCAACTCTCGGATTTCGACGAGGAGCTGTACAAGGTCACCGAGAGCAAAGACAAGCCCGAGACAGATAAATACCTCATCGCCACCTCAGAACAGCCGATCTCAGCTCTGCATTCGGAAGAGTGGTTAGCCACTACTGATCTCCCGATCAAGTATGCCGGATACTCTACCAACTTCAGGAAGGAGGCGGGATCACATGGAAAGGATGCATGGGGCATCTTCAGGATACATCAATTCGAGAAGGTGGAGCAGTTTCTCATCACACACCCCGAGAAGTCATGGGAGGCGTTTGAGGACATGCTGGCCACGTCCGAGGAGTTTTACCAGAGCTTGGGACTGCCGTACCAGGTCGTAGCAATCGTGTCCGGCGCTTTGAGTGAGTTCAACTATAATCCGAGAGACGACTTCTCGGCTGACACGATGTAGACAACGCCGCGGCTATGAAGCGCGATCTCGAAGCCTGGTTCCCCGTCACCGGCGGCGGCGAGTACAAGGAACTCGTCTCCATATCCAACTGCACAGACTACCAGACTCGCGAGCTCGAGATCCGGTTCGGCCACAAGAAGCAGACTTCCACCAGGAAGGAGTACGTCCATGCATTGAATGGTACACGTAAGTCATCCTCCCTCCTCACACTCCATTATCCACACAGACTTTGGATGCTGACAAGCTTGGACTAGTTTGTGCAACTGAACGAACACTCTGCTGCATCCTCGAAAACTATCAGACCCCAGAAGGTTTCCAGGTCCCTGAAGTCTTGCGGAAATACATCCCTGGTCAACCAGAGTTCCTGCCCTTTGTTAAGGAGTGGAAGGCGCCAAAGGATGACAAGCCGATTCCGGTTCGAACCAAATAAGCGGTGTCTGCGAAGGAGGAGAGAATGGTTCGGTTTGTGGATGAGATGCAGGCCACGCATTTAGCGTATCATGAGAGGGAGATATTGAGCGACCTGATGGTTTGAGCAGATGCAGGTGTATGCATGTATTCAGCGTGTGGTGCATGGTTGTGTATGGATTGACTATGTTCAGTGTAGAGAGTCATTGCATTGCGAGTAAGATTCGTAGAAAAGCAGTCAGCCAGCCAAGGCTGCGGATGAAATAGACGTGCAACATATGAGGATTGTATCTTGAAGATTGTCAAGTGATCCGCAACATGGACTTTTGTTTGCTATTTCAACTCTGCAATCATGACAATCCCATGAGCCATGATACACGCATACTGGCAAAAGTAATGCACGATAAAACGTTGCAATTATTACGTATACAATTTCGCAGTCCAGACCGCCAAAATGCTAAACAACAAAAGCGCCGAATATGCTACTATACAAAATACCATCTCAACCCAATCCTGCCATCCAAAGATATGAGGAAAAGGTAGAATCCGCACTACTACACAATACCACCCCCTTTCATAAACAAATTTTTATCACCACCAAAAAGAAAAATTTCAAGTTTAGATTACGCCCCAAGTAACTCCTTGGGCACGCACGCAAACGCCGTACTCACAATCGCCATGACAGAGCTCACGACAATGAGCACCCAATTCATCGTCTTTTCGCCGCGGGAGATTTCCTTGCCGAAGAGCTTGAGATGGAATGCGAGCGGGAGGATGATGCAGATGGAGAAACAGGCCACGCTGCCAAGGAGCGTCATGATGCGGTCGAACGAAGGGAATAAGATTGCAATAACGACGAAGACGACAAGTGTGCCTATGCGTAGAGCGATTTTGAAAAGCCCGCGGTTGAAGCCCGACATGCCGTTCATGGACGACGATGTGGCGAGCGAGCGTGCGTCGAGGCCGAAGAGGACTTCGAAGGTGGATACGATGGGGCGGGCGTTGAGGGGGACTTTGGTCAAGGGGATGATTGCGATGCAGATGGCGATGAAGACGGAGATCCATGGCGGGTAACCCTTTGTTAGGAAGATGTTGCTTGTGATTTCGTCGCGGACGCCGTCGCCAAACATGAGGATGCCGGCGCAGGCCATGCCCGTGTCGATGATATAGGTGAAGATGTAGGTGATATCGACGCCGCGGCGGTACTTGTACGGGTGCCGCATGTCGCGGTAGATGTTGGGGAAGACGCTGTGGCCGCCCCAGGGAGACATGAGCAGGCCGATGGAGAGGGGGATGGTCAGCCAGTTGTCTGGGAAGAGGTATTGGGTCATGGGTTCGCGAATGGAGCCTGGGGCCTGGGGCTTGATGAGTCCGTCGACCCAGATGGCGATGGTGACTGGATGGTGTTAGTAGAAGTAGTGTAGTCCAATATGAGATCACTTACTGCCAAAGCATGACATGACACCTAGGATGGACGTGAAGGATAAGAAGCGTAGCGGGAGAAAGGACAGAGGCGTCAAGATGATGCCGCAGACAATCTTCCAGGTCAGTGTACTCCAGCCGGGAATGAGTGCATCCATGCTGTCGGCGAAGAGGACCACTAGAGCGACGCATGCTGCCAACAGTTCAAGCGAGAAGAGGATGCTGACAGCCACCCGAGCCTTGTTGCCGAAAGAAACGTACGCGAGGTCGGCAAAGGTGATGAGCGAGCTGTCGACGTCCAAGCACTTCGCGAGAAGCTTCGCGGTGTACGCGGTCACAACCGCGGACCATGCTAAGAAGACCATGCCGATCAGCCATCCCGAGTATTTCAAGGCCAATGGAAGGGTCAGTAACCCAACACCAACCAGAACATTCACCGAGTTGAAGATGGTCTGCGGTAGAGTCGACTGTCCAACGACGACGTTGATAATCTGCCCGTCTTCTTGAATCTGCTTTACCAGCAGAGGTTCCCGCTCCTGCTCTGGCTCTGTGACGCCCTTCAATTGTTGGTCGGTGAACAGCCGTCCGGCATGGCGCATAGACGACTCGTTGACGCGCGCAGAGAGACTCCCGTAGCCTGTGCCATAACTGCCTCCAAACGGCGAAGAAAGCGATGGCTCGATGTTGAAGATGCTCTCTCCTCTGGCCCTCAATCGCTGCTCAACTCCATTCGGCAGCAAGTGCGTTTCCTCTGTTGCGCCATGCTCTTCGTCCACCACGGCGTTGTCCGAGGGTCGGCGGTCTTCGTCGCGGAGGGCTCGTCGTAGGGCTGAGCGTTGGTCGGTACCAGGACTCCCCAGGCCGGTGCGCGGGAACTCTGTCGGGGTTTCCAGGTCATCCTCGTCACTGCCGTCCGTCTCGACACGGAAGCTGGGCCGCACGGGCGTGATCTCGAAGAATCCCGCTGCACGCTGCCACGACCGCGCAAAGTTGTTGATGCTGTTGACGCCACCAGCATCGACAACGGCACCGATGCGCTGCGATATCGAGGACCTGCAATGTTGGCGTCAGTACGTTGCGCACAATCGCCACACGAGAAGTTTTGCGCCGTCTTGCTTACCTCCGTCTGCGCAGCTCCCCTGGCATTCTCGACCAGGTGCCCGATGGCGCAGTGCTGTCGCCGCTCGGCCTGCGCTCGAGCTGGTCCCATTGCACGCGACTGGCATTGGAGCCCACGGACCCGCGATGCGCACCATCATACTCGTCCCAGGTCGACTTCTGCTTGCCCTTGATGTCCATGGTGAGTAGCGGTCGACTATGCACTCACACGCAAAGAAAATTCAGGAGCATCAAAGGCAGAGATAAGGAGATCTAGGTGGAGCCACACGTCTAAAACTCAGATGTTGACCCTGCAGGGTGCGGGCGGGCTAGGTTCTTGAATCGATGAAGGCTATCGTCGGGAGCGGGACGGGCGCTGCGAGCGATAGCTTGGTACAGGATAGCCAGCACGTTCCATGGCAGGCGGGCGTCTTTATCTTGTATCGCTAAACGGGCCGGATGGCACGATAGATGAAGCTGTGGGCAGCTATCACGAGGGAGAAGCGCCCCGCAAAACGTCGTCATTGGCACCAGCACGATGCATGGCCGATGGACGCGAGTCTGCAGCATCGCCATGCCCGCCGCGCGCTGAATGGCCGTGCAAGCGAACGGTAGGGTCCAGCACCCGCGCGACGGCTGCCTTGCCAGAGCCTCTCGCACCGTCGACTCACAGCGCGGCCAAATAAATTCCAGCCTGCCTGTCAGCGTGCTGATAGCGACCCTTTTCTCTCTACCACTACTCCTCACCGCATTGTGAGCGTCGCGCGGAACAAACAGCCGCATAGCACGCTTCACTCGCGCCTCCCGCCGCACGTCGGCCACCCTCGTCACTTGTTCCCCGCCGAACAAGAAAAACCTTTAGCCCCGCCACTTCACGGCCACAACACTCCCACCACCACCACCATGTCGTCCAAGGAGCAGCAGCCCAACGACGCCGAGAAGAACATTGAGATCTGGAAGGTCAAGAAGCTGATCAAGCGTCTTGAAGCCGCCCGCGGAAATGGCACAAGCATGATTTCGCTCATCATTCGTACGTTGGCCTCAGCTGGGGAAAGAGCGCCCGCCTAACAGTGCTCAGCGCCCAAGGATCAGGTGTCGCGTGCAGCGAAGATGTTGGCTGAAGAATTCGTAAGTGCCCTCTCACCCAGCACTCAGAGATACCGTGCAACAAATGCACAGGACTTCGATATTTCGCAGCAATGCTAACACTTACCGCAGGGAACCGCCTCCAACATCAAGTCCCGCGTCAACCGTCTCTCCGTCCTGTCCGCCATCACCTCTACCCAGCAGCGCCTGAAGCTCTACTCCAAGGTCCCGCCCAATGGCCTGGTCATCTACTGCGGTGAAATCATCACCGCAGAAGGCAAGGAGCGCAAGATCAACATCGACTTCGAGCCCTTCAAGCCCATCAACACCTCGCTATACCTTTGCGACAACAAGTTCCACACCGAGGCGCTCAGCGAGCTGCTCGAGTCGGACCAGAAGTTTGGCTTCATCATCATGGACGGAAACGGCGCCCTGTTCGGCACGCTGTCTGGCAACACCCGTGAAATCGTTCACAAGTTCTCCGTCGATCTGCCCAAGAAGCACGGCCGTGGTGGTCAGTCCGCCCTGCGTTTTGCCCGTCTGCGAGAAGAGAAGCGCCACAACTACGTCCGCAAGGTCGCCGAGCTGGCAGTCCAGAACTTCATCACCGCCGACAAGGTCAATGTTGCCGGCATCATTCTTGCTGGATCCGCCGACTTCAAGAACGACTTGAACCAGTCCGACATGTTCGACAATCGCCTGCAATCCAAGGTCATCAAGGTCGTCGATGTTTCCTACGGAGGAGAAAACGGTTTCAACCAGGCCATCGAGTTGTCCGGAGAGACGCTAAGCAATGTCAAATTCATCCAGGAGAAGAAGCTCATCAATGAATACTTTGACCACATCTCCAAGGACTCTGGAAAGGTGTGCTACGGTATTGACGACACTCTGAAAGCCCTCGAGGCCGGTGCCGCGGAAACCTTGATTGTCTACGAGAATTTGGAAATCACCCGCTGGGTATTGAAGAGTTCAGAGGGGTCCGAGATCATTCTGCACACCACCAAGCAACAGGAAGCTGACCGCACCCTGTTCATGGACAAAGAGACTGGCCAGGAAATGGACGTCATTGACCAAGGCTCTATGCTTGAGTGGCTCGCCGAGAAGTACCGCGACTTTGGCGCCAATCTAGAGTTTGTCTCTGACCGCTCTTCTGAGGGTAACCAGTTCGTCAAGGGTTTCGGTGGCATCGGCGCCATCCTCCGTTATGCTCTGAACTTTGAGCAACTTGCCGACTTCGATGATGATGAAGACGAGTTCTACGATGATTGACGGTTAAGCGCCCTCGCTGACCGCGAGGCATCGGCTCCACTCCACGCGTCGAGTGAGGGAACGCCCGGTGCCCACGCGCAAGGTCGAAACGACGCGCACGGGATGAACGCCGGAGCTGTCGAAGCCATGACGCTTCGCCTCTCCAGGTTGTAAGTCATGAATGAGAGTGCTCACGGAGGGTTTGCAATGTAAGTGGAGCATTTGGTGGGCGCAGGAGCCGCGCTAACATGACCCCAGGTTGACCAAGTACCCATTCTTACCACGACCCACTCTCGCTTCAATGGAGAGGCAGCAATCCCACCTTCGCCAAAGTCATACCGACTATCGAAGCCATGGATTTCTAGGATAAGAAAGTGCACCATGTATGTGATGCAATAAAGAATGGCTACCATCAAAAATCTACTTTGCGACATCTTCCACGCAACGATTGGACGAAGAGGAGGCAAATTGATTATTCGCGTATGCGTCGGCTAGTCGCTCGCTCATGCTCAGCTGAAACTAAATCTTCCACTGAATTACTCCTGCGCACAATTTTCGTGATGTTATGATTGTGACCCATGTTCTCCAGATTCAATCAAACGTGCTTGAGAGTCTGCCCAGCCTCGTGTCTCCACTTCATGTAGTTCAAGGGCGCAACTCCAGCACGTAACGACACCTAACCGTGCAAACCCTTGGAAGCGCGCCCTAAATGTAGATGTCCGAGTCTTGAAGCGCCGATGCCGCTCATGTCTCCGAGCCCGAACACCACACAAGCGCAAATCTTTGTTCACCAACATCGTCCCTTCAACCACCAACACACAGAATGAGTGGGGATACAAGGCGGAAAGTGGCTTTCTTGGGCCCAGAGGCCAGCTATACACACCAGGTAGGCAGTTCTTCACGTACTCGCAGTCGTTTACGGCAATTGCCTGTTTGGGCCATTCAGGCTGCGTAGGAAGGCGGTCATGCACTCTCACGTCGCTTACCTTGCTTCCACATCAACAATAAAGCCCATCTTACCAGCCTATCAGATTGCCGCGCATCACTAGCTTACATTTTTCAGGCGGCCCTCGATGCATTCAAAGGCAGAGATGTCACGCTGTCTCCACAAGTCACCATTGCAGATGTCTTCACAGCTGTGCAAAAAGGCACCGCATACCGGGGCGTCGTACCTTTCGAAAACAGCAGTAACGGCTCCGTAGTCTTCACGCTTGATCTGATTGCCGACCTGCATGGCATGCATCCTGATATTCTGGTATGCGGGGAGAGCTACGTCGACGTAAAGCATTGCCTACTAGGTTACGTCGCACCAAACGTGGCGTCAGCAGATCTGCAAACCAGGAAACTACCTCCAGTTGAGATTGACAAGAAATTCACAAACCCTCTCGCGGTCCCCGTTTGCGATCTCTCGCGAATCAAGAAGCTCTACTCTCATCCGCAAGCCTGGGGTCAATGCAAAGCCTTTCTATCGACATATCTCAAGGGAATCGAACGACAAGACGTGAGTTCCACATCTCGCGCCGCTGAACTCGTCGCTCAGGATACCAGCGGCGAGTCTGCGGCTCTGTCAAGTTTCGTGGCCGCAGAGCTGTTCGGTCTGGATGTCCTAGCAGAAAGTATCAACGACCGCATCGGCAACGCGACGCGTTTCCTTGTCATCAGGCGGAAAGACACAGCATCGCCTTCATCAACACCTCCGCCAGACACCACACACTCAACCGATGGCAATGGAAGCGATTGGAAGACTCTTGTCACCTTCACGGTTGATCATGCAAATCCAGGCGCGCTCGCAAACTGTTTGGCCGTTTTTGGCAAGTACGGCCTCAATCTCACATCGATCAACACCCGCCCGAGTGGTGTAAGAAACTGGCACTACGTATTCTTCGTTGAGTTCAAGGGCCGCAAAGAAGATGGCGACGAAGTTGGATCTGTGAATCAAGCGTTGAAGGAGCTGGACCGCGTGTGTAGCGAGTGGAGATGGCTGGGGAGTTGGGAAAATAGACTCTAAAGCAATTGAGATAGTCATCACCCAAAAAACAGGTAGTAGACAAAACTCCGCTATAACATACCATCAAGACATCATTTCAAGACAGAATCGATGCAAAGGTTGTGCTTATGTAATGAGGCTTAAGGTTTCTTATCATGTGATGACTTCGGCCCGTAGCGATTGGCAGCGCCGCCTCCTCGCCGTTCCTGCCCTTACTCTCCTCCGCTGGCCGATGTTCAATTGACAACCAGGATTTCGTCATCGGATTCCGACTTATGCACCATCAGCATGTTGCGTGATCGTCATGCCACCTAGGATTAAAGTGGTGGAGCCATCATCAGCAGGTAGCGGAAGCGGAAGCGCAAGGGCTAAACCAACACCAAAGGAGCGAGGTACATAACCACTTCTGCACACATTCCAACGGTTTCGTAAATCTGACACTCTCAGGATGCTTTCAGTGCTCGCGTCGTCGCATCATTTGCGACAAAGCAGAGCCATCATGTGGGAAATGCATAAAGAAAGGTATTGATTGCTCCGGAGTGAATCGCATACGCTTCACCGAGGGCGTTGCGAGAAGAGGCAGACTCAAGGATTGCAAGATTCCAGACATCAGCAATAATGGCCAAGGGCATCTGCCGTCGACGACTTCTTTCCCTGCGATCAGATGGAACAATGAGAAGAAGAAAGTATCTAGACGCAAGAAGGGAGAGACAAGACGAGATGTGATTGAGGCCATGAGTCCGTCATCTGCACATCCTAGCGACGAGATCAGCCAGCTGGCATGTACACCGCGGACTACTTCACCAACAGACTTCCCGGATGATTTCGTCGATACGCCTCCGCAACTCACGCTCAGCCCGGCCTTGTTTCCGACATTGGACGATGATGTAGAAGAGATTGATCGTGCGGAAGACAATGTGCAGCTTTACTTCTCAGCACAAAACAATCTGCAATATTGGCTCCCGCCTCTCAGCGCAGAAGCCCGCATGTTGTTCTCGTACTTCTCTGAAGCAATTGCTCCGGTCATGGTAGTGCTCGACACCATCTCGAACGGCTATCGACAGCACATTCTCCCCATGGCTCTGGAGGACGAGGTGCTTCGCCGGGCCGTAGGTGTCGTGGCAGCGCAACATCTCAGTCGCGAACGGCCAGAGATCAAGGAGGCTGCTGAAGCAGGCCGCGTCGCCGTCATCTCGCGTCTGCGAAAAGATGCAATCTCTGCCAGTGAAGATCAAGTCTTCAGTAAGTTCACTTGGGCGACACTAGTTGTGCTGCTCGTGGGCGAGACGGTCACTGGTAGCGAAGACTACAGTTTTCTCGTACAGATGCTGCTGTGCTTGTCTGCAAACAGCAGGGCCGACCACGACGACACAGCAACGACAAGGTTCCTCCAGACACAGACAAACATGTGAGTCACTTCATGAAGCAAAACGTATCTAGGCTAACAGAATGTCAGGTTCGAACTCCTAGGACTGCCACTCCTGGGCGAAGACACGGGCGTTTCCGCAATAAAGAGATCCTTCCAATCATGGCAGGACTGGTTGACATGCGAGCAATTCCCCGCAGACTCTGAAAACCACCAAATCCTTGACAAAATTCGCCTATGCTTTGCTGCCGCTTGCACCATTTACATCAGACGCGCAACAAGTGAAAACACCGAATCCTCTCCAGCCATGCGCTCGCAATACAACCAGCTCCAAGCCTCCACCATCCAGGATCTCATCGGCCGACTGTCCAACATTCCGCCGCACACGCATGGCGCACATGCACTAGTCTGGCCGTGCTTTGTTGCGGGGGCCGAAGCATCCGACTTTGATCAAAGGGCGTTCTTTGTCAGTTATATGGAGAGCATATACGCGCGTACAAAGTTTCTTAATATCCCGGTTGCTGTGCAGAGCTTGAAGGCGCTGTGGGCGAGTAAGGGAGATAAGAGGTGGACTCAGTGCTTGCCGGAGTATAATAAAGTGCTGGTTATGTGAGCTATTTATTGCTATCTCAGTGGCTCAATTCGTGAACATCGGCCATCCGTCCTCATTCTGCGATATCAAGTCTAGGCCCGTGGTAATGCCTTCGAGCATGAAAGAACCAGTTCAGAGCTCCAAACAGCGCCATCACACCAATGACTGCGCTCGCGTAGTTCATGTTGCTCCCTGCCACCGGCATGGCGACTGGAAAGCAGTAGAATGCTAGGACAAAAATCGCAAAGCCAACAGTCACAGCGTTCGCTGTCCATCCCAGCGCTGACGGGAGCTTGAAATATCGCGTTTGTGGCAGCCACACGGACGATCGTCCTCGATACATTAACAAAATTGCTGGAATAGCATAGGTGACATGCTGTAAGATCAGTCCGGTTCCAATGAACGCATTGAATGCCGACGATGACCCGAGATATATGCAGCCGATCACGAACATGACCGCGAAGTTGAAGATCAGAGCCGCGATTGGCACCTCCTGTGTTGGGCTGATCTTGTTGAGCCATCGACTGCCGAACATGGCGTTATCACGGGCGAACGACCATGTCAAGCGAGATGCTGTTTGATGTGTTCCGTTGAGTGCGAACATGGCCATCAATAGGAGCAAGACAAGGAAGGCCGTTGCAGCGGCATCAGAGCGTGTCGCCTGTCGCCAGATCTCGTAGATCGGCACGCCTGTAGGATTCAGTCAGTCAGGAAAGGTTGCCACAATGTCACAACCAAGCGTACCAGTAGGAGTTGAGACGACAGCTTCGAAGTCGTTGGTACAATAAACCATGACAATGGCGAAGATGAACGACGTCACGAAGCCGATGCCAATCGTGCTCATCAAAGCGCGTGGCACTACCACTGCGGCGTTCTTGCACTCTTCGGCAAGATGTATAGCTCCGTCGATACCGGCATACATGTAGTTCGGATTGACCAGGCCAGTCAGAAAGGCGATGGAATCTACCCAGCCGCTGTCATTCAGGAACGTCGTCCATACCAGCTCTGTGGGCTGGAAGTTCGGGCTCGTGCGGGCCAGACTCGTGATGACCAGAGCGACGAAGCTGGTTATAGACACGACAACTGTTGGAAGATATGTCAGCATGAGTGGCTACACAGGACCAAGTTTCACACTTACGGCCAACATCATGGATCCACATGGAGCGCTTCAAGAGGTAGATGTTGTACACTAGGACAAGCAGGTTCGCAGCCTGATACAACAAAAACGCGTGCCACGTTTCCGGAACGTAGCTGGGGTTGTAGAATATCGCCATCCCTATGATCTGCTGTGGAACGATGATGGCGATTCCAGCGCAGATGGCAATCCAAGCAAACACATTCGTTGCACCGCAGCAATAACTCTACTCGTATCGTCAGCCACTGCATCTCCAAGACACACTCAATGTTGAACACTCACCAACCCCCGACTCCACCCCGCCGGAGCCAAAATACTCGTCCAATGATACTGCCCCCCAGCTGTCGGATAGACGCTCGCCAGCTCCGCCAACGTCAACGCACACGCGCCGACCAGCACAAACATGATGATAGGCCCGTAGATGAGCGTCACAGGCCCGCCTTGGGCTATCGCGAGCGCAAAGGTGGCCGCGATGCCCGCCCAACTGTTGCACATTACCCATCCGGCGGAGATGGTTTCGAGACCGGACATGTCGCGCGCTGTCGGGGAGAGGACATTGAGGCCGATGAGGGAGTGGGAGAGGTCCTGGGTTTGGCCGGCTTGTGTGGTGGTATCTGCGACATGGTCAGGTTAATCTGAACGTTTCGAAGAGGGATCTTAGGGAGGTACGAACGGCGCTCAAGGTCCGAAGACGACTTGATATCTTTTGATTCACTCATTTCTTTCATCGTCGTGATATCCGGCTTGAATAGTACTTGCAAGTTCAACAAGGTGTACGGTATAGTGCCTTCAAATCTCACAATAGCTGCAGGTGCAGATCCAGTCTTCTTTAACATCACACCACCGTCCAAACTATATCTTGCTATCGCTCTCCAAATCAAACGCCCCAGGACTCACGATAACCCGCTTAATCATATCGCTACACAACTCTAACCCCTCTCCAGTCCATCGTGATACACTTACCCCACAATTTCCTAATCGGGCCACAAATGTGAGAAATCGCTCTAGCCTCAACACAGGGCGGACTCGTACTTTGATAACGTATGTACGCTACCCCGCATTTGTGTACGAAGTAGTAGGGCTGGAAGCTAAATGTTCCGCGACGCGCGCGTGTTCCGCGCGAAGTGGGCACGGATGAGAAGCGGTTGTGAGACGGAAGACGAGGAGAATGGAGGGCATTAAGCAATGCCAAGAATGCAAATTGTGCTTATCAGTCTTCAGTGGACCAGTGGGCACGTTTGGAGGGACTGGAGACCTGGATCTGGAATCGGATGTGAAGGTATCGGAGGTTTGATGGTTTCTCACTTTAGTTGCCTGATGCGGTAATTCTCTTGCCCCACTTTTCGCTCGCTGAGGATCGTGTGGCTCGGATGTTGATGGTCCTCTTTTGGGAAGCAATACAGAGATGAGTGGAATCATGGGCTGTCTGTGCGTGTGCGATCTCGTGGTATTGCCTGGAGACGGAAGACGCTCGGAAGCAGATTCTTCGCTTTGCTGCGTGGAGCCTACATTGTCTGGACGATGATAAGTGTCATGCCAGCGAACTTGGACGCTTTTAGACCGCTACATAAGACCTCCTGCGTTCTGAGTTCCTGAAATTTACTATCCCATCTTCTCTCTCCCACACCGTCAGAACCATGACCTCCCGCGACGGCTACACCTGGACTCCCTCCGCCGGCCTCAAACCCGGTGTCCCTTCCCTCGGCGTCATCACCCCCAAAACAAACATCACCAGCACACAAGTCGAATACGATGTCGTAGTCATCGGAGCAGGATACTGCGGCTTAACAGCCGCGCGAAACTGTGCGCTAGAAGGTCTCAACGTCCTGCTCCTCGAAGCCCGCGATCGGATTGGCGGCCGCTCATGGTCGTCGAATATCGAGGGCTATCCGTTTGAGATGGGTGGAACGTGGGTGCATTGGGGACAGTCGAATACGTGGCGCGAGATTATGCGGTATGGTTTGCAGGAAGAGGTGGAGAGCAGTTTTGATTTCGAGAAGGGGGTTAAGCATTTTGAACTCAATACGCCAGGGAGTAGTGTGACGATGAGCCATGACGATGAGGTACGTCTTTGATGGAATCACTTTCTCGGTAGGGGGATGTGCTAACCATGTGTAGGATGCTTTGCTCGACTCTGCGTTGAAGAAGTTTACGAATATTGATGGGGTATATGGGAGGAAGACGATTCCATTGCCGCATACGACGTTCCATAATCCGGAATCTGTTCCTCTGGATTCATTATCTGCGGCCGACCGGATTGCACAGATTTCGTCGGTATTGTCACCGCAGGAACGGGCTGTCCTGGAAGGTTCTGTTCTCCTCTGCAGCGGTGGGACTCTGGAAACGACATCGTTTCACGAGTTCATGCACTGGTGGGCAATGTGCGGCTATACATACCAAGGCTGGCTCGACATGTTAATTACCTGGAAGTTCAAGGCTGGACAATCTAACTTCGCTCGGAAATTCTTCGAAGAAGCCCTGGCAACCAAGCGATTAAGTTACGCTTTCGACACCCCCACCCAACATATCGCTTCAACACCCTCTGGCGTCACAATCACTGCCAAAAACAACCAAACATACCGCGCCCTCCGCGCAATCTGCACCATCCCACTCAATGTCCTCTCCAGCATCACATTCTCCCCGCCCCTCTCGCCAGGAAAACAAGCCGCCATTACAACCGGACACGTCAACCAAACCATCAAAGTCCACGCCGAAATCAGCAACAAAGACCTACGATCCTGGACCGGAATCACATACCCACATAACGAATTATACTATGCGATAGGCGACGGCACAACACCAGCCGGAAACACACACATCGTCTGCTTCGGCGGCCAAAACAAACACATGGACCCCGAAGCCGACATCTCACACACCAAGTCCGCCGTGCAAACACTCTTCAACCCGCACCACTACGCGGGCCAAAACGTCGATATCCAGCGTCTCGTATTTCACAACTGGAGTAAAGACGAGTACGCCAAGGGTGCGTGGTTCTTTGCGCCGCCAGGGCTGCTGAGTAAGCATTTGGACGATATGCGCCAGAGGAGTGGGAATGTGGTGTTTGCCGGGTCGGATTGGGCGCTCGGGTGGCGGAGCTTTATTGATGGGGCGATTGAGGAGGGGCAGAGGGCGGGGGTGGAGGTCAGGAGGGAGGTGGAAGGGTTGAAGGGTGCGAGGGCGAGTTTATGAGGTTCAGGAGGAGAGAGTGCGGGAGAATGTTGCGAGATGACGTGTAAGTTAGATTGATGATGCTGAATAGTATGGATGATTGTGTCCGGCTACGTGCAATTGCGATGTATAGCCCTCATCAGAGTACTTCCTATGAGACTCAGTAGTGCCTGTAGTAGGCTGGATCTAATCAAGCGCTACGAGAGTTACTTTCATGAAGTACGTGAAGGAGCGAAGAGGTTGTCACCTACTTTACGGATTGAAATCAGCTCGTGGGAAGGTTGGAAGGCCCACAAACGTTCTCAAGTGCAAATCTTCAGCCATTACATTTTGCAAACGATACGGCCCTTTTCGGCATTCGTGATTGTAAAAGATAGCTTTCTTCGTGCTGGACGAAGGAGAAGTAAACCTAATGGTAAAAGATACAAAGAATCGAATCAAGCCAGCTTTCAAGAACATGATGAACGTCAAGACATACACACCAACACACAATGCAACTGTCAACAAAAACAAACCACCTCTTCTGAAATCCAAGAATCGAGTCATCTCACCCCCCAAAACCAAGCTTACGAGTCAAACTCCATCTAGAAGTTGCCGCCCGCAGTCTTCGTGGTGTCTGCTGCAATACTGACACCCTTGACAACGACGGTCTTGCCATCCACACTGGTGACCTTGACATCCACACTGTCCGTTCCGAAGCCAGCCGAGTTCTCAAAGAAGTTGTACGGCTGGCGAGTCGTCGGCTTCCATGTCTTACCGCCATCCGTGCTGACGTCGAGCTTCGCAACACCAACGTTCGCGTTCATGACCTGCATGCTGAACCAGAACTTACTTGTGCCTGACTTGTTCTTGAGCACAAGGGGAGTCGTGATGCCGCAGGGCACAAAGTCCCAAGACACGGGAATGACGCCCTTGCTTGGGTCTGCGAGTTTGGCGAACGCATTGGGGTACAGGTCGAGATGGTTGGGTCCACAGCCTGGGCATTGATCGGTGATCATGGCGGTGACCTTGGTGCCTGAGGGACCGGTGACGGACACGCAGCGCCCGCAGGACCCGGCGCCGGCCCAGTTGCTGTCGGACAGGGCGGTGCCGAAGAGCGATGAGGGAAGTGTGTAGCCGGTGAAAGAGCACATGCCGCCAGCGGTGTTACCGCCGTAGAAAGTGGCCTCGCCGGACTTGGAGCCTGCAGCAGCAGAGTCGACTTCAGTGGGTGGGGAGGGAGTCTCGGATGAAGGGACCGTGGCAGAGGCTTCAGGAGCTTCAGGGGTGGAAGCTGGGTAGGTGGGTGCTGCGGCCTCGCCGGCAGGAGTGGGCGAGACGACGGAGAATTCAGGCAGCTTCGACGTTGGCTTGACGCCTGCGCCAGAAGTGAAGGTTGCATTGGGGTAGGGACCCCATTGTAGTGATGAGGAGAGAGCGGACGGTGCTGGTGTGGGGCGGATCGTGATGGTCGTGGTGATATGTGTTGTGCTCGTGCTTGTGACATCAATGGTCTTGACCGGCTCCTCGCCAGCTTCGACTGTAACGGTGACCTTCTCAATCTCCGTGGTGGTGACGGTACGCCTAGAGCATGTTGAGGACGAGAGAACAGGTGCGGGTGTGGGTGTCGTATCGGCCTCAGGCGTGGCCTGCTTGACGACAGTGGGCGTCACGGTGACACTATCGTATACAAAGTGCGTTGAAGTGACAACCTTGCGCGAGCAGGCGGACTTGGCTAGTGCAACACTTGCAAAAGGCAGAAGGGCGAGGACGCTGGATTTCATCTTGACGTATGCTCTTGTTTGTTTGAACGGGACACTGGTAAAGACTGTAGGTCGTAGACGACTTGCGCCTGGTGTAGAGAGTGACGGTAAAGAATGGATGCAGCACTATGGCTTGCGAAAGACAGAAGCAGGATGATGGCGAAGTGACCGAAAGCTCAGAGAACAACCCTCACCAGACCGCAGTCAAGACTACATAAAGTCCCTCAGGCTCATTACACAACGCCACCAGCCTTTCCTCAATCAGTCAACTCCAACATGACAGTGGAAATTTGCTGGGTGGGGAAATAAGCTCATGTCGGTGGAGGCCTGCAGCGGGAGAGCAACGATGAAACTTCGCCGTGCCAGCGCCTCTGAGAGGTCGATCTTCGGATGCCGGTCCATGTCTGCAGGGTTCGGCGGTCTAGATTAATGTTGTGACTATGTGCGGAAAAGCTGCAGGAGATGAGACTCACGATGTTCTGTGATGAAAGTGCAAGGGTCGAGGGTGCGCTAGTTGGAGATCAAACACTGGCGAAATGACAAGGCGGGAACACGATGAAGTCTCGACACCTCGGCAGGTCCCGAGAATCGTGACGAGCAACGAACAAAGATCTGCTGGTTTGGTGGGGTAATATGCTCGATGGTCGAGTGAATATTAGGTGTGTAGCAATGTTTTCTGCCTGTTTAGAGATGATATTGTAGTCATGCGTATCGGGAATGATGTTTCAAAACGGCGTGCTGTAGCACCGCCGGATATTTGCTTGTGTAATAGGACCGTTTGTATGACCAGCACCATAATTGGCCATGAATGTTCCGTCAACTAGAGTATGCAAGCATGTCGGCAGCTAGAATTGCACGCGCATGCTGGCAGAGTGGAGACAGCACATAGGTCCGATGTCTGAATTTTATGATGACGGTATGGCAAACTCGTGCATGTTGTGTCTTGCCTGTGTCAAGTAAGTGTGCCGACTGACAGAGCCGACCTAGCGATACGGCACCTTGCCGTCCCCTTTGGGATATTGCTGCCTTATATCCGCTGAGGTCTTGTTTGCAACGCGGATACATCTGAGCGCCGTTGAAACCCTGATTTCAGTCTAAGTGCACTATTAATAGGATCCTCAGTGTTTTATGGAGGTGGTGCTGATGTTCTGAACAAATGCGAAGGCATTCAGATGTGGCAAGTCAGGGTTGGAAGGTACTGTATGCCGCTACAATCCATTCGAGTGCGAGTGGAATAATTACTGGTCAACGTGTATAGTTGCACTAGAAGTCGTGGACTGCACGCAGTCATAGAGCCTGCGAGGGCGTTTGTTGG
This sequence comes from Paraphoma chrysanthemicola, assembly GCA_020744225.1. Lineage (NCBI taxonomy): Eukaryota > Fungi > Ascomycota > Dothideomycetes > Pleosporales > Phaeosphaeriaceae > Paraphoma > Paraphoma chrysanthemicola. Next base: position 1,312,870 of record JAGMWG010000009.1, on the reverse strand, counting down.
CCAGTGCCGCTGGCTGCAACTGTGCAAACATGAGCCAGGATCGATGTGTCACATAGACAGGACTGACATACCTTCCTGGTCCTGCCACAGATGGATCAGATGACCCGCAGGGAGTGGCGACGAGATTACACTTCTCTTCTCGCAAGACAACGGAGGCAAAGCAGATTTAAACCAAGGTACCGTGCGTTCGTCCATGGCGTGAAGTAAGGTTATCACCTCTCTTCTTTAGTGTTGACGGGCAGCTCCTTCATTCAATCCATCACAATGCAGAAGTTGTTCATGCCAGGCGCGTCTCTTGTCTTCTTTTTGTGTACTTTTTCCGCAGCCACCGCTCCTGTCCACTCGAACAGGTAGTAGCACAGTTTCGATGTCTTCTTGCTGTATCGACTCAGGAAGCCCAGACTCGACAGGATTTGCAACAACAGTGGTTCATCGAGATATCGTGAGTTCTCTATACATGGTAGTGGGAGAACGAAGAAAAGGAGCGGCGTTGGGGTCGTGCACCGTTCGAGTTGCTCAGATGGGTGTCGAAGAAATTTCGTGATGCGCTTCAGCATCTCGCCACGCCCAGTCGCATCGGGCACGTAGTTGAGCACAAGCGACAGTGAGATGATATCAAAGCGGTCTTCATCAGTGGTTGGAAGTGGTCGCTCCATGAAGTCTTGTTTTTCAATACCGCTTTCCTGGCTGTTTAGGTCGATCCGGGACATCTGTAACACGCTCGGAAATTTGGATATCTCGTTGTCTGTTGACAGAGCACCAATCTCCAGACATTTGATTGGCGTGATTGTGCTACTTCTCTTGCCTCGAGATTGTGCATCTATGATTCGTAACTGTTGCAGCCAGTCGACAAGAACTTTGCTAGAGTCGCCACCTCGATCTTTTGCTTGGCCTTGTTTGCTAGCCGCCTGATACAGCTTGATGCCACCATTCTTCTCAATGGCATTGGTGAGTTCGGTGGCGCGCTTTGTATCGCCCTGCTTCAGTGCTTGCGCATGCTCCTTCTGCAGCCGGTGGTGAGTGCGAATTATGGTCCGCGATCGCTCCGATGTCATGCGCTCCTTTGGCCGGCGGGCTGGTGGGCGACCACTTGCGAGACTCTTCTGACGTTTTTTAATGGCCATCGCGCTCTCTGCTTTTGCATTGTTGATCTTGTTGGATGTGGTTGCAGGAGACGCATGCCGAGAATCGAGAAAAGATGGCGCTAGCGCTGATTGGGGTAAGCAGCTAAGCGAGCCCACCACGGCGGCTTCCTCGCGAACTCTGAACTTTTCAAATTGCTCTGCGACTCTCGACACTAACGACAGGACCACCACACATCGCCAAAATGGGACCCAAGGCAGCAACCAAGAGTACGTCTACGCCATCGCACGCCGACCGAGGGACGGCGAACGCAGTGTGAATTGCTTTCTCGCGACAGCGAAACCGCGGGCTCGTGAAGCAAAATCGCATGCGCCTTGGTCGGCCTCCTCATTCTGCGCACCTGGCTAACACGATCGCAGCCACCAAGACTGGCAAGCAGGCCAATGCCGCTGCCAAATCTGCTCTCCGTGGCGTAAGCCTACCCTGATCCTCTTGAGTCGTGTCAGAATTCATCTCTGACGGGCTGTTTTTCTCGTGTGTCGGACACAATTAACGAGATGACAGTCGTACGCGAACAAGAAGCGAGCCGTCAGGACGAGCACCAGCTTCCACCGGTTAGTGCAGAGCGTGGTCCTCGAGATGTAGTCTGCTAACAATTTGCAGCCCCAAGACCCTTGAGCTCTCCCGCGCGCCCAAGTACCCCCGCAAGTCGATCCCTCATGCGCCTCGCATGGATGCTGGCCGTATCCTCATCCACCCGCTCAACACCGAGTCCGCCATGAAGAAGGTACGATAAAGCAATGCATGACCTGGCATATCGAGATTAACGTTGGGCAGATCGAGGAGAACAACACCCTCGTCTTCATCGTCGACATCAAGGCCAACAAGCGCCAAATCGCTGCCGCCCTTAAGAAGCAGTACGACGTCAACGTCGTCAAGATCAACACCCTCATCCGACCGGACGGCTCAAAGAAGGCTTTCGCCCGCCTGACAGCTGATGTTGATGCGCTCGACATTGCCGCCACCAAGCTCGCCATTGTTTAAGTTGGCAGTTTCGTGTGTAGAGCAGAGGATGAATGAGTCTGGTTATACCCGGCAACGGAAAAGCGATGTGTTATGCATCATGGCGGCGTTCATGGATACCAAGTCAAGGATGACTGGAATGAATCACATTTCCACATGATGCCACTGTCAGGGCTCTCAATTACACTTATCACCAATTCGTGTGATGTTTAACAGTGACTCCTTTGACTTCCTGCCAACGCATATTCTTTCCGGTTAATTGTTTCTAACGCAATGCCGAGCATGAGCGCTGCTCGCGAGAGTGGTTGGTTTTGCCATGCATCATATGCTTCGATAATGTACATTCGATGTTGCACATCTCCAATTCGCAATCATATCGTACAAACTCGGTTCTTCAGTCATTCCGAACGCATAACAAGGTCGACACATCCACATCCACCGCATCGTCGCGTTCTAATTCTGCCAACATGCAATGTCGAAAGTGCTTTTATTGCCTCAACCTCTCCAATTCCCTAAGCACCACCAGATTCGCATCCAAGAATCTATCCACGCACTGCCTCATGCAAGGCTCCTCGTACTTGTCGAGCTTCCCGTTCTTGACGTTGCCGGAGGGTATGCATTTTCGGAAGCATGTGTCGGTGAGGGAGTGTATTGCTGTGACCCCAATGTCAGCTTCAGACCACAGACGCAAGTGAGCGCTCAATGCTACATACATGACTGGATTCGCGCCTTTTGACTCTCGTTGACTACGAATTGCTGGAGCTCTTGCTTGTCGCGGTCGCTGAGCTTTGTGACGTCGACATTGGCGAGACCGCCACCGAGGGAGTCCATGTTTATATGAGGATTAAGTGCAAAGTTTGAGTCTGGTAGACGAGGTTGTCGAAAGCGTATTTACGGAGGCTGCGCGGGCTGGCAAGGGTGTAGTTGTTGGCTCTGGAAATTCTTGACGTATTGGAGTTGTGAGGCACTGGATCGGAGGTTTGCGGCGGAAGCTCCGATCGTATTAGTCAGCACAATGTCCTCTTTTCCACCATGAACTGCCAGTGTTCCAACTCACCGATTGATTTTTCTGAAATCGTTGGTCGGCTCATGAATTTCCCGGGATGCGAATTCTTGGACGATAATAAGCTTCCAGTATCACATGTTCAGACCACGATAGTGAAGGATTCGTGACCTCTCGAGAGCCATATATTCGAACTACCTAGGTAGACTCCTCTCAATATGATTCTCGGCTTGCTATATGGATGCGGAAGTCTCTAGCTACGTTTTTTGCGTGGCCATTGTCTTTCCTATATTGTCGGTAATCACAGAGTCTAGGCATCCTTCAATTGAAAAGGCGGGCAGTAACAGCACCAAGGACTCAAGGACCTCCAGAATGCACAGAGCACATAACGGGTGCGAAGTCCTCACTTAAAGGATCCGATGGATTGTAAAGCGTGGGCCAAGTGTATTGTCGCGCCTGGCCATACGTGCTTGCCTCTGACCAACCAGGCTGAGTGAGGAATGAAGACGTGTCGCTAACACTCACATGGATGTCCCACGAGTAAGGCAAACAAACGATCTGCAATGGTAATGAACGGCGAAATACCAAGATGTATCCGCAGTCGGACCTATGAAAGTATGCACGAGGCAAAACGCCCCGCTGGCACACAAGAGTGAAGAAAGCCATCCTCGCAATGCCGCATAAAGAGTTGGTTAGTCTACAGCACTCTGCGGCCTTTTGGTAGCCAGGGTAAGGTCGTGGGAGGATTACTCTCACATATTCACCCCGACGTCGAACGTGAATGCCGCCGTGGCACTAATTCAAATTCAAGCTAAGATACAGCGTCATAGTATGAAGCTCTATGGTAAGTACTTAGACAATTACTTCGGAAACACCAACGACAGCATGGTAGCCATGACGAAAGGGTTTATCTCATGGCTCATTCTGCTAATAAAGTTGGCGGCTAGCAATGCTGCGCCAGCTCAGTCGTACAACCTTTCAACTTCCGAAATCAGCCACGAGCCGAACAGCAATAACAAGGCTCACAGCAATCCCGATCTTCATGACTTCGACGGAACGGCTACTGCAGCAGAAGGAGATGATCCCTGCCGTTGTCCGTACGCCGAGGCGCCAAGCTCCTCGAAGGTATGAAGGCCAGTGACACAGACGCCGCAACACTCTACGATATGGGAGACTCAGCAGAAAGTCCGTACGATGGCGACCTCCACGATATCCTCACATCATGGGGTTACAACGATAATGGCCCCGCACTCGCAGCACGCGTCGACAAAGAGTGCAACATGGACAGCTCCACCGGCCACATGCTTAAGACGACCTTCACCGAGCTCGGCATATCCACCAAATCAAAGGGACAAGGCGGACCAAACAAGTGGTTTCAGATAGAACACTACGACGGCACACGGCCCGACAAGTCACATCAGTGCTACAAAGCCCCGTGCGGCACTGAATTCCGCATCACTGGCGCCGAACACACCGTAGGCGTCAACGCTGACTCTGGGATGGTGATGGCAATGAGTATACGCAGTCCAGCAAAAGCAGCTCGCTCACTCTGGCGTCCCAGAAGAATTACCGCACATCCGCTCCTTCTCGGATATTGCGTGGGCGTACTGGCACCGCGCTGCTGCAAACGATTTGACTAACATCAAATACTTCCTCGTCATGATGATTATCAACACTGAAACGAACCGGCATTTCAAGCGCGCACTACAGTCACTCACGCCGCCCAAGGAAGAAGCTGAACTCTGGCCAGGTGTGGAATTCGCCATGGACAGCGACGCGGGAGAAGCGTTGTTAGGGAGCCTGGTGGGGAGATGGGCCGGGTACTTCTTGATGCAGCACAAACGGCAATTGGGCGGGAGGAGATGGATCTCGAAGGTGAGAGTCTTCAAGAGCGAGAAGGCGGGGAGTTTGCCGTACTTGTTGTTTTACGTGGATGGGGAGGAAGAGTTAAAGAAGCAGAGTAGTAGCGGAGATAGCAGGGTCGAGGAGAGGATTGTGAAGAGGAGTATCGATGGTATGAGCGTGGTTCAAGAACATGTGTTCTGTGCCATGCTATGAGCACAAGAGATGGTTTTGGCGGAGCCTGCTGAGCCAAATAGTCTCCATGTATAAATTAGACGGGAAGAATACCAAGGGCTGCCATGCACGATTAGCAGCTGTTTGAGTAGACTGCATCTAATACCGGGCATAGAAAACTTGAGCACGTCACAGACCATCTCATGTTATGAAACATCTTCACGCTACCTCCAAATGTATCACGACACGATCTGACGCCATGCACACAATGAGTCTAATTATACCACCCTCCAATCGTGTCAGCCTTACTGTACGCAATGTCTAATAGGATAACCCTCAAAGCTTCCATACACATATTAGCTATACTGCTAAAGCTATTTGGTACTCAAGACCTTAAGCCTGTCACAATCAAACAGCGATTATACCTATAGCATCGGCTAGGTCTACTCGCACTGACATTTAGTTCAGTATTTCGCACAGGACGTATAATGTAATGTCGCAGAGGTAAATGTGCAGTCTAACAATCGGTTCTTATCGGTGAAGATGGCACAATCGTTTCTTCGCACTGCAGCCGTCGCAAGCGAGTCTCGCCCGAGCACGCGAGCTTCGCACAACAATGTGTTGATGGAAGGTATTGTCCTTTTTCCATGCCCGTAATTCAAATTCATTCCACGTTTGCGCAATTCCATAATCGTTCTTAATACTGTCTTCGCCCACAGATGTGACGGCGCATCCTATGTTCTTACTTTCGATACACTTAACGAGCCCATCTTCATGCCGAGATTCGGTTGTGGAATTGTACTTCTCGATGCTCTAGCAAACTTATTGTTCCTATTCACATACGCAGATGGATGCTTCCTGACCTAAAGCGTTCACTGACTTCACTTCAGATAGCCGGCAAGTAAATCTTTGTCCCAAAAATCGACCTGCAAGCGGCCGAACACGTCTACATTCAAGCCGCCCGGCTCTACTTCTACTGATACTGATACTGATACCCCATCCCACTCCCCTCGGCCCCAGACTGCGCATACGTCGAATACCCCGCCGCCGGAATCGTATCAAACATACCCCAGACCGAATCTCCCCAAAGATCCTCCGGAAGCGAAAAGTCCATGGGTCCAAAGCCGTCAAGATCGAGCGACGCATCGGGAACATTTGTATCGTTCGCCAGTTCTGGCTGTACCTGTGGCTCTTGCGGCGCGGGGACATCAGCGCTGCTGGGCATGGGCGAGGCTTTGGGAGACGATTCTTCGACTTCGACGGGCATTTGGCGAAGGACGTGGCCTGTGGATACGGCGTCGTAGACTAGCGATGCGGCCATGCGGTCGTCGACTTTCAGTTTAGACGTTTCGAGTTCGACGGGCTTCTGGCGACATAAGACGTCGAATAGTATCGCGCCGCGGACCCGTTCGTCGAGAGGGTCTTTGCATTTTCCCTTGAGGTACCGTTGGGCGATGGCGACGTGGTTGCGGGCTAATTCTTGTTCTTCTGGTGTTGCTTGGGAATTGAGGACGAAGAAGCGGATGAGGAAGACTATGGCAAGGACGAGCGCGCGGTAGTAGTTCTTGGGCAGGGTGTTTCTGAGCTGCTCCATTTCAAGATCGGGAAAATCGGTGGAGTGGAATGCAAGGCCCTGGTTGGTGAGGTAGGCTATGCGCACGGCGACGGAGAGACCATTGCGCATTAGAATCTCGCGGGTAGTACGATCTGATTGGAGACGAATGATGACTGTTGTGTAGAGCAAGAGTTTGGCGGTCAGGTAAGTCACCTCGGTCCGTGTGGTCCATGGGACAGGAAATCTTGTTTTCAAGCCATCCAGTTCGGCATCGATGATTCTGATTAGCGAATGGCTCATGCTCTCCTGCGAGTTTTCTACAATCGTGTTGAAGAACTTGGCCAAGGTGTGGTACACCATGATCTGGTAGGAGAATTCGGGTGGCAGGGGATACGTTCGCACAAAGTGCTCTATAGTGGCGAGTTCCGCGGTTCCTCTGATGGGCGCAGATACTCCCACATGTTTGGCTAGGCTAGGAGAAGATTCAGTATTGACAGACGATCTAGAAGATTTGCTTACGCTGTGCTAGTGAGAAAGCACCCAAGCCATGTATGTGCTCTTGAGCGTGGTGAGCCAGCATGGACTCCAATGCTCCTCAGCGACGGGGCCTGCTTTGCGCGATGCAAGCCCATATACATGGCAGCATTTACAGCTACGCCAGAATATAGCCAGCTTGGATCCTGAGGTTGGAGCCTTATCGGGAACGGAAACGTTGTCAGGTAGTTTATTGCTTGTATCGTCTGCAGTGGAATGGGTGCATCTAGTATCTCAGATCTGAAGAAACGAATGAAGGGTTCTTGGAGTGCTTGTGAGATGTCAGAGTGCGACAGAAGAACAGGCCGCTGCGTGGTGATCGCGACGACTGTCCAAAAGAGGACAGGAGAAGTATCGTAAAGCTTTGAAATTGATATCACAGGGTTCAGAATCGGTAGATGAGGGTAGAAATGATTGCAAAAACTGCGAGATGGAGTTAGCGGAATTTCAATGACAAGTACAGGAGAACGTGCAGTTTGAAGATTTCGACGATTGTGTCCTTCTCAATAATCACATCTTCTAACTCGAATGGCTCGTCTCCCAAATCGCTTTCGTCGAGCGTAGCGACCCCGGATAAATCTGATGGATGGTCTGGTGAGTCCTGAGCCGAATCATTTACTGATGGCGAATCAGTGAGGCCATGGATAGACTCGTCATGCTTCTGGCTTCTGAGTGCTTCGAGCTCTCTGGCCATTTCCTCGACACGTCTAAGCGGTTCTGATTAGCAGTGACGCCCCAAGACCAACTAAGTGCATACGCTAAGACTTACTTCCTTGCTGGCGTTCTTCGAAAGGTAGAGTCAACTACGCACTGCAAACTTCTTGTCTGACATCTCGTGCAGGGGGCTGGAAACTTGTCCTTGGAGTCGCATCGTAACTACAGATGATCAGCAGACTCTCGAGAGAGTAAGAATGCCTGAATCATACCTTGACTTGCTTGCATTGTGTACATGTCTTGACTGGTCGATGAACCGCCCGGTTCATCATGCTGGAAGCCATTTGGAAATGCGAATTTCGCACTTGCGGCCGGCTTTGATCTTCAAATAAGAACCCGCATATGCTGTGCAAGCTCTACCGTAAACGGTTAGGCTCTTCCTTCCAATGTGAACGACTCTTCCCGCACGCTTCAGGGGCACAGTAGTGTTGACAACAGGTGGTATGTCGAGGATACAGTTGCTAGTCTACTAACAAGCCCAAAAACGTAGTCCCACGCAAGTGTGCATTAAAGAATCGATTTGGAGATACAGTTCACAAGAGACAGAGAGTCGTTAATTGTGGGCGTTGTTTACGCCCGGTGCACGGATGCAAATCCTCCCGCTTGTGCGCTTGCGTTCATACCCTGCACGTCGAGCTTGGCATAAGCCGTGCTTCACAAGGCGTCCTACAGCAATGTCTCATTCATTCCTTGATGCCTGCCTCTGGTGCCCAAACTACTCAGGGCCATAGATTAAATTGAGCCTCAGTGTCACTCAGCGACCAGAGGAGAGAGTGAAGCAGTGTGCGGGTGTATGAAGTAAGTAGGGCGATGCGAGCAATCGAGCAGCACTTCCTTCTGAGCTGTCGCTTTCAGGTTATACCCACTTCATGGTCTGCCGCGCACTGGCTGCCTTTACGCTCTGTGCATTGTTCACGGACGCTGCCCAGCGACGCTGCCTCCCAGCATAGCTTCTGTGTCTACACGGTAGGTGCACGTCTAAGCTTTCCGAGCCCTACGCCATGGACTCATGACACTAAACGATCGAGCGCGCTTTTTGACTTGACAATACGTGGCTTGTAAATAGCCCTAATGCCATCTCGCTCGAACCTGCTGTGTCTCTTTGCAACACTTGAAGGGTCGTAGATGTATTGCTTGCCACGATATTTCCTGATGATAGGAACAGGTTTGTAGGTGAGTTTCGAAAAGACACGCGCACTTCGCCGCAATAGAATGCGAGTACGCAAAGATACAGCTCGTTTCATCGGCGGCGGGGGCGCAAGCACATGGCGAAAAGCGGATGCTGTATTAGACTTGGACTGCACACAAGATGTTGCCCTCCTAGGCATGTTACGGCGATGCCCAACCCCACGGCTGCCAGTGGTAGAACCTTTTGAAGAAGAGTCGTCACTCCTGGCGCTGTTGGTCGACGAAAATTGTGCCGTCTCTGGTGCTGGCGGTAGGGAGAAATTGGAGAGGCTTGCCGTGGGAACTGTCAATGTAGCTTTCGTTGATACAGCGCTTCGTGCTGCTTTAGGTATGATCAACTCCGATCCCTGCCTGTCAAGAGAGCTGTGGTCAGGGACAACATCTGTCAGATTGTGGTAAGTGTATCGTACTGGCTTGGCCTGTTCCTGTCTTCCTCTCGAAGACCTATCACGTTTGCTTTTCGAAGTAACGTTCGCCTGCAAGTCCCCACCGGGCGTGACGAAGCGGATGTTAGTATTACCCGTCAGCTTCTTTCCGGCTTCTCGCTTCTCTATCGTCCGCTGAGCGCCGGACCGGAGGTCATCTGAGGTAAGCACGGTGCCCTTCACTGCGACGCCGCCGCTGGGCCCTTCAATCCAAATGTCAAAAAGCCAGCCCCCAGAAGCCGAGTTCTCCTTTCTTCTGCCACATATGCGCATCTCTTCATCACAATACAATGGCGCAAGGTTGCGATACTCGATCGACTCCAAGACTAGTAATCCTTCAGACTTTGCTTTGATGTGGGCAGACATTGCCTGGAGCATCAGTGTCAAGGAGAGAGGGCCGTGTACGAGGAGATTGCGGTGACCTTCGACGTTGCGGGCGTACTCTCGGTCCAAATGAATGAGGTGAGCGTTGAAGGTCAGGGCAGAGTAACGGAACAGAAGAGTACGTGTAGGTGTAAGAGTATACGAGAAGTCTGGTTCTCCGGGAGCTACAACCGGTCAGTCTTGAGCTGCGATCAAAGTGGTGGGGACTGACGCTTGAGATAACGGATTGGGGCCATGTCTCCTGCTGCAATGGCCTCCAGCTCAGCGGGTGTCTTGTCTTTCAAGAAGACGAGATTGCGCTGCTCGACAAGCACCGCGTCACCCCAACCCTCGCTCTTTAATTGCTTCCGGAAATATGACTGCGGGCCGATACCTCGTTCCCTTTTGCGCTGCGCGCCCTGAATCGATGCCACATGTTTATCGCGAAGAAGATCGTGCCTTGCAAACTTCCGTTCGATGGTGACGAAGATCTTTGCGGCATCACCCTGGCCACGCAGCTGCACGTCTGAGATGTGTTCTGCGCAGACCACAAAATTGTCTGTCGTAAAGCCTGTGCTGAGGTCGTAATATGCTTCGGGCCTGATCTTGACAGAGCCTCCCGCCCACATTCGCCGCACCCATGGGTCGCCTGGACTTTGCAACGGATCTGTACCGTCGGGCAGTAGTTTGTCTACGGGCATGGAAGTGTTGAACCACACCAGATGATGGCCGACCGGCACCACCTTTCCCTTGCCACGAATGCGACTGCACCACTCCTGCGGCAAGAAGGTGCTCAGCGTGTCCGTCAACTTGTGGTCGATGGTCTCGTCGATAAATTCGCGTGAGGAAATGGCATCTCGGCCCAGCATCTCAGTGCGCAGCTGCTGGAACCACGGCGGGTCGTCGGCGGTCGAGGTGGCGTAGCATCGTGCCGGCAGTCGTCGCCATTGTAGTGGTCGCGAACGTGTCCTTGCAATTCGTGAGAAGCATTGCGTGTAGGGTGACATTAGGTGCGAGGCGGCAAAGTCGGACGACGCGCATCTTTCGCAGTTGAGGCGTGTCTGACCGACCAATGACGTCGTGGACCGAGGTTCAAGAAGCTCAAAATATGCAAGGCTGCTTGGTGACTATTTTGGTTTGGTCTACTGCCCTGGCTTTCCTCAATACATGAGATGATATTTCATCTGCCGTGCATAAGTCACCCGTGACTTCGAATGGAACAGCGCTGCGTGTGTGTGTGACGGCTGACTGGGCTGCGTTGCGCCTTCTACACCTCAGCCTTCAATCACCGCAACACCACGTCGCTGTCCGGCAAACGGCACGGCTAGCACTATCCTAGCGACCACATTCCCCCAGAATGCATTGTCACCCTTGTGAAGGTGGGTCACTGCATCGTGCAGCATCTAAAGCGCGATGAATGCGCTAAGCCACGAATGCCACGATAGCCCGGACCTGTCACGGCAAGAACACCTGCCCACACAAGCGGTGACGCTTTCCGTGAAAGCCAGCACTCTGCCGCCTGCAGTCGTCACGCAGCCCGCGCTGTAGAGTCAGACGAATCCTCACGGATCACTCCCACTTTGCAACATCAATTCTACAGACAGGACCGCCGAGATGGATGTCCTGGCATGTCCCATGTGCGACTTCACCATCGATTCCCACGATGACTATGGGCCAGAACTGGTTCAACTTCACTTTGAACAAGTACACACCACGGATAGCCCCTTCAGAATTGTCGAAGATGCTGAATCGCCACCACCTACGCTGCCACCAAGGCCTTCCTCCAAGCGCAAGCACGTGGGCGACACGCCTTCCTCTGACGAAGACGAGAACACTGTTACGTGCTCCGAACCTGACTGCGGCGAGGTTGTCCTTCTTATAGACTTCATCGAGCATCTTGATTACCACGCTGCAGAGACATTATCATTCGACGAGACTACCGGAAAGTATCATTCTCATCATTCATCCGCTACGATGCAGGGCCCTAAGAGACCACATCCGCATGGAGACTATTCAAAAGGCTCCCACCACGAACATAACTTTGCTACAGATCTTCCCGATGCCCTCAAGAGGCATGATGGTCATGGGCACAAGCTCAAGAAACATGGTCATCGCGACAGAAGCAACACCGCCACAAGCGAGAAGAGCACCCTCTCACGGAGCATTCTAAGTTTCAATCCATTTTCGAAAACGGACAAGACCGTCAAGCCGCCGAATAAGAGCGCGCGTCTTGGTGTAAGTGCTCTCTGCTCGTAGTATCCGCACTTCTACTCACACCTACAAGAAATCAGAACTCGGACCTTACGCTTGGGAAGAACGTATGCCCAGATGGTTACACGACCAGCTTGCCGCCGGCCCGAAAGTCAATATCGTCAACCGCATCGGTAGGGACGGTCGTCTGATTAAACAAGAGCAAGTCCAGAATGAAACACCGGGCATCATTCCCATCCTGGCTCAGCTTTCGGCACTCGACCGTAACGTGACAGAAGCTTACTACTGCCATCCGTCAACGCTTCATATTGGTAAAACCCCTCGAGAAGGGGGTTTCTGTGGTTACAGAAACATTCAGATGCTGCTATCTTACATCCAAGGCGCCAAAGCTCAAGGTCACGAAGAATTTCCAGGTCGTACGCCCGGCATTTTGGTGCTACAAGACCTGATTGAGACGGCCTGGGATAAAGGCATCAACCAAATCGGGCGAATACAAACTGGTGGCATCCGAGACACACGAAAGTACATTGGAACTCCAGAGGTCAGTATGCTCTCGCAGCGCTGATGATAATCCTGACTTGGACACAGGCACAAGCATTCTTTTTGAGCTCGGAGATCAACTGCGCCGTCGAAATGTTCAGCGATTCCAAAGAACGCAAAATCGAAGCTCATGAGACGCTTCTCGATGCCATCGAGCGATACTTCGCCCAGGCTGCTGTTAAGGACGGCTCCAATGTCTACAAGACCCTCCTACCACCCATATATCTCCAACAACCTGGCCATTCTATCACAATTGTTGGACTGGAACGTCGCCGTGACGGTGCATGCAACCTCGTCGTATTGGATCCGATGTACTCCACCAGCCCAGTTATGCATAAGTTGCTAGGTCGGAAGAACATTCGCACTGCCCGCCCAGAGGTGATGCACGCGTATCGACGTGGCGCTAGGCAGCTCAGAAAGCACGCCGCATTCGAGATATTGATGTAAGTACTGCACAACGCGGCTTATGTGTTAGTTTGCTGACTTTTCTAGGCTCACCGCGACACCGCCTCTCTTCCCAGCGTGGGATGTATGATCATCTGACCCCTTTCACTCTGCATTTGCACAGATACCCGGCATTTCATGCCATTTTTTTTTACACATAGAACAATTCAGCTCTTGCCATCTCACCCCTCTACTCACGTCCATCTTTCCTTCATCTTCGTCTTTGCTAAAATCTGTCGTGGTAGGTCCTTCGTCAGTTTCCTCATTGTCGCTTTGTTTACGCTTTCTTCCGCTCACGGACGCTCGGCTATGATGTCTACCCAGAAGACTACTTTTTACCAAACCTTCCCTGGCAGCAGTACGGCGGACTTTGGGTTTGTGACGAGGCACGCTTCGCTCGTTCGGAGTCGATAAGCCCACTGAATGCACAAGCTCTCCGTCGCATCACTGCTGAAGGCGCATCGACGCGCTCCAGCAGCAGTAATAGTCCCACTAGTCCATTCACAAATAGCACCTTCGACCATCTCCCTGTTGCAGGCGCACATATGAGGGGAGAGGCATATAATCAATTACCTTCGTTCGTGCCTTCACTCGATGGCTCAACGAGGCCCTCCATCACGATGCCACAGCGAAGCGGCTGCGGTCCAGTCTACAACATGGGAAGGCTGAGTGCCGCTCTACCAAGTCCAGAGGCTGCTATTTCTAATCTCTCTCTTTTGACAGACGTCGGGAGGAAGTATCCTGGCTTTCCCACACCATTATCGCCCACGCCGAGCGCGAAGGATCTCTACCCATCACCAGCATCAGAAATCAGAAGCGACGTCGCTACCCCTCGACAAAATATTGCTGCGGTCTGCAGTATCAGCCCAATGAGTATTAATGGATCTGAAATGTGCGGCCCTTCACATCGTTGCCAATCTCACGGTTTCGAACACTACATGTCGAACATTGGTCTCATCGACAACATCATCGCGCATAGCAAGGCTCCTGAGGTTGGCTTCCAATCACCAAAGTCTTACAAAGATTCACCATCTCCGTCGTCATGTTCGCAGAGCCCGGTCAGCCCAACAATCCCACCTCGCGTGGTTTCTCCCCGCACTGCTATGCTCAAAAGCATGGTCGACAAGCAAGCCTTCCAAGATCTATCACACAACCCGATGCGCAGTCCCCATCCCAAACTCGAACTCCATCCACGCACCATCAATGCTCCCTATGCATTTCATGCGTCTCTATCTTCCTGCTCAAGCTCACCACGGAACGCGAACCAATCACCACCGTCTATCAGCATCGCCAACGGCACCGAGACAGCACTCACATCACCAATCTCGCCCACGGGTACCGTGCTTGCATACACGTCCCACCGCCCGGTTGATTCAGGTCTTCTTGGCGTCCGACCACTTTCAGAAGCACAAGTCGCAGAATATCGTTTCTGGCGCCCTTGTGGCAAACGTGTCTGTGCCTTTGGTTGTGGCAGCGCGCATGAGGGCGAGTGGACGGCTGCGAAGCGGCTGTTTAAAAGTGCAGAAGAAGTGGACGAGAGCACGGGCGGTCATGTTGCGTTTGGATGCGATGGGCAAGGCGAAGAGCGTGTTGAGGAGACGGAAGAGGAGGAAAGGTATAAGTCGAGTGTGTGGGCGGGACGAACGCTGGTGACGAATTGGCAGAGGTTTTTGGGGCAGTGTGAGAGGGAAGGAGTCGCGAGGTTTTGAGCTGGCAGAGGGAGTTTGGGGTCGAGCACGGTTGATGAGCGATGGGTTATGATGCGGCATTGTTACGACTGTCGTAAGTAGGCTTTGGCGTTTTGGCCTTTCAATATACAGGTACACTCACTATGAATTGGCTTTACTTGAGTGACCACTGAATGCAAGATGAACAAGCTGTGTGCGAAATAGAAGGGTATCAATTCCACCTTGCGCCGACCCATGCCCTATTTTGAGTATGCTAATTTACAATCCTCTGGTGTTGACCATATTCCGAACAGCGCTGAGTATCTATCTAATCGCTATCATCATCGCTCCCATACCCAACCAGCGGCCCAGCAACTGGCGCTGGCCGTTTATTCGTTGGCGTCGCTGTGTAGCCCTTGAGCGCCGCCAGTGTCGAGCTGGACAATATACCATTTCCGCCCTGTTGTTGTGCTTGCACATCTGCCGCTTGTACTTGATCATATCCACCATCCGCACCCTCAATCATCTTCCTATTATCGATGCCACCCGCCTCAATCTCCCTTGCAGCTTCCCAGTCTGCTTTCTCCTTGGCATACCACACTTCCTCTGGCGCCTCGTATCCCTCTAGCCCGAATCCGCCTTCAATCTTCCTCCGCTTCTTGGCTTCTGGATCGCGGCCTTCAATCTCGGCGACGTAGGACGCGGGAAGTGCTTTCCTGATCGCTTCAGCGGCTTGTTCTTCAATGCGCGCGGCCTCGCGTTTCTGGGATGCAGGGTTAGGGTCGACGGTTGCCCAGCGGACGTTTAGAATCTCAGAGTGATCGAGCGATTGGTGCGCCATTGCCTCTTTTGCGAATTGCGAGTTGGCTTCGTTGAGATATGTTATGAACGCGACACCGCGAGCGGTCAGAACGCGGATGCGCTCAATCTGGCCCCATTCTTGGAAGTGGCGGGCAACGATTTCTTCAATGTCGTCTGTGACGTGTATTCGCCCGACGTAAAGCGTTCGGTTTTGGCGCTGGAAAGAGCCCACACCGCCCATGTCGTCGCGGTAGTCGGAGTGCTTGTCGCGCCCGAAGCAGTCCATGTTGGAAGGGAAGATGTCTGTGACGGTAGGCAGACGGTGCAGGTACTCGCAGTCGATGCCCTTGGGACATATGCCGCGCGCAAAGAAGAGGCAAAAGTAGGAGCCTGGTGTGCGGTCGGCTTTGGTGTAGCCGCTGTCCTTTGCGACGTTGCAGCGGCCCTGGGCGGCGGTTTTGCTTAGGTATTTGTCTTCGCGATCGCCGCCGCTCCATTTGTTGTACCAGATGTTGAAGATGGTGCCTGTGGGTGGTGGCGCGTCTGTTTTGAAGGTCGCTGGGTCGACTTGAGGTCGGGCAGGTCGCCGCTTGCGACGAATGATCTTCTTGACCTTCTTGCCTTCTGCGTTCGTCGTGATGATGGTTTGTTCGGTGGTGATGGGCGCCAGCTCGGTTGATGTGGAGGGTTCGAGGGAGACATCTGGTGTCGCAACCGCCGTCTGCGCGGGTGGGGATTGTACTTCAGCCATGGGGTGTGTTGTGTGGTATTGTAGAATTGGTAGTTAAGACCGCGGTGGTGTCGCATGGAACTTTTGGATTCAAGCGTCGCGCTAGAGTGAACTAGCGCGACGCTGCGAACTCTATCACGTGATGCAGCAATGTTTCACCTTCACTTCTGCCTTTCGCTACGATAAGCCGGCAAAGTCCCTTTCACTTCCAACAGTGCTGGTAGACCTGCCTGGTTGGGTAACTGTTATTTCGTGTGTCGATTACTGCCGAGTTTCGGGTTTCCACGGATAGCGATATCGGTCTTTTGGAGCACGTTGGAGTCCGCCCAGCGACATTCGCATATGCGTCTTGCAATCGTTCAATACCAACCTGCCGTATTCACAGCATCCGCGCTTTACGCTGAATACTGCCGAACATCGTTACAATATAATGAGAGCAGCCGAGACCGGATAATCAAGTTCCGCAGACGAACAACATCGCGGTGGTACAGCTTCATTTCGCGGGACCGTCCACAAGGCGCTCTCATAAACCTTTAAAATTTCCATTCTCAGCAATTAACTTCCAGTCATCGATAACTGGAGGCTTTTGGCTCACTCCAGACCCAATTAGCGTCTCTTTACGGTCGCGTGCTCGTTCGATCAGGCGCAATGGCATTCGGTGCCGAGACCGTTGTCCAGGCCTGTCCAGACAAGCATGCTGTCAACTCTTCCTGGTTACCATGGACCAAGCTTCGCGGATGAAGCTACTTCTTGGAATATGCACTCATATGGTACAACTTCTTTCCCACGTTGTCTTGAATATGAATTCCCGAGTTCCAGTGCTTGTGCTCTGCACTGAAGCTATCCAAAAACGTCTCCGAACTCTACGTCTTTCCACATCCGACGGGCCACCCCTGAAAGCCCTTGCACACGCACACGCATACACCTACGGCTGAACCTTTATAAAAGGCTAAGCACCTCGCGAATCTTGCATTCGGTCTACGACTGCTCAAGTGGAGTCGCGCATGTCGTCCACGTATTGTCCTAGTGGAGGTGGAAAGATGTAGCACAGATTTCGCTTTCACTTTCAAACAGTGGACATGTCTACAAACAAGGGCTTATCCTTGCTGTGTATTATTGGGCTATTTGGAGACTAGAACAACGCTACCTGGGCATCCTCTTGGAGTCGCTCCCAATACCCTGACTATCGCACAGCTTCCTTTCCTCTTGATGTTTAATCAAAGAAGCCATTGGTATGCAGTTGAGAATGACCACAATGCTAACGGCGTCCACCCGCTCCACTTCTCGTCGCCAGCCTCGTTGAGGAACACGGGGGTCTGCCCATAGCGAAGGCGAGACGACGAAGTGCTTGCTGGCGGTTCTCCAAGACTGAGGTGACCGAGCCACCAAATACATGTCTTGCATTCCTCCACCACAGTTAATAGAACTGTTGGAAAGTGCCTAAAATTCTTTCCTATAGTTGCAGAACACTATGTCGGTGGTCCAGCTGGCGGGCTCCGAAATATGGCTTGGCTGAAGTGTACGCGTGTAACCTGGCGTGCCTCGAATGGACTTGTTCGGACGAAGGGTGATCAAATCGCTTTTTTTGCCTACCGGGTAGTGATTACTGAGCATTAAGAAACACGTAGCTACATATTCACAAGACATCAGGTGGTCCCTTGCCTTATACTAAAACCTGGAAGACTCCGAAGGGGATGAGAAGATTCGGATCAGGTGGCGTATGGATCGAACCAGGCGGGTACTTTACCCCACGATCGGCACGGAAGGCTTTTCTGTCGAGCGCAGATGTTAGTTTTCAAGATGGTACCTGTGCGCTGGCATGGTGTTGTGGACCCTGGACGCCCGAACGAGCCGGGGTGCCAGCCGTATGCTACGTCATCGCCAACGGGTGCGCCGATCACATCCACAAGGCCGTCCTATCAGTACAGTTAACGCATCGCTCCAGTGCGCACTTTTCCAGAAGATCAGGCGGTAGCTTAACTTAGACGACTCCTCGTGGCACTGCGCCTGATTTGGACTGCGTCGGCGGGCAGATGTCCCTTCGCGCTTGCGGAGGCGCTCGCTGTGGGCAAGCGCAGGAGACGCGCGATCAGCGATGACGGGTTCTAGACCGCCATGATGTCTTTTTTCAACCCACACAGCGTTGCGGCGACGTGGTGACCCGGGCAGGCTGAAGCCCCAGGCACGCGGGCAGTGGGGCAAGCGTTGGACAGTTGAGTTCCTAGCCCTGACGTCACCTGTTCCGCTTCTGCTTCTCTTACTTCGCGCTGCGCGCTGGTGCTTTGTAACAGACTGCTGCTCGACGGCCCAGCGCGAGATCTGTCACGCTCTCCGGCGCCCTGTACAAGCGCCATGGAGAACCTCGACAAGCTGACCGCCGCGGGAATTTCTGTGTACGACTGCAATGTAGAGAACTTGGACCGCAAGAACTGGTGAGACCGCAGCTGTTGGGTGAAGCCGGAGCCCTTTGCTAACCAACAGCAGGTCTCAGTCATCCCTCGGAGCGCGCGACAACTGGCCAGCGTCACTGAAATGCCTCGTGAACTCGTGTATTCTCCCTCTGCCCCACTGCGCTGCTATCTTTTGGGGAGAGGACCTAACCATCGTACATAACCTCGCCTGGGGCAAGGCACGCAGCGATTTAGACGGATTGGGGACGACTGCGCATGAGAGCTACGGGGAGGAGGCGCTTGACGCTCTGACAAAGGTCCTACGCGGACGTACGGTCAAGGTAGGTAAGCATCGCCATTGTTCCGCCATACTATGCGCCCGCCTGACGCTCGCCAGCGGCTCGCTTCTTCCTCAAGAAAGTTCCGCAGGATACTCGTGATGCACAGCTGTTGCTGAGCACGTTGCTGGACGAAAATGGCTCACGTGTCGGTGTCCTGGCACAACTACTGGCGAACGCCACAGTGGACAGATACATGTCAATAGACGGTCTAGACAAACTCGCCAACGAACATCCTGGCAGGCAGATCAAAGATTCGCAGACCCAGCAGAATAGCAGGAAAATGGGCACAGAGCAGGTAGACTCGATGCAAACCCAGCTCTTCCAACGCTTTGCGGAATTGCTACCCAATGGACTTGCTATTCTGGATTCCGAGGCCGAGGCTATCTTCGTGAACGACGGCTTCTTCAAGCTCACCACCAACAAGATTCAGAATGAGTTTCGCGCGTGGCCAGAGAGCATTCATCCCGACGATTACGAGAGTGTCATGTCTGCATACCGCGAGGCCTTTTCTAGCCGAAAAGAGCTCCGATGCGAGTTTCGATGTGCCACATCGTCTACCGGCGAAGAAGGGGAATGGAGATTATTTCTGCTCCGGCCACTCAGTGACGATCCAGACGCTGGCTTCATAAGCGCCATCGTTGACATCACGGAGATCAAGCAGGCACAGCTGACTCAGGAACGAGCTGCAACAGAAGCTCAAGAACGGAAAGAGCAGCAAGAAAGGTTCATCGACATGGTCTCACATGAAATTCGCAACCCACTCAGTGCTGTACTTCATTTGGCAGAAGAGGTGCGGGATGTCACGAGAGAGATTGGAGCCACCCATGAGGATCTCAAGGACCAAGTGGCCGATATTCTTGATGCCGCAGATACCATCCTACTGTGTGTTTCCCATCAGAACACACTCGTTGATGATATTCTCTCCTTCTCCAAGCTGGATTCCATGATGTTGTCACTTGTACCTCGAGGTAAGCTACAAAGCCATGTTTCCTCAACACACATTAACAATCTTCAGAAACACGCCCGAAGTGGGAGTTCTCCAAAGCGCTGAAAGTGTTCCAATCAGAGTTCAAGGCGAAGAATATTAAATTTCACTACGCCATGGATGTTTCCTACGACGACAACAAGATCGAACACGTTGTAGCCGATCTAAACAGAATGAAGCAAGGTGAGGCTGCCATAGACGCCGAAAAGAGTGTGCTGACTTGCCTAGTCCTGGTCAACTTGATCACTAATGCAATCAAGTTCACCGCAAAGAAGAACGGAGAACGGAAGATCATAGTTTCCATGGGCGCTTCCATTGAACGACCAACATCATATCCTCCGAACGTGATATATTTCAGCCAAGACCAAGACGCTTTTCACATTGACTCGACCATGAGCTCTGAGTGGGGTGCCGGCGAGCCCTTTTACCTCATGGTTGCTGTGAAGGACACTGGTATAGGAATCAGTCGCGAGGGTCAGGCTAAGCTATTTGAGCGCTTTCGGTAGGTCATGTGTCGCGTTGTGCACTTTTCATGCTGATCGTCGTGTGAAGGCAAGCCACTCCCAAAACTCAAGAGAATTACGGCGGTTCTGGACTGGGCTTGTTCATCTCACGAAAGCGTAAGTTTGACGTGGTGACCAAACCATAATTTTGCTGACTCTACTCTCAGTATGTCAATTGCATGGCGGCGATATTGGTGTAAGCTCAAAAGAAGGCGAAGGCTCGACCTTTGGTTTCTTCTTCAAAGTGCGACGTTCCGACGGCTCGAGCGAAGACGGTCGCCCCCCTTTCTCATCCCGTACCAATTCAGAAAACTCCAACTCGACCAAACCTGAACAAGGCTTGCAAACACGTCCCGGCTACAGTCGCGCGAACTCGAATTTAGCACAAATAAAGGAGCGCCAAAACGAACGCCCGGTGCCCAAGACACTCTCTAGCCATTCTGGCGTGGATCTGGAATATGTCAATAAATCACTGCGCGATCCACCAACGGAATACCTGCCCGAGACACACCCTGAGTCTACGGAAGACAGCCGGTATAAAGAGACAGAAGCCATTGCAAAGGACATTCAGCCTGAGCGATCTGATGTGAGCGAAGCCATAGAGAACAAGCTGCCTGATCTACAAGCCGGAGAGACAGAACGACAGGGGAGTGCTGCAGATGATACGTCGCGCTCACAAAGTAACAAGCGAGTCGATGAGAAGAAGACATTACTTCTAGTGGAAGACAATCTAATCAACCAGAAGGTTCTCCGACGTCAACTTCAGTCGAAAGGCTTTGAGGTTTTCACAGCAAATAATGGTCAGGAGGCTATTGACGCGGTCGCGGAACGCGGCCAGATTCCAAGCGACGATCCTCACGATCGCAACTACTTCGATTGTATCCTCATGGATCAAGAAATGCCCATCAAGGATGGTAACGCAGCGACGCAAGAGATTCGGCAGCTTCAGCAACAAGGGAAAGCAGGTTACAGCCATATCCTTGGTGTTTCCGCAAATGTACGAGAAGCACAGACCAAAAGCATGCGTGCTGCCGGTATGGACGACATCATCTCCAAGCCTTTCAAAGTCGAGGATTTGGTCAAACGAATAAGGAGCATCGCCTTGGAAGACAAAGACGGCAACACCGCGAGCGATAGAGAGAGAATCTCGACAAAGGAAGGGAAAGATGATATGGCACGGGAAGCCGCAACTGACAAAGAAGTTGCAGCAATCGAAGAGTCACCCCCAAGATCGAAGAAGCAAAACAAGCAGATGTATGGGGGCGGGAGTGCCCGTATAGAGCTCGAGTCACAGGAAGACAAGGATCGAAGAGACGGAAGAGAAGGGAAGAGATCTGGCAGAGAAGGAGAAACCAGGGGTGGCGAGAGATCCATGGACAGACAGAAGCGATAGCACGAGGATTGAATTTGATGCTTGGAAAATCCGAGGCTGCATTGCGAGGCGTTCCGGGTCGCTACTGGATAGGTTAGCTGGGAAGTCTTGGGTCGCATTTGCACAGGTTGGATGAAAGAAAGCGTATTGTTTTGAGTTCCATATAGTCTTGATGAATCGATACCCTCATCTTTTGACGTTGCATATCGGCTAAAGCCCTGGAAGATGTGCTTGAAACTGATCAACACGGCATGGTCACGTCGAGATAAGCTCAGAGCACGAGTCATGCTTCGAGCATCCCACTTCACCCCACTTCTCCGCAAACAAACATCGTCACTTCCGCACCACGATGCACTATCCCACCAAAGCGGGCGGAATTGATTGCTTTGACCTCAAACTCCATCCTCCATAATCGTAGCCAGCTTCGTAGGCAATCATATCATGGCGAAACCCTTCCAAGACAGAGTCGTACTGGTAACAGGAGGAGCAAGTGGCATCGGGTACGACATCACTCTATCCTCATATTACAAGCGCGCACACAAAGCTAACAAAATGCTCACATAGACGCGCCACCGCCCTCAAAATGTCCTCCCTCGGCGCTACTATTTCCCTTTGCGACATCAATCTCCCCGCTCTGACCGCCGTCTCCTCCTCGCTATCCACCCCGTCCTACACGCACCAAGTCGACGTCGGCTCAACCGCCCAAGTCCAATCCTTTGTCGCCGCCACGATTGAGAAATTTGGCCGCATCGACCACGTATTCAACTGCGCGGGCGTGAATCCCACATCTATACCATTGGAAGACACGAGCGACGAGTACTGGGATAAACTTGTGAATACGAATCTCAAGGGTGTGTTTGTTACCACGCGAGAGTGTGTTAAGCATATGAAAAGCGGTGGGAGTATTGTGAATGTTAGTTCGATATCTGGGATCAGAGGGTCTGCGTTACAATCTGTCTACTGTACGACGAAATTTGGACTGATTGGCATGTCCAAGTCTCTCGCGCTAGAACTGGGACCAAAGGGTATACGGGTGAATTGTGTGGCGCCGGGATATATTGATACACCGACGAATGCGGGGATAGTCAAAGGGGGAGAGGCGGTGGAGAGGATGAGGCTAGGTAATGCGTTGGAGAGACTGGGAACGCCGGAGGAAGTGGCTGATGTGGTGGCGTTTTTGTTTGGTGAGGAGGCGAGGTATGTTAACGGGAGTGTGGTGGAAATTGATGGTGGGTTGAAGATGAGTAGTACGACTAGCAAGTGATATGGAATGAGGTCTTGTGGGACGATGTGCCGAATGGCCATCAGGCAAACATAATCTGCTTGCATGGTCGACGTATTAGAATCTAAACCACGGGCAGTTCTAAAGTCGTGAGTTATTTTACCACAGCATTATCCGATATGTGTTTGGATTTGGTTTCATTGTTTCGCCAAAAAAAAGTCCTAAGAAAGATGCAGCTTAGAAGACAATGACTGAGCTGAGTATCGCTGGATGAGCATGGATGGCTACAATTTCGATTCTGAGAAAGGCCCAAATTTCTTCCTAAAACTCAATGTCTCAGTAAAATCCAAAGAGGAGCGATTCCCTCAAACTCGGCTTCTCTACTAGCTTTCACTCTCCAACCGAAAATAGATTATGGATGGCCACCCGCTTTATATCACGTGCCCAGGATATGCGTGCTCGTTGGCGCTAAGAATTGCGGTGCGCCGCCACATTCGAATCGCTGGGATATGCGGGATGGGAGGCTTGTAGCATACCAGGGTCCGGATTGTTCAACGCAGTCTATCGGAGATCCGGGATTTTAGCCTTGTCGTGCGATGCATCAGGTCTTCGAGGCTAGATATTGCAGTCTTTAACGTTGTGTTCCATTGTGTGCTACTTTCTATAACCGGGACGAAACCTTCGTCACTTAGTCTATCCGGTGGTGCCATCCGTATATCTGGAGATTTGTACTTCGTAGTGATTGTGTAGCCGGCTGAGGTACAAAGTGAAATTGAGGTCATTCGGAATAAAGGATCTTGAGTATTGCGAATAGCATGATTACCTGCTGTGTTCGCAATGGACTTTCATGGTACTCTGTTTCCATTGTGTTTTACTCCCGAGACCGAAAGAAACGGTCAATGTGGCGTCTTGACAAGTGACGGACAGGCACTGGAAACGTACGTGCTTTAACAATCGCTCTCCTGCGCTAGTAATTGCAGTGCGGTGGTCGATGGCGGCAATGCTTACCGATCATTGGCTTCAACTTTTCTTTGAAGCGGCAGCAACCTTGGCTTGCATGTAGACGTGCTTTGCAGATAGCATGCGCGACCTTCCGAGACAGTGGGTGTTGGTCAAAACCCTCGTGCACTGCAATTCCTAGCGCATGAGAGTAGAAACTTCCGTTACGAATTTGAGATATCATAGCTTTCCTCATCTGCTTGCACACGAGGGTGACAAGACTCAGCGGCAGTGTTCACATCTAAGATATTAGATATATCTTTGAGTGCTGATGAAAGTGTCTTCACTTTCCAGTGGAGCACAAACTATCGAATTTCTGGATCTTCATCTTCTCAATAAAGGCGAGGCTGAAGAGCCACTCCCATACTGCGCATGTGTACAGCGGCGTAAAGAGTGAGCGATGATTTGAAGGCTTCGCGGAGACAAAAGAGGCGAGCTGAGATGCTCGCTAAAGATCGTTCACTCAGATACAAGTACTGGCATCTGGCGAGGGAAGACGGATATGAACAGGCCCGGGACTTTCATTGTGTTGACGCTAAGAATTGCAGTGCAAAATATCGGCCGACCACTAACGTCGAGAATTGGTCGAAAAGGTGACACTATCGGTTCTGCATTGTGCAGGGGTACGCGCTGCTCTTACCACTTCCGGCGATGTAATGCCCATTGGCTGGGCTGTGGTGCATTCTGCCTTGGAAGTTCTTCATATGCTCTTCTCTTCGACGCTAGGAATTGCAGTGCAACCTTGCATGAAGCCAGGAACAGGTAATCATACGCCAGCTGACAGTCAACGTGGAGCGTGGTAATGCTACGCTAGACATTATCGGTTCGACTGGATACGAATGTACGGATCCGTCAGTGGGATCTACAGGTGTGGATACAACCGGGGAAATGTCAATTAATCTTGACGCTACTTCCAACCCTTCTCGCACGTATGATCACAGTGTAAGGCTGAATATAAGAATACACAAGAGGTCTTTAAGCGTCACAAGAACTATTCTTCATGCTAGAGTTTGCAATCAGCCAACAATGCACCCGGAATGACGCATTACACGTCTGACCAATATTGATTTGTCAAGCGCCCCATTACTGTCAGCTTTGTGCCTTTCCATCCTCTCCTTTACGCTAGAGATTGCAGCGCAGTCAACAAGGCTGTGGACTGTCCCGCTTTTAGTGTACAAGTACGCCCGTCTGATATGCAATTGGTCGAGTTTCTCTGTTTCTCATCCCGTTGTTCACGCTAAGAATTGCAGTGCAAGACTGGGAAATGGGGGACAATGGTGAGGATGTTCCAGCGCATGCATGCATGTGGGCTGCTTACACTGACAGGTCAGCCTTGTGCGCCACCATACCTCTCCTTCACGCTAAAATTGCAGTGCACTCGGAGCCTCAGATAGGGCAGCAAAATGTCAGTGTCATCCGTTTGCCTGATAATCGATCCGCCCAACAGATGGTCAGCCCTAAGCGCAAATTATCTTCTTGTTCACGCTAAGAATTGTAATGCAATGGCAAAATTTGAAAATGGCGGGAAGTCCCAAGTGTGCTCGTCCTCGGGGCTGCATTGATTTGTAAATTCCTGTGCGCAAGCAGACCTTTCTTACGTGCTAAAGATTTCAGTGCAAGGTGATATAACGTTAGAGCACGGCTCACTCAATCCTACGAACTAGTACCTTGGTGCCCTCGTTAGCCCTTTGCCCCGCTCCAAGAGGCATTGCTCAAACGCAATATTTCATCGTTCCGATTGTTTTCGGCGTACTTTCGTAATGTCTCCACCTATGATCCTTTCCTTCAAGCTTAAAATTGCAGTGCAAGTCCAAATGAAGGAATGTTTGCCTCACTCTTCGAGAAAAAAATCATTCCTGCATTTGGACTTGCACTGCATTCTCTAGCGTGAACGGCTCCAAAGCTCGCTTGTATACCCGATTCAGCCTTGTGTGCCTCCAGGCTGCTCTTGCGCCCTAAGAATTGCAGTGCATATTCGCGACAGCTTACATATGCGAACTCGTCAAAGCCTGTGTAATTTCTCACCCGCTCAGGCAGTGTGATAGCCAATGAACGTCTATTGCTATACGCCACCAGCCCTCTCCCTCGCCCTAGAGATTGCAGTGCACTTGGCGTGGACGATGTGACGTATGCGCTACAGACATTGCGATTTAAGGCCGCCAAGTCGTGGGCGGGCATGGCAAGTGAACTGGGGCGACTCAGCACGCTTAAAACAAAATGCTCCACAGACTGCCAATGCATTACTCACAAAGAGAACAAGTCATGTAAAGAGCAAGAATAACTACATTATGATACAAAGCAGACTATTCTGCTGCACGAGCGCAGTGGCCTTCATGTCATTAGATGCTGAGCTGATGTCATACCAAACGGTGAACGATCTGAGTTGAGGGAAGAACGACTAACACAAGAAGCCCGGCCCCGTTCGACATATTGAACGGAGACTCACCTCAACGAAAGGAACATTACTCATTTCCTGACAGAATTTCTTGAAGAGGAATAGTTGTGGTACATTCGAATTCGGATTGTGCTGGAATCGCAGAGCCATAACTCCATGATATGTTCATTTGACTACTGATTCAGAATCCAAGAATTCGAGGTTCAAGTAGAAGCGCATACTTTGCGCCCGAAAACTACCAGGATCGCGCTTGATGCGGACCTTTCGAAACTCTGATGTGCCTGACTGCCACTTCATCGCCGCCATGACTGAACGAGTACACCTTCAGTCCCATATCAAAGCACCAAAGAACTCCGAGAACTCCATCACCAAACTCCCTTCTCTCCTACTTGCTCATTTCCACCTCCCCTCCATAACCCTTCACTCATCTTAGACTGCAGCCCCAAAGTCACCCTCCAAACCCCCCAAGCCCAAGCCCAAGACTCCACCAGCATCATCAACCGGCTCAGTCTTGACCTTCTTAGCAAGCGGCGCATACTCTTCCTCAACTTCCGCGATACCGTGCTCATCCTCGGACTCAGCATGCGACCGCTTCGGCGTGGACTTGGCGCGCTTGCTGTTCGACTTCTTGACCGACGGCGAATCTATCAGACCTTCAGGACCATCATTCTCAGACTCAGATGGCGTAGCAAGCTTCTTCTTCCTGCCAGTGGCCTTGGCGCGCGAATTAGGAGTCTTGGGGGTAGCAAGGACCTTGGAGGGCGTGGATGTGGCGTTGGTGCCGGAGCCGACGTTCTTCTTCTTCCAGGAGTAGAGGCGGTTCTCGACGGCCTTGGAGGATGCTTCTAGGAAGATGTTAATGTCTAATGTGGATACGAAGTAGGTTGGGCTGGGTTAGATGGAAGGGAAATGGGATGGAAGAGGTGAAGAATAGGTTGATGTACAGGGATGATGAGGTGCTACGTACCGACACCGGTAGCACGGACGCGCTGGGCGAGTTTCTCGCAAAGAGCCTTGGAGAACGAGATGTTGCACTCCTCGAAGACACCGTGGAGCAACTAGATAGAGTTGTCAGTACATGTATCCACTGGTGAGCAGAGAGTACGCACGATGGTGTCAAGCTCGGGGGTCCACTTGATCGGCATTGTAGCGGGTAGTTGAATCGATGCTGGAAGTCAAGTCAAGTCAATAGGTCACTTCGGAGATTGCACGTCGGCGGAAGTACCTTCTCAAATGGTGCGGTGTGGAGTTGCGATGGTATCTTGAGGTGCCCGAGCAGTATGCAAAAGCAAGGCTGGAAGAGAGGGTGATCGAGGGCGCCACTGGACAAGTTGTGGAGCGTGGTGGTGTTGAGAAAGGAAAATAGATCGAGAGCGGGAACAGGGGCGGGCTTCTTGTACTCAAGGGCAGGGTGAGGATGAGCGAAGGGTGGGAAGTGAGGTGAAGGTGAGAGTCCAGGCTTTCGAGAGGCTTCTAAATGACGCCATCCTCTTGAGAGATGTCAAATTACTTTGGGTGACCACGAATACGAGGTGAGAGGGACTGAGAAGGTCTGAGGATGTGTAGGAAGAGTGACTGACCGGCGGAATTTGCCAAACCCAACGCACAATCGGTATCGGATGTCGCGGAGATAGAAGATCACCGCCTGATGCAAGTGATGTCTTGTTTGCGAAGCATTGGATTCAAGGCTGTTGCATTCTAGATCCTGCAAAGAGCCTTTGGAGGAATGTAACTCCGCCATTTACATCTCCACGCGGCCTGACTCCATAGCTGCCTTTGATGATTGACACGTATATGCATAATTTTGGCAACTTGAGTGCGCAGATATCAAGAGCAGTTTCGAAAAAGCTTTAATTGATCACGATAATTTGGAAACCATGTTCATCATGACATGCGTCTGCTCTATTGTTTTCAAAACGCCTATATCAGGACAGCGATGCATCACAGAACCTTGTCTACTAACCAAAGCATCATTATGCCGAGATCTTCCGTCTCAAGAGGTACCACTAGAGACCCAAGCCTCCCAGATCAAACCAGCGCCAATTGAAATCTACTCCTCAGCGTCTCCATTTGCTCCACCACTTGGTCGCCCGCGTGTACGCCCGGCTAACTTCTCCAATCTTCTCCGCTCCTCCTCCTCAGCGTCCTATGCAGTCAATGTAGCTACTTCCCCCGTCTCCTCCGTCTCTTCCACATCTTCATCATCCATCTCCTGCCACTCATCGTCATCCGTATCCAAGTCTCTCCTCTTCTCATCGTTCCATCTATTCCACAAGGCAATAATCTCCCTCTTGATGTCCTTATTCTTGATGATTATCTCCAACTCCTTCGGAATCGGATACAATCTGTGCATGAACTCCTGCCTTTCCCTCTCCGCCTCGCACAGGTTCGGCCAGCGCTGCATCATCTCCGCCTCGCGCACAAAGTAGTCCGCCCATCGGAGCTCAAACTGGAAAACGGTCTCGCGGCGCCAAGGTGTGCGCTCGCCAGTCTTTTGTAGGGCGCCGATGGGGTCGCGGTTCTGTTCGAGCTCGAGACGGCGCTTGATCTCCGCGCAGAGTGAGTGGAGGGGGACATTTTCTGTGGATTCGGTGCGTGCGACGTAGTGCAGCCAACTGAGGCGGAGACGGTGGACCATGTTCTGGTATGCGATCTGGATTTCGAGACCGCATGGTGGGAGAGTCTTGCTGAAGAGCGAGGGCATGTGTGGGAGTAGTTCTGCGACGAGGGCGGGATCGAGTGGAGTGGTGTGTTGATCAAAAGTCCTATACCAGTCAGACCATGTTCATTTCACCGCATTGGGACCAGCATACCAATCTTGCGCATCACGAGAGTCCCATAAGCGTTCATAGTCGCGACTGCTCGCGCTGTCTGTGTCCGCATTGTTACCATTCGTGATACTGCTCCTGGCCATGAGTGAAGAGAGCCACGATGTGCTACCCGCTGACATTTTAAGCGATCAATATGATAGCGAGGAAGTTGAATGAATTTTAGGGAAGCTGAAAGAACTGCGTAAGCAAGGCCTTCGTGATAAGCGAGGAAAGATTGTAGCAGGCACCAGCCCGTCGTTTGCTCCTGCCTGGTACACAAGCGCGTGACGTAGTCTGTTTTGGCAGTGAAAAACATCATGATGAAAAGGTGGAAGATCGAAAGCAACATCTTTGTGTGTCGCATCCAACACTGGCCCCAGCTTGCGGCATGAAGAGCAGGTCCAACGGTCCAAGTGCAAACCTTGGCTCGCCGCATGACTACCAACCAATATTCCCGTAATCTAGGCTTGTGCAAACTGCTCATAGCCAGATCTAAGCCTTCCTACGCGTCCTGTCCACCTCCACTACGCGCACTTGCCAAACTTCCACTCCTCATCCTCGCCGATTCCTCCTTCTGCCTCAAAGTCTCCCTTTCCTCCATCATCTTCAACTCCTTGACCCACTCTTCTTCCTCGCCTTTCTCCTTCTTCTCCGCGCGCGCGATACTGGACTTCGATCTAACATGCTGCTGGCGACGAACCGTGTCGTGAAGAGCGGCGCTACTCGGAGTCACTGCGTACTTGAAGCCCGGTGGAGGGGGGATGTTGTCGTTCACCGATGCATTGCTTGCGGTAGATGCCTTCTCAAATCCAGGAGGCATGATTGTAACGTTGGAGGACGCAAAGCTTGGAGTCGGAGCGTACTTGAAACCCTTTGGAGGAGGCGGGATCGTAAAAGCGGGTGGTCTAGACGAGACGTCCGGTCTGATGGGCGTGGGAGGCA
This sequence comes from Paraphoma chrysanthemicola, assembly GCA_020744225.1. NCBI lineage: Eukaryota > Fungi > Ascomycota > Dothideomycetes > Pleosporales > Phaeosphaeriaceae > Paraphoma > Paraphoma chrysanthemicola. Next base: position 1,282,614 of record JAGMWG010000009.1, on the reverse strand, counting down.
GCAAAGAGGATTGCGAGGCAAGCGGTGATTCAAAGATCGGAGTTGGTGAGGACATGTGGCCACCGCGATGCAATGGGTGAACGGTCTCTTCGCTTAGAGGGGATGAAGATAGCGGCCGCGATGCCAAAGAAGCCTCGCGTTCTCTGTTCGTAGTAAAAACGTCGGAATTAGCCTTTTGCGTAGAAGACTCCCGAGCAGGGCTAACAGCTTTCTCAAGTTGCCAAGAGTCCAGACAGCCGCTTGAACACTTGCTATGGTGGCGATAAGCTGGATGTTGCTGATCATGTACTGAAGCTGCCCGATGCTTATTTGCCGACTCTTCCATCTGCTTCAGCTGCTGTGCCCAATGGTTGAGGTCGAGATGGCTGGCACCTTGACGGCGGAACGCCTTGTCTTCAGGGCTAAGCTCCGGAGTCGGGACATCTTCGTTGTCTTCGGTGATGTTGGTCGTGAGCAAAGTTAGGCCTCTGCTGCCCGCGATGGCGCTGGCACGCTTCTCCAGATGCGGGCCGTGGTACGTGCCTACCTCAATTGGTGTTGATGCCGCGAGGCTTGGTTTCTTTGGGCTCGTGCTTGACCGCTGCGATGCTACTGTGGCCTCTCTGTTACCCATGAAGGCACTGTTGGAAAAGCTGGGTTCTCGAGAACGTGCAACCAGTCCGCTGTAGTGCGACATCATCACCGCCTGTCTGGCCTCAGGATAGACTCGCTCAAAGCTCTGTTCCCTGGACCGCAGAAGCAGTCCGCTCGACTTCTTCGGACTCGTGCTCGAGCGTTGCGACTCCATTGTCGTCTCTCTACTCAGCACCAGACCGTCCGAGTTTGTTCCACTTGAGCGCATTGACGCTAGATCCGTGTACGACCCGCTACCCACCATTGACGCCAAGTCTGAGCTCGAGCTGATTTCTTGCTTGATACTGCGCAAGAAGTTGTTGTAGTCATAGCCTTTGTCTTCATTGCTGCTAGCACTCGAACCATCGGCATCTGCTTCAACAGCGCGTTCGGCATCTTCCAGGATTCGGACTGCCCATGCTTGTTGGATCGCAGCATCAGGAATGTTGAGCAGCTGGCTCTTGCGGCGATTGCGGTGCATGAGCATCAGCTCGCGTTGGGCGTCGAGGAGGTTGTTGAAGGCTAGAGAGTCCTCCTCGACTTGCAGCCAGTTGTCGATGTCAAGAAGCTCCAAGATGTGCCTAACCGAGTACTGTTGCACAATTTTCGCCTCGTCTTCGGCCAGACCCTCGAGCTTCTTTGGTAGATCAGGATCAATGACCGACTTTACAGGGGTCTGGAGGCAGCGTAAGGTGATTGATGCAGCCTTCAAAACGTCCTTTGGCTTGACGAGAGAGTCCGGAACGTCGTCGCTTCTCTCGATTTTTGAATGTACGCTCAATCGACTAGCGCATATTGAACGTGCTAGGGCGTCGACTTCGGCTTTGACGTAGTTGTAAGCTGCCCGTGCTTCAAAGTCTCGGGGCACAACTGGGGAGAGAGGTGAACGTGGGACTGCGGTGACAGGTGTCACTGGTACTGGCGGTCCCGGTGTGAGCTGCTGCTCCCAGAAACCGCCGCCGCCGAACGCATTGCCCGTAGGCGTAGGAGACAGCGGTGTTGAGGGGCCTTGGTACGTCGCATCCCAACGCTCTCTTGGTGTCGCTGGTGCGCGCATGCGGGAGGCTGAGAGGAGGTCGCCGCTAGTGGTAATTCGAGTCAGTCCGACGGGCGACGTCTTTCCGTTTGCTAGCACAACAGGCGGTGCAGAGGTACTGGTCGTGAGCGACGGGCGCGTGGCAGGCGTAATTGGAGCCGGAGATGGGCATTCCACAACCCTCATGTGATCCTCGTTTACAACTTGCCGTATCTTTGCCATGACCGGATCCCACTTCTTCTTGTCCTCAAACATGTTCTTGTACTTGGCTGCCGCTTCGTATGCCTTTGCGCGCGACTCGTCATCTTTGAGGTGCTTCAGCATCCCGCTGACGTGCCTCTTCTGGAAGCCACCAGGCTGAATCGACTGCTGATCAGCCGTAGTTTGGTGCTGTGCAGCTTGCGTAGTGGATCCTGGTATGTTATTATGGAGCTTGATGCTTGCGGTTTTGGTGATGAGAAATAGTGCAAGGGCATACAACCACGTGAGTGTGATGTAAAGAATGTCGATTGACTTCAGAACTGAGGGAGGCACTAATTGCTTACCTGGGGTTGCCCCGTGATAGCCCACGCGAAGCTTCATGGCGTTTAGTGATTTGGGTGGAGATCAAGGTGCGTGTCGGGCGCAGACTTTGAGCAGTGTTGAGATCGCAGCTCATAGCAACGCTGCTGGTTGCCCGGCAAACGGAACGAGGACTCACTTTCACCGTGACTGAAAAAGTTTAGATAAGACTCGAAGACACGTTAATTTTTCTATGTGGTATGCAACGCCAGTAATGCTAATGCTTAGTCCAAAAAGGTGAAGAGATTCGTGTGCACGACATTCAAAGCACGGTCGGCTTCGCGTTCCTCGATAACACACGAGATGTTGATTTCGCTCGCGCCTGAGGAGATGATGTTAGTCTCCAGATTCTCAAAATAGCCTGTCTACAAAGATTGGCTAGGGATGATGTACTTACCTTGCGAAATCATTTCGATGTTGATGTTGTTCTGACCCAGAACACTGAAGAACTTTCCACTAATGCCAATCATGTTCTTCAACTGTTTGCCCACCAAGCTCACAATGGCCATGTCGGGCACAATGTCGATGGCGCCAAGCTGACCCAGATCGTTGACCGCTCCCTGAAGATCCTTGTCTTGGATCTTATACTCGTCTTCGCCTCCGCCGCTAAGGAGTGCAGACTCGGAATGAAGGGCCATGGAGACATGCACCTCGGAAGAGGAGATGAGGTCGACAGAGAGGTGCCAGCGATCGAGAATGCTGAAAATGTTCATCAAGAAGCCGTGGGCGCGGGTACGCTTGTTGCTGTGTACATTAAGCACAACGATGTTGTGCTTGATGGTGACTGCGGTCGGTCGCTTCGGACCCTGGAGCGTAGTGAGGAGGCTTGAAGAGCGAGTACGAAACAGTTTTCCATCTTTGAGAGGCACGCGACCGTCGATCTCGTTGATGTTGTCCGGGAAGATGACGGTTCCGGCATTGCGCGGGTTCATGACATTCTTGATGCGGATGGGAATGCGGGCGCGTATAACCTGCTCCATGGTGAAGGGATGAATGACCTCTGAGCCGTAGAAGGTCAATTCAGCTGCCTCTGAGGGCGTCACGGTAGGGAGAAGGGCGGCCGTGGGGACCTTGCGGGGATCCGCGGTAAAGATACCATCCACTTCCTTCCAGACTTGCAGCTCCTTCGCTTTGATGCCGACGGCTACCAGCGCGGCACACAAGTCCGTGTAGCCCCGTCCAATGGAGCTTAGGATGCCTCCGGGAATGTTGCCAAAGTATCCCGTGATGACCGGCACCTTGTCGCCGCATGCTTCCACTTCCTTGGCCAGAGCCTCAGCCAAGTCCTTGTAGAACTTCTCGTTCAAGCCCTTGGTGGGTGCAGCAAACTGGACCACGTCGCTGAGGTCGACAAATTGCGCAGGGGTTCCGCGGTCGCTCAGCAGTGCGGCCATGTAGCGACAGCTCAATTTCTCGCCCTTGCTCACGATCTTGTCCTCGGCACGGCTAGTCACCTCCTCCAAGTGTTGCGCCGACTCCAAGATTTTGGTCAAACTCTCGCATTCGGCACTGACTTCTTCGGTGAAGGCAGCCAGTATCTCGGCGCTGTGGATTGTGTCCTTCGCAGCTTGCACGTGGTCGGCACGGATGGCCTCGACGATCTCATCATAGTTGCGATTGTGCGGTTTCTCGGCAGCTCGAGCAGCGCGGAGGAGCCTGTTGGTGGTTCCTTCGAGCTTGGTGTTGTTGCTGCGCGCGGAGCAGACGATGGCGGCGCGATTGTCCTTGAGGCCGGCCCTGTGTTTTGTGAGTACTCTGCTCTGCTCCTTCCGTTCCAAGTGAACAAGGTTGGACAGGGAAGGTGCCGTGGCTCGTGCCTACCTGACAATGCCCGCTATGTTCTCCGCAAACTTTCCGACACTGGTGCCACCAAACTTGAGCACCACCCATCCTCCCGGCAAATGCTTTTCTTCCGTGTGCGCTATCCGCTCGGACGAGTGCTTGTATCCATTGGTTGTGGTAGACATGATGGGCTTGTTCTTTTGCAGACTAGCAGGACAGATGGGATGTGACTTTGATATCTTTTGATGTTTGGCGGTGGCAGCTATGTGCAAGAGACTCTCCGTCAAGCGTGCTGACGTGTGATGTGTTGCGCGAAATGTGGACGCTGATTTTCCTTGGGTGGGATGATTCTAAGGCTGGCGGGGCCTGAGTCAAATTAACACTGGTTCCGACCTTCGGCACGTCGCGTAAACTCACGCACGCCAGGGAGGAACGCGCCACTACTATGCTCGGCAGAAGAAATTTCGCGCCGGGACGGCCAGCCGCATGGCGTCCGTCAAACCTCGTAAGCATGCACCTCGACACCACTGGCGATGCTCGTTCGCTACACTACAAGTCCTACCGCTCCCCCGTCACGTCTCACAGCATACATGACACTTGACAGCTCATCCGACATGCCTTAGTGCGTCAAGGATGGCATCCACTGTTGGTGTTCAAGGAGCTGAACTTGCAGTATCGATGCTTGTCAGCAGGCGGGAACCTGCAGTGCTTCCGTGGAGCATCCCAGCCATTGGGCTGCACTTGAACCGAGGTCATGATCAGAAGGTACCGCAACACATGCTGATGGTAAGTATTTGCGTTCAAGAATCGATTTGCTACGACTATACTGGTATCAAAAAGGCCTAGCAATAGCGCCCCCTTCAAAATAGAACGCCGGTGAAATGCTGCAGTGTCCTTCAAACGCCTTGTCTAAGGTATTTCGCTTTCCCGTTCGTTTCCCTAGACGCCGTGGTGTCAAGAACAATTCGAATTGATTACGATGACCATTCCCGTGATATGTTGAACCCGTCGATGAGCCTCTCCTATGCATCAGTCAATTCCATGCGCATGAGGCATGGATACTATCGCCTCCTGTAGATGTCATCATTCCTATTATCGCGGTTTCTATCGCGACGCTCGGGGCTCCTAGACCGTGTCCGACCATCTCTTCTTTCTCTACCAAAGTTCCTCGAATCGCCTGGTCGCTCCCTATAGCTTCGAGCACGGTCCGATCGATCATCGCCAGGGCCATCTCTCGAGTTTCCAGAGTCCCTGGACCCACGTCGTTGTCTGTCGTCGGGCTCACGCGATCGTCGGGGACCTTCCTGGTAGGCCGGAATGTACACGTCGCCCGCTGCAGGTCCCCCACGGCGGTCACCTCGATCGCCTCCGTATCGAGGCATATTAGGCAAGGGATGTCGTCCGTCGCCTGGCGGCAGAGGGAGATGGCTGTGTCGCCCGTCAGCGCCGTTACCCCAGTTCGGTCGTCGTTCTCCCGGTGGTGGAGGTGGCGGTGGCCTGTGATCATAATGAGGTGGCCGACGGTCGTATCCGCCTCTCGGCGGCCGGTCTACACCAGGGGGACCTCGATCTTGTGGAGCAAATCTGCGATCGCCGTTTTGCCATGCGTGCGGTGGTGGCCCTGAGCCTGTCCACTCTCCGTTGGGACCTCCCCCAACAGTTCCACCCGCAGGGGCCGGAGGCAGTGCTTGCTTCTGCCCTCGAGCATTACGTCGGTCTAGTTCATGAGAATCGGCGAAGTGAGGAATGTCCTCTTCCCGCATAGGTTTGGGGCTTTCTCGGAAGTACGGGTGATCTATCGCATCGATTGCGTTGATTCGTCGGCGCCAATCAAGACGCATAAGGTCTTTCAGCAATGATAGCCCTGTAGGAGACAACTCGCGGAAACGTGAGGCGATGGTCCCGGGAAAACTTCCAAACTGGCGTACCGGCTCCGCACCAGGCAGCTCATTCCAGCCAGGCATGGTCTGGTCGTTGGGCGAGCCTACCAGCTCAAAGATGATCTGGGCCTGGTGTATATCACTCTGACCAGCGAGAATGGGCTTGCGCTTGAACATTTCGCCAAAGACGCAGCCCGCGCCCCACATGTCGATGGCTGGTGTATACCTCCTAAGCTGGAGGAGCAACTCCGGCGGGCGATACCATCTGGTTACCACCAAGCTTGTATATTCCCTACGTGCTTCGCCGTTGCCCTTGCCGCGCTGAGGGACGGGCTCGTCGTAGTGTCGCGCAAGGCCGAAATCTGCTATTTGCAGCCGTCCACGATTGTTGATGAGCAGGTTGGCTGCTTTCATGTCTCGATGCAGAATGTGATTGTCGTGAAGGTACCGTAGACCCTTGAACAGCTGCAGCATGTAGCACTTTATCTGCGGTTCCGTGAATTTGACGTCTGGGTTGTCGAGGAGACCTGAGAGATCGTGGTCCATGTACGGCGTGACCATGTAGAGTATCGCGCGTTTCCGGCCTTCTGCCTTTGGTCTCTCGACTGCCATTTCCTCGAGCTTGAGGACATTGTCGTGGGACAGCATCTTGAGCAGCTTGATCTCGCGCAGTGCCGTGATGGGAAAGCCGTCCTTTTCATTGTGCATAAGAATCTTCTTGAGCGCGAAGACGCTGCCTGTGACGCGATGGCGCGCCTTGTGGACTTCGCCAAACGTGCCCTCGCCGAGCTTCTGCATCATCTCGTACTCGCCGATCTTGGAGCATCCCTTGAATCGGCGCTGCAGGCCTTGCGGCGTCGCCGTTGTTGCACTCGCCATGTCGAAGGCAGGGGATGTCCGCGCTGAAGAGCGTCCTTGTCGCTGTCGCTGTAAATGCTAGGGCGTCCGCGCCGGACTGCAGGAATGTAGGGGGTGGCTTCCAAGCATGGAAAACTGTTGCAGTGGGTAGAAGAGGGGCGTCGCGGTGGCAAAAGATGCCATGGGTCGGCGGGGTCAAGGCGGTGCTATTGTGCTGGCATGACAATAGCAGTCATCGGTCGCGAGTGAAGGAGCGATGGACGCGATTGACGGTTGATGCAGCGATCCTTGGCGCTTCCGCTAGGGTGCCTCCGATCGACCTTAACCTCACCTCACCCACGAGACACCCCACGAGCCATTGCACGCCACATCCTGCAGGTACGTACTGTCGCATACTGAAATCCCCTTTGATGTCTTGCTGATTGATTTGCAGGCTCGACTTCCACCATGCAGCCCTCAAGAGCCCGGATGGGTCCGCCCAAATACGCTCCGCATCCGAACCACCCCATCCACATCCACCCAGTGCGACCGCTATACCGATTCATGGCGACAGGCCTCGGCGCATCCATGTGGTTTTTCGTATGTAAACGTGCTTATTGAGGAAAGGCAGGCCTGACAGCAACAGTTGATGTACCGCGCGAAGAAGGACGGTCCGGCACTCCTGGGCTGGAAGCACCCTTGGGAGCATTGAACACGCCGACTCATTTTAGAACGCCACAGTCAATGGCTCATCTTGCGAAGGTCGTTTCCTGCCGTCAACTACTGTACATATGACGCGATGAAGGAATGTCACATAGCAGAGTGCCAAGATATCATATGGGAATAAAGTCATACAAACAGCGCGCACCAAACAAAACTATGCTGAGAGGCCTTACATCAGCTTCCAGCACTCTGGGCAGCTTTTTAAAGGAAGGGCGAACAGGTTGAGTGTCCGCGAATGCAATTGTTGTTGCTCCGATGCTCCACACACCACTACTCTATTGTGGTTTTTCGAACAAATAATGGCTGACTCCCCACGTGTCGCCTCCTTGCCACTTGAAAAGCTCTGCGCATGCCAGATAGAACACCTGCCACCTGTTCCACCAAGTGAGCGTGCCTTCCTTCCCATAAGTCGCTTCAAGGCCCTTCCATATCTTCTCCTTGTTTGACAGCATCGTGAGCAGCCAGTCTTCGCATGTCTTGCCATAGTGCATGCCATTGACCCACCACTGCCTCTTGATTTTGAGATCGTCCTGGAAGAACAGTAACAAATCTGCCGAAGGCATTGTCCCACCGGTGAAGAAGTGCTCGGTCATCCACCCGCCATCAAAGTCGTAGGGTGTGGTTGCGTGTGCAAAAATATGCACAAACAGCTTTCCTCCTGGCTTGAGCGCTCTGCTAACCTTCGACATGAGCTCCTGGTAGTTTTTCATATGCTCGAACAACTCGATGGAAACAACGCGATCGTAGACAGCATGCTCGAACTCGTGATCTACCACATCACCCGTGATGACTTGCAAGTTCGAAAATCCTTTGGCTTTCGCGACAGAATCGATGTGCTGCTTTTGAGTACGAGAGTTGGAAAAGGCAGTGATCTTGGAGTTTGGAAAGACCTCGGCGAAGTAGAGCGATGCTGAACCCCAGCCGCATCTACACACAATTAGCATGCTGTGGTTGGTCATGCACTTACGAACAATATGAAATACGCACCCTAGATCCAATATGCTCATCCCATCCTTCAATTCCGCGCGCTCCACATAAAGCCTCAGCATCGCAATCTCGGCCTGCGCCAGCGTCTCCCCTCCCTTCTCATACAAACACGCCGAATACTTCATGCGTGGCCCAAGCATGCCTTGCAACACATCTGTGCCAACTTCATAATGCTGTTCATTTGCCGTGCTAGTTTCGATAGCAATTGGTCTTGTGCGCAGCAATTTGACATAGTTCATCTTCGAGTCGTAGGCTGATTCCAAAGATGTCGAGGCGATTGACGCCAAGCGATCAGCGAGTTGTCGTTTGATACCGACTCGAATGACGGCATGAGGGAGATAGCCATTGTCAAGGAGTGGGTTTATGATGGCGTCGGAATTGACGAGATCTCGGCGATGTTAGTTGAAGCCGGTGTACAGAATGAGCTTGATCTTACTAGATATGTAATTCATGGTAACCTATGTGAGGCGGCCACTATCACGACCCAGAAAGATTTATGGACTAAGGAGCAGTAATTTGATCTGGACTGAGATTCAGAGCCCGGCTATTGTGACATTGAAGCAATGTTGTCTCAAGACCGTTTCGAGAACAGTCCGCCAAAGAGAGTCTAGCTTATCGGCACAATGACGTCGACGATTTCTGCATGGGCAACGGCGGAGCTGTCATTTGGCCGACCCCAACACAACAGACCCAACTTCCAAAGGCTATGTATATGTGCCTGTTCATGTTCAAGTTCAAGGAGGCATCTGGTGGTCTCTCAGATGCAAGCCCCACAACCACCACTGCCTGCGGTGCAGGGTTGGCTGCGGGAGATCGCCGAATGACGTTCTGTGGCCACAGCTGCGGCCGTCCGCATAGCAACGATTGGTGAGGCAGATTGTTGCGCTCTACTTCTTGGAGTCACTCCAAAGATTGCAGTACTTGGAAGCTTCATGACCAATGAAGTCAATTCTTCGATTCTGGGCTCACAGACGACACTTTCTGGCTTGCCCTTTCTCTTCCCAACGCTGCACTCTGGTTTCCATCTATACACAAACATTCCTCATCAGATCCGCGCATTAGCGGCCTCTATGAAGTTGCGCAGGCGCTGCTTCGGTTGCCCTTTGGCTCTGAAAAAAGTCGTCTGCTGGTTTCGTACCAAATGACGTCTCCCGTGGGAACTGAATCAGCAGTATCGTGGTTGAAAGCCCCGGATCCAAAGACTATGTCACGCCCAATGTTCTCTGTGTGCGGCGCAAAGCTGCATTACCGTGAAAGCACCAAGCCAGAGGTCGCAAGTAGGGGCTGGGCCACGAGCGAATCAGCTTCGTTCGTCATCACATGTAAGCCGCCTCAAACAGCGATCCCGTCCAACAAAGTCTATCGCACGTTACACAGGCCACAAATGAAGAGACACGAGGCGTCAGGCTGACTTGTAGGTCGCTTTTCGTTCATGAGTGAGGCTGAGACACTGCAGAACGATCGAGATGCCTAATTTTCAGCCTTCCCAAACACGCTGGACATGATACCCTTCCTTGCGGATATAAAGCCTGCTAGTTGGTCTACATCTACTCAACGGGCCTCTACTCAGTTCACTGTCGCCTCCTCTAGCCAAGCTTGCACGATGGACGACACAAGTGGGGCGCGCATAGGGACCACCGCCAGCCTTATCACTATTATAAGCCTACTCTGGGCTCTGAAGGAAATTTTTGGCATTTGCTTCGCATCTGGAAACGGCCTTGGAAAACTCCAGGTGAGCACGGCTGCATGAAGTTCTTGCAATCTCAAGTGCTCATTCTTGTAGTCTGAGATCAACGATTTCCAACCGATTCTCTTCGAAGCTGGAAACCATACCCCAATAGCATCAAGTCTACAGCTTAACGCCATCAAAAGTCGCTATGAACAAGTTGTCGTGGAGCTAAACCGAATTACGAATCGCCAGAGAAAGTACAAAATTTTGGGCCGGATATCATCCTACCACAAGATAAAGGCCCTAGAAGACGATGTCAAATTGATGAAGGCTGATTTTCACACATTCGTTAGCCTAAGATCACTGTGAGTGCCTTGTTGTCTGACATGATGCACCGTGGCTTATGACCTCTCTTCAGCGCTCGAGTCAGCGAATCGAAACAAATCAGTGACTTGTCAAGCTCCAATAACTGCTGGAATGCAAACGTTGTATGCAGCTTAACAGCATCATCGTCACAGTCTTCAGTAGCCTATCGTGGAGCCATCGTTGAGGCAGCCGTCTACAACTCGGTATCTGGGATGCAACATCCCGCCCAAAGCGATCAAACAAGCTGCGTGAAATACAACAATGATTGCAACACACCAGTCACCAAGCCTGCAGGGATTCTGGAAACCTCAAAGCACTTTCGTCCGGAGGCCTATACTAATCAATCTCGAGTCCCACGTATCATCCTTCTGAAGGCACACGCGCTAAACCTCTCAGCCTGCTCCATCGTGAATGTATACCATGTTCTATACTTCCAAAACCCAAGAAAATGGTTCCCGTTGAAAGTGATCACCGAGTTACCGAGATCATCGAATTATTGGCAGTTCGCGCAGCTAATTCAGTACAGACCGCAAAAGCTTGGTGCGACTGATTCATTGAAAGCTCCTATGTCTTTGCTTGACAAGCTGGCATCCAGCGTTGATCAGCTGGGTCTTGTTGACGAGGGGAGGAATATAGAAATACAAGCAAGCGAACACTCGGGGAAACATTGCTTCCACACCCAAGTTGTGCTCAGAGACGACCGCCCCATGCTTAGCAACACAACCAACCGTACCGAACAAGATGTGTTCAACGCCATCTACCACATGGGTTGCACCAGAGTAGATGAAAGAGAAGTAGTACGTCTAGCTTGCGTAGATTTACCAGACCGCTTCCTTGCTTTCATAAATGGACACCATGTCGAAGAAGTCCTGTCCATCCATCAGCCACCCAGCCTAAACTTCTGTTACAACCTACAACTTCTTCATCGTCTTCGATCCGAGCCTGGATTTCTTCGCCTCGTTGGCACTGTCGTCGCCAGCGACACTGGATTGGTCAAATCCTACCTCACGCAATGGCCAGACACTCCATGCGAACTGCTGCTTCACCGGGCCAGCACAGGAGCGCAGTCATGGGAGCGCATCGAATATTGGACAAAACAGCTTCTGCAACGAATCAGCTCAGTACACGCTGTTGGAAATGTAGTCGGCAGTTTGTGGTTGCAACGCCCGCCTGTTGTCGTGGACAAACACGACGAATTATATCTTTGGCGCTTTGATACAAGAGTCAATAGATCGGTAACAACGTATCCATTCTACCCGCCTGAGTACCGATATCTCATTCGACATATTGACGACGGTCCCATGCAGACTGAAGACTGCCTTGTCACGCCGGCCTACGATGTATATCAATGCGGCCAGCTTTTATGGATCTTGGCAGCGGGTTGGGCCTCGAGTGAGAAGACTGCGCTCATGTTCAAAGAAGACATGTATCGTGCGCAAGATCAATGGGCTGTGGATCCAAATTGCGGCGCAGATCCGTTACCCTCTCTTCCGCCATCGGTTCCAGCGTGGTTTCAGGATATAGTTGATGCATGTTTCTCTACAGCTAATTTACGACCGTCTTGTCAGGTTTTACTCGCGAGATTTCCGACAGGGAAGTGTATCACTACAACCGACACAACATCATCTCCCTCCACGGCAGAACTTCTCAGCGAAACCACGTTACGTAATTGCCGCGTGCGCTCCATTTGCTGTAGCAGTTGCTGGAAACAAATCTTCAGCATCGTGTACCACTGCAATATTTGCAGCGGTGGCGAATTTGATCTGTGTTCGACTTGTTGGAAGAAAGGACTACATTGCAACGACACCAGGCACCCCATGACTGAAGGTAGGATTGGCGGCATTCGTCCTCCGATAACGCGATATCATTTTGGTTTGGATGGAGAAGGAAAGAGGAAGGTACATGTGATTTGAGAGATTACTTGAATGACTGGGTTGTTTGATGTTGGAGGAGTAGCAGGCCTCAATCCGACATGTTCGGCCCGCCTATCAAGTTTGTTCACGCGCGTTCTGAAGCTAAGCTGCCGAATAGAAGATAAGATAACCTATTCTTATCTTCTATAATCGGTTGCAAGAAAGCTAGTGTTACAGGAACAAATGGGTTTCTAGTCTAAACATGCTCTTATGCACTAGAATCCGTATGACTAAGTACCTTTGCAGACAACATTAACACTAAGGTACAGGAACTTTAATGTTCCTGTACAGACTTCTTAGGCGTGCCGGATATGTTTTCTCTTGATAACTAGTAAGTAATAGCTCCTATCCGAGGCTGTACTGTAGTCATAGTAGTGACAACTTAGGAGCAGTAGTACTGCACTACTACTACGTACTAAGAATAGCAGATAGAACGCGTTATCCTTGATATAATATAGAGGTAGGATCGCGTTTTCTAGGTGTAACAATAACAAGATAAGCCTTAGCAGTTACCTACTTAGAAAGTACTGCTAGTAGTTAGCCTGTGCAGCAGTACTACTGCTACTAAAAGTGGCCACCTTTTGAAATGGCAGTACAATTAGTAGTGTACTCGATTAAGGGTTTAGTATAGTGCATAAGCAAGCTAGGCAATAGCAGTAGTACTGGCTGATGAAGATGCTGTACATTTAATGCTTGCGCAAGTCTTGCGGACTGTCAGATCTAGCCTTCCGATGTTGCAGAAGCGTGATTGTATTCAAGACAAATGTGGTTTGTTCATGTACTTATATGTAAGACGTGCTAAGACTATATTGACCTCTCTGAACGATCCATTGAGCAATGATCACTAGCCCGGCATTCCGGCAGGACCTTACCGGATGGATCGTCAGCCTCGTATACATGTGCTTATCGACCAGGCTAAAGCTGACCAAATCGCGCTTTGCTGGCACGTTGTCACCAATGATCTTACCAGCTATCTTCCTCTTCATCCTCCTCCTCCCAATCCGGCCGACACTCACACCCGGGCACCTTCAAATGCATCACTCCCGTACAGCTCGCCTCGACCAACCACTTGGCCCACTCAATCTCATGATCCGCCACCTGCTCCAGCTCGCCCGTCTCTACACGCCCCTCTTTTCCTTTGACAAGGTGATCCCGCAACTTGAGCGCGCAGTGCGTCGCGGTAGCAGCAACATTGTGGCCGCGCCGATCAGGCTTCTTGAGCGCGGCGCACACCATGCGCTCGAGACGAGCCATGAGGAGCTCGCAAACGGTGCTAGATTCGGAGTACTTGAGCAATTGGCTTGCCATGTGTTTGATCCGGATCGTGTCTTCGCGCGTAGCGGTTGTGCAAGAGAGACGCTTTTGCGGCTTGGCAATGTGGAAGGAGCCGACGTCGCGAAGGACAACGGCGTCGGCGAATGATGTGTCTTGGCGAATAATGGCAGATGGCTTCGTGCGCGTGGTCTTGGTGTTGGGTGCTTCTTTTATGCTCAGATCAACGCGCGCATTCTTCTTCTTGTGAGGGGGTGAGACAACCTCAGCGGGCTCTGCATCCCACTCGCATTCAGTATCGGGATATTCATCCGAATCCATCTCCATGCTATCAGCCGGGCCACCGTAGTCTGGCTTCATACGCTTGCTCAGTAAAGGAGCATAGAAGCTCTTTGTCGGCGTGCGGTCTGGATCTGGCGAGTCGGGCTGAGGAGTTGGTGAGCGTCCGAGGTTGCTGTATAAGCGGCTGTCGTTGTAGCTAAGACCATAACCTGTGCGCTGAGGCTTGATTTGAATGGGAGATACTACGACCGTGGAACCGCTCTCGAATGACAGCCCCTCAAAGCTGCGGTTGATGTCGTCCTGTCGCGGCTGGATACGCGTTGAAGTACGGCCTGGATACTTTACCTCCTTACGATTGAAGCCTGCCGATGAAGAGAAGGAGAACTGTACTTGAGCATTGTCTTGCTGTTGATTTGGACTGCGACGCTCGATGAAGTTTTGAGGGGATGGCCATGGCTCGTAAACGGACTGCAAAAATGGCTTGTTGGGGAGTTCTGATGACAGATCGGACTTTTTCTGAAGAGCGTCAGCGACAAGCAGCGTGATTTACTTCGACAATGTGCTCACCGGGCCGCCTCGCCAGCGTTTGGGGCGTGGATGGCGGTCGAGGAAGCGCTGATGAGGAGGCTCGCTCGGAGGAAGAATTGCATAAATTTTTGAGCGGACAGCTTTTTGCACACTGTATCGTTTCCTGTGAGAGTTCGCTTCCTTCTGCGAAAATGTTAGCATGGTTGGCGATTCGGACATCATGTTTACATACTGGTTCTGTAGATGGCGATAGCATCGACTTGCGCTTATTAGCTGCAGTCATGTTGTAGGCTGACGATGTGAACAAGCGCGTTCTAGTGTCAGGGTTGACTCAGAGTAGTTGACTAGTATAAGGTGTTGATATAAGTATGGAGCTGCTAGTGAGCTGGCGAATGATTTTTAGGGCCAGAGATGTTTTGTGCTAGAGGCGTTTCATGCTTGTTGTTTTTTGTTTACGCGACTAACACGCGACTGCCTGGGAACTACGTCAGTGCTCAACGTCGGAGTCGTGCAAACAGAGTTGAGGTACTCGAAATTAGTGAATTGTGGTATCTCTTGCTCGGCGTTCATAAATCGCTCCAACTTTCGATCCTCTGATATAAAATCGCGCGCTTTCTTTTCTCGAGCTCCTCTTACTTCTTGCCATTTTCCAGCAGCTCAACCCCTGTTCTTACAACGCCGATCGCTGCGCCTGTCTGAATGGCTTCGCTACCACCACCGCTCAGGCGATACTCGATATCAGCCAATCCAGACATCCATGTCACCATGACTTGTGACGGCACGTCATTGTTAACCAACTCTTCACTGAGAGCAGTCAGGATGTCTGCTAATGCAAGACCCTTCATGATCTTCAAATTGTTGACGGTGCGCAAACACTGCGTCATGTCTTGTGTCGATAGCAAGGTGTCGAGGATGTACTTGATGTCTGAAGGATGTGGTGCAGCAATGCAGTCGTAGATGGTGGTTTGAGTGATCTGGTCTCGCACAATGGTACTCGGATCAGGGGCGGGCTTGCCGGGCGGCTGCAGTGGTGTACTTGATGCATGACAAGCTTGTAGAACATTGAGCGCCCGTCGCATGTCACCCTTGCTGAGGGTTACCAGCGAATCTGTGGCGTCTGGAGTGATGTTGACCTTCTCGTCTTCGATAACCTTGTCTACAAGATTCCGAATATCCTGATCCTTGAGCGGCGAAAACCGAAAGCGAGTGCATCGCGATAGTAGGGCGGGGGAAAGCTTGTGCGTGTAGTTGGCAATTATGCAAAATCTGGTGTTAGCCGTGTACTTTTCCATGATCCGTCGAAGCGCCATCTGGGCCGTTGCAGTCATTGCGTCTGCTTCGTCCAGGATAATGAGCTTGAAGGTGGCTAGTGACGATTCTCCTGCCTTGGGTGCGGCGGAGAAGATCTGTTTTGTGCTACTGAAGGTCTTGATCTGCTCGCGAACCACGTCAATGCCTCTGTCGTCGGAAGCGTTCAGCTCGAGCACCATCTGCCGCATGTTCTTGTTTCCGTATATCCGCCGCGCGAGGGCGAGGACGGTCGAGGTCTTGCCGGTGCCTGGTGGTCCGTAGAGAAGGAGATGTGGCAATCGCTGGACGCGTCAATATCGGAGCTTCCGATTCCAGTGCTGGGCCTTACATTCGAGTCGACGAACTTGTTGATTGTGGCTATGATGTCCTTGTGTCCTTCGACATCGTCGAGTGAATTGGGTCTGTACTTCTCCACCCTTTGCACGTTCAGCAATCGCATTTGTGGCCAATGATTTCAAAACGCACCATGGTAACGAGTCCTCTGCCTCGACTGGCAGATTTGCAGCACTCCGCTTGCCCTTCTTCGGGTCACCACCAAAACTTATGGACTGGTCCGCAACGGGCGCATCCACATCCATCTCATCCTCGAAATCAGACATGCTTGATATTGTTAAGAACTATCTGTCCGGGTGGGTAATTTGGTATTCTGGAGAGTTAACTCTGAGGGTTCTGCGGTGCAATGTGTGATGTTTGCGAAAGTTCAGCAAGTGGCAGTCGACGCGGACGCGCCTGGTGGACGCGTTAATTGGGGAAGCGGCGGCTTAGTCACCCCGCGCGAAGCTCAGCCCTATGACCACACCTCTCTCCAAGCGGAGCTCTGCCGTCACCTCCGTCCGCCGCTACACCTCCACACTTTACTTGGACACAGCTGGCTCGCACATATACAAGATGCCTGTATGCAATAATTCCTCATGCGAAGCTTATGCCCGCCAATGCGCCTTGCCGTAGCCATGAGATGCTAACATGCCCCACCAGGCATACCACTCCGTCTTCCTCGATGAGCCAAACCAGCAGCTAATCGGTACGACACTACCACCGCACCAACACATGACCAAGGCGGTCGACGTTGACCTTCTCTAGGCAACTTTGCGCTCCTTCCTCTTCGCACACGAACGCGCGGCCCCGCCATCCAGCTGCCCGCCCTCCCCGCCGATGTAACAGAGCTCACCATCGACACTTCACACGAGTCGTACGACCCGCTAGACGAGATACTTGCTCTCTTCCGTGCCAACACATTCTTCCGCAACTTTGAAATCAAGGGTCCGGCCGATCGCGTGCTCATCTATGGCATTCTGTTCGTGAGCGAGGTATTGGGCAAGATACGACCAGGCATGGCGCGGAGAGAGGCTGAGAAGGTGCGGCTCTTCGCTTTGAAGGGGCGGGTTGCATGTGGTACTAATGCTGCACAGGCTGTTAACAACATTTCCCTCGACACAAATTTCGCCATTCCCGGCGACGCTGGATTCCCGCTGAACCAGGCCTTTGAAGCTCCACCGGACCGGAACTCCGCCGAAGTGCTGCGACAGTACATCATGCAAATGCGCCAAGAGCTGGCCGCACGGTTACTGAACAGGGTCTACGCCGATGAAACAGGCCAGCCGAGCAAGTGGTGGTTGAGTTACAGCAAGAGGAAGTTTATGGGCAAGGCGCTATAAGAGGATGATGGGGAGACGGATGCGCTGAAATGACTCAGTAGAGCGCAGCAGAATACAACCGACCGCTACCAACATACCGTGGCCACACTACGAGCTTGTTTAACTTGTCACGCGCGTTCTATATGCCGGGACATTCACGTCATGATATCCTCTCGTTCCATCCTTGTGCAGATCTAGTCCCATTTCCCGCTAACATAGGAATCAGTTGAGCTTTGCAACATCGAACCCTGATGTATCTCCTAGATTCTTGGGACTGCGGAGAGATTGTCAAGCACTACTGCCTTGAGTCGTTGATTCAGCGTAGTATGGAGCACCTCGCTGCGGGGTGGAAAAGCTTTTCATCGATATTCGAGCAGGGATTGATAATTAGGGAGGACCTGAAGGCGTGGCCATGTTTGCTCGAATCTGTGATGGTAGATGCGCTTTTTAGCAGGGTTTTTGACGGTCCTAAAGGCAGGACTTTTCGGCAGTCATATCATCTGTAAGTGAATTGCACAGTAACAATCGTTTCTTCGTCAGTGGCAAGTGTTGCAGCTTCAAAGTCGAGCCAATCTGCCGCGAAGTACAACTGATGACCCCAGATCACTGATCGCCGATTCCAGCTCAAACAATCGGAAGCTCCTGCCGAGCGTTGCTAAGAGTGGGGGCCGCAATGGCTGCATGACCCAAGAATGTGGCTAAGATGGCATTTCTACGTTCGTTGCCTCAACGAAACACTTTTTGTCGTTCGACGCCTTCCACGTCTCCAACTACCAGATATTAGCACACGCACGACTGATCGCTGGTTCACAACAGGAGGTGCATTTCATGATGTCGCGAGAAATTCGCTCAGAATTGTATAAGCTTGGCCGGCGCCTTTCCGCCCCAAGCGAGGTCAGACCATCCCTCAGCCTCGCGAGGATTGCTCCGGATCCGTACATTCGAGACCCAGCCCTGCAGGTTTATATGCAAGCCAGATGCACGGCCGCATTGGCACATTTCAGAAACCTCCTAATTTTTCAATGATCGCCCGTCCCGGGACACATCGCACAACGCGAAGCAACATGAGAGGGCGAACAATAACAGTGTTGGCCCTGATATACTTCAGACATTCTCAACAGGAATAGATGTATAACGAAGTCAAGTCTTTGACCTGGCCACGTGTAGTGAAAACACAAGGCTGAAAAACACAAGGCTGAGACCAGCATGCTGTCGTATGCGAGCGAGTCCAATCATGTGGAGGTCGTATGTGAGCCGCCAATGAGGAATACGTCCGTCGGCGGGCCCGACACATGCATCATCTCGTGTGTGCAGAGATCCGCTTGGCCAGACACTTTTGGCCCCAACAACTTGGTAACACGCGGATCAAAAGCATGATGCCCCGGCCTTCGTCGCTTGTTTCATCTCTGTTGTGCTTTCCCTGGTTCCAACGATGCGTTTGGCTATCTTCAACGCCGTTTTGGCGCTGGCTGCCGCGCAACAAGCCATACAAAACCCAATCAAGGACTTTTGTCGACGACATCAACAGCAGACTTGCATTGTAGACAATAGATTGTATATCGATGGCGGCCTCGCATATTACGGCACTGGTATCAGCGGTAGTAGCCGCCCAGAGAGAAGTATCACACCCTATATCAGACATGATGGCCTTCACTGATCAATTTAGATACCTGGTTGATATATGGCGACCTTACGCAGCTTAGTTCGGGCGCACCACCTCTTGACGCCAGCCTACCGAAGGTATGCAGCCATCATCAGGCGTAACACTTTGGCAATCCCTGTAGTCCAGGCTGATATCAGATAGAGCCCCGATGTTCCTAGTGTCAGCGGCGGCGTATTGTGGCCGGATAATATCAACAAGCTATTTTACCTGTTCGGTGGTGAATACAGCAACTCAAGCGTTCAGAGCTTCAGCGGCCTGTGGTTCTACGATACTTTGAACAACAAGTGGGACCGTGCGACATCCGATGGCTCACAAGCACAGATATCCTGGCCGGCCTTTGGCGCAACCGCAATTACTGATGAAGGCATGGCATACTACTACGGCGGATATCTGAGCAACAGATCAGTATCTGGTTGGACTGGTCCACCACTCATGCTAAACAGCTTGGCGAGATACGACATGAACAAGCGGACATGGTCGAACCGGACCGATGGGATACCGCGCGCAGAAGGAGCTCTGCAATACATCCCGGCTGGAGATCGAGGGATGCTGATCTATTTCGGAGGGGTGGAGACCTCGACAGGCGGCTTTGTGAGCTATGTACGTGCACTTTTCACAACCTTTGTATCATTACCTTGCTAACGCATGCACAGTCAAACATGAGCGTCAGTGTTTCCTGGTTCACTTCAATTCTGTCTGACTTACTTTGAATCAAGCAAATCCAAGTCTACGATATTGCAAATACTAGATGGTATACTCAGTCCGCCACGGGCGATGTACCTCGAGCAAGACGGGGCTTCTGCTCTGGGATTGTCTGGGCGAAAGACCGCTCCTCTTACAACATGTGAGTAATGGTCAAATCCCCCGAGAGCTACGACTGGACTGACAACGATAGCTATATATACGGTGGCATCCTGCAGGATGGCACGGCCGTTGGAGATGTTTACATCCTTTCTCTGCCTTCCTTTACGTGGATCCCTGTAAGTTCTCGTCAGGAACCGTTCTCAATGCATAATTCTGACAGAAGAAAGTATTGGGAAGCACCGGGTAAGATGTGGTTCGGTGGGAAAGCATGGGCGACCTGCAGCGTCATCCAGAACTCACAAATGATCGTTATGAGCGGCTTCTACACCAATGTAACGAGGAATGCTTGTGACAAGCCCGAAATTGGCGGGCAGTCGACTTTGATGCTCGGGCAAGAGAGTTTGGAGAGAGGAGGCGTGTGGCGCGGACTCGAAGCCAACATCACCGAATACAGAGTGCCATCTAATATCACAGCTGTCATCGGCGGCAAGTAAGTTCCAAAGTCAAGCGCGCTCTTGTCGACATAGACTGACAAGACCGTAGCACTGAAGGCAAAGCATCTGTGACGGCACCTGCTGCTGGCTGGGCAACGGCTGACCTCTCCAACGTCTTCAATAGACCTTACTCAGCAGTCTCGCGAGTAGCAACGCGCTCCGTCCCAGCTTCCTCTACGCCCACCACAAGTCAGTCTCCGTCTGGTGGGTCCAGCACCAATGTTGGCGCCATAGCCGGCGGCGTGGTAGGCGGTGTGGTAGTGCTCGCCGCCATCTGCACCCTAGCATTCTGCTGCCTCCGGTCGCGTCGCCGCAAACGTGCTGCACAGACCGACGGAAACTTCGCACCAGCTATCGATCCAAACACACGCAGCCCAACAGTCGAAGACAAATCTGTCGCGCACTTCTCCATGTCCCAGGGCAGCACAATGTACTCCCCACATGCACAGGGATCTGCGTACTCACCCGCTGGCTCACCGCGGCCCCAATCGGATATGCATCACTCGGGGATATATCACGAGTCGCCAGTGCATGGTCAGGGGAAATGGGGACAGCATGCTGATGTAGGATTCGCGCCGCAGCAGTATGGCAATCAGCAGACGTATTATCCGCCGCCACAGGATTATGCGTATGCGGGACCGGACGCGCAGGCTATGAGTGCGGAGTTGCCGAGTACGCAGACACCGATGAGGCCAGCAGAATTGCCGAATGTGAGCAGTCCGAAGCCGGTGCGTGGGTTGTTCTAGGGAGTGATGGGTGTTCTTGTTACTGTTCGGATATTGTGCTAGTAATGTTTACCATGGATACGAAATGGATATCAGGAAGAGGAATTACTTCAAAAATGGAGAATGGTTGGTGTAGATGATGCGTCCTCTCCTCGGGGCTAAAGATTGCAGTGCAAGAAATCGCGGGACCAATTCAGAGACAATTATTGGCGTGGGTGCCAATGTAGCCGAAAGCAGAGCCTCAAGCCCTGTCTACGGTAAGCGATCAAGTGGTATCGTGCAACCTGTCCGCGTTCTCAGCCTCGTTCCAGTGTCTCCTCTTAGGCGCTAGGAATTGCAGTGCAATTTCCCGTCACCGTCCACTGCGTTCTCAGCCTCGTTTCAGTGTCTCTTCTTGGGCGCTAGGAATTGCAGTGCAATGAAGCCCGAGGTCCTTCGTCCACCTGTCTCGAGAGCAAACTACCTGACTTTGCCCGCTAATCAGTTCAAAGCGCACTCCTTTGCTCCTCTAGGCTAAGGATTGTAGCGCACTGCCTCAGGTATCATCTCCACTTCGTGATTCCCAATCACCAATATGACATGACAAACCCCCCACGATCTATTTGGGCGTGTTCACAGCCTGGTCTTCGGCCATCAATGGCGGTGCAACACGCTCCAAAGTTCGACAGTGGATTTGATGCGCAATTACATAAGCGACTTGGAAGACATCCCGTGTCCCTCATCTGTGATTATATCCAATCTACGACCGACTTCTCACAGTTGATGGCTCCTGAAATTCGGGTGGGAAGCTTGTACCGCCAACTACACGTCCGCGGTATGATACCTGTCTTTGCCACTCGTATCTTGTCATGTTACTTTCTTGGTTGATGCATCGACTCTAGTGCTACTAAGCAAACATGCAGCTCTGCAGATCGCCATCAGATGCATAGCTATCCTATGCAGAATTGCAAGAAATTATTGATGATGATATCATATTCATTGAGGCTGATAACATGTCATTTAGGAATCTGTACCTCAAGATTCTACCATATCAAGACGCCAGGATCTTCGATTATGATTGAACCGCTGTCTCTGTGCCAACCTTTCTCTTCTTCTTGCCGTGATGGCCTCGAGCCTCCACTCGTCCTTCAATCGGCAGGACTCTCGTGGCTGTGAATATGTAGCCTTCTGCACCACCTCTGCTTGTCATCATGGGATGTGTTCTTTGAGGTAGCACTTGCCACTGACGTGCGCGCGCAGTCTGCAAGCTGGGCGCAAGTAACAGCGTGGGATTCAGCGGAAAGTCATCTTCTTCGTTCCCACCCTCGGTCGTGCTATCATTTGTTTCCGCGTCGTCATCGTACCTGTGCTTCTTGCCATTCGTTTGTTGCGGAGCCTGTGATGGTGGGCCGAACTCGCGAGCAATATATGCGGTGCGGCGCTCTTTGCTATAGTAATCACACAGCTCAACCAGTGGTTCCACATTCTGATTGTACACGACAATCTTGCCACCTCCTCGTACCAACGGCACCAACTCTTTCAGCACGGTCTTGGCATCCATGGCTGTAGCCACCACAAGGCCATCGAATCCTCCAGCCCTTGTTTCGTCGACTACAGTCTTCACCCTCTCCCATCTTCTCCGCTTTCTGTAGTATGTACCGCGCTTGCTACTCTTCATGGTTGCCAGGACCTCGTCGCTGATGACATCAGGCTCATCATACTGGGGATCGTCTTCGGGGTGGAGGAGGGAAAGCCAGGAGAGAGATTTTAGATGTTTGTGAAGGGGATGTGATGGAACCGATGCGCCATAGTCGTAGCCAAAATATTTGAGATATGACAAGTTGGGCTGGTTATTTGGATGGAGAACAGTCAGTGTGTTGGTTTTGGCTGACATTTGCGGTATATGGGGTCGTGCTATTTTTCTGGGCTGCGCAGGTGGATCTGATGCTCCTGATGTTACATCTTTAGGATGTCGTGGATCTGTGGCGGATGCGTCTGCGTCTGGCATAGTGGTATCTACTTCGCTCGGCTGGGGTCCTGGGGGAGGTTCCGAGGTGCCATTCTCGTGATGCTCTGCTGGAGCGTCTACGGGTGCATCCTCGTCGGATTCGTCGTCGTCCTCATCGGGGTACAATATGCCCATGCGCTCCGCCAAGGCTGCGGTAACGAGGCCGCCAGTGTCGTCTACTACTAGCCATCTCCCTCCTCCTATTTGGCTGATACCATCTTCTGTCGTTTGTATTCGAGTGGTAGCGCCGCAGTGGATGTTCGCCCAGCTGCAGATGAGTCCGAGCAAATCCTCCCGTAGCTCCATGATTTTGTACGCTTCCTTCTCCAGCACATATTCTGTCAGAGTTGCCACATCCAGAGGAAGCGCCGTGAATCGCTTCAGGTACTTCCTCGATTTCCGCAGTGTGTATTTCGCCAAAGAGAACGATGTCTTCTCGTCAATTGCGTTGTGCGACGCCATGATCTTGGCAATGATGTCCTTGCCGGAGCCGGTGCCAGCCTTCTTGAGCTCTTCGATCTCATCCATGCTGAGCTTTTGCCGCGATGCATCGTCCACGGTCAGGCGGTTGTTGCGCATGATGACCTTGCCATCGTCGCCTACAATATCGAAGCCAGCATCGCCTTCGGCAGTCTCGTCGCCTGTTTCAGCGACGGGAACTTGTTCGCTTCCTAGTGCTTCGGCGTGCAGCTCTGAGGCAGGGACAACGCGCAGTTCGGTCTTCGCTCGGCCATCGTCTTTGTCGAGCAACTCGTAGGTGAGGTAGTAAGGGCGTCCGAGGATGAGATTCGAATTGAAGGTGCCGAATTTACCAAGGTTAATGCTTCTGAGGGGACATCAGTGACTGCGACCACGTGCAGCGCGCAATGGAGGGCTCACTCCGACTATGCGACGTACGTATTCGGAGTGATTTCGAAGATCTTGAAGAGGCCTGAGGGAAGCCGCAGCGCAACATGCGTATTGGGTCGGATGAACGAGTGCATCGCTCCTTCTGGTATATTTCTGCGCGACTGCCCAGGACGGTGTGTGAATTTTGCCGCACTTGGCAAGGTCGACGTTGCGTGAAGCGTGAAGCTCGCGACTTCTACTGATTCGGGTGAGTTTGATGCACGGCTAAGAGCACCAAAGTTAGTTTTCTCCGCCACCCGTTGCAGCGCCCGCCAACCGCCAAAAAGCCGCCACAGGTGCTGAGCCACAGCGTCGTCATAGGCCGCTCTTGCTGTCGCGATACTCGGCTCCTGCCTGCCGCGTGTACCACTCCGCAACACCGCAAGCTCCCGCCACATGTTTGCACTGCTTCCATCCTTCTGCGCTGTCCTGTATTCTTCACCTCGTCCACGATACCTCACCTTTCACGCGCAAAGTGCTCCCCGGGGCACTTCGCGGTACTAAACAGCCACGACACAATTACCTCCTCCAACCATGGTCCTGCGCAAGGAAGAGCCAGAGTCGCAGGCGGGACTCGTCCCAGCACCGCTGTCCAAAGCTAATCCTCCATACCCGACTACACCCTTGGAGGAGCATCCGCCCACCCTGCCGGCCTCCGCTGATGCGCCATACTCGCCCGATCTCAACAAGTCACCCGCCTTCAACTTCAAGACGCTCGAAGAAGCAAAGGCACAGAACAAGACGCAGGACTCGGACTCAGACTTCAGCGATGACGAGTGGAACAGGTCCGACGATGACGACGACTTCGAGCAGGTCAATGCCAAAGATGTGCCCGATGCTCTGAAGCCTGCTGGTGGAAAGCACCCCATGCCCAGCAACAGCCTGCCGGACGCCCTACGAGCAGGGCCACCCGCCGGTGTCCCGATCAAGCGGTCGCTCGAGAACATCTCCCCGATGCCGACAGGCGCCAGCGCCGCTTCGTACGGCGCAATGAGCACCGTCTCGGACCAGTCGAACGGGTCGATACCGCTGCAGACAAATAATCCCTACCTCAAGGTGCAGCAGACAGGGCAGAGCAATTGGGGCGGCGAGTCCAGCCAGCAAATATGGGGGGACTCACAGGGCCAGGGCACAAGATACGATGAGCCTGCCGAGCTACCCGCCTCGCAGACACCCACCACGCCATCGCATGAAATGTCCAACCTCGCGCTCAACAGCAGCATACCTCCAGCACCAAGACCTCGGTCACCAGATCAGCCGCCCCTGATCGCCATTAATTCGCCGACCCCATTGAACAGCCCACAGTCCACCGATCCACACCGCGACTCGACCGTATCAAACCCGTGGGAGCCAGGTACGGATGTCACCTCGCTTGACGCTGCAGCTCGTGGCCATGGCCTGCCTGATAGCGCGCACCATCAAGAGCCTCTTCGAACATGGCAGGAGCAGCAGGATTGGGAGAAGAGTGAAAGAGAACGGAGGCAAAGGGAGGCACATGCTGCTCAGGCCGCAGCTGTGCAAGCGGAACAAGAGCGAGCTCACGAAGATAGCTTCCACCGTGCCGAACAAGTCCCCTCGACGAATCCGTTCATCGCCCCACCACCACCAGCGGGCATGCCTCCTCCGCCGCCACTAGCCTCGAACGAAGAGCAGCCTCCAGCCCTGCCCCCGCGCAGATCACACGAAGATCAGGCCCCAACGATGCCTCCACGGCCTCTCAATACTAGCGTGGGGTCAGCTGTCAGTCCAGGTCCGGAATCACCCAACACGAGGATGAACAGGCAACGAAAAGAGCACTACCAGATCAAGCACATTCGATGGCACGACGTCAACAAGCCTGGTATCCGCACTTCGCCCATCTTGACGCAAAACCTCAACGGTCCTTGTCCCCTGCTTGCACTGGTGAATGCACTCGTGCTTTCCACACCCGCTGGCATCGAGACTGCGTTAGTAGAGACACTCCGCACTCGCGAGCAGGTCAGCTTAGGACTGTTGCTGGATGCCGTTTTCGACGAGCTCATGTCTGGTCGGCGAGGGACAGCCGCGCAGGAGCTCCCAGATGTCAGCGATCTTTACAAGTTCCTGCTAGCTCTGCACACTGGTCTCAACGTGAACCCTATGTTTGTGCCTGACACAGATAGCAACACTGGCAGCACAATACTGACGAGCCAAGGCAATGCTGGCGGTTTTGAGAATACGCCAGACATGAAGCTTTATCGTACCTTCAACATACCCTTGATGCACGGCTGGCTTCCAGAAGCGACCTCGGAGGCTTATGCGGCCTTCACACGAGTCGCCAAGTCGTACGAGACTTCGCAATACGTACAATTTCAAGAAGAAGAGCTTGACGCGAAGCTGCAGTCGGGCGAGCCTCTGACTTCAGATGAGCAGCAAATGTTCACCGACATACACTCCATCAAGGAGTTTCTCAGCAGATGGCCGACTCAGTTGACCGATCACGGCTTGAAGGTCATGAGAGAGAGCATCCAGCCTGGTCAAGTGGCCATCTTATTCAGGAACGATCATTTCTCGACTCTCTTCAAGGATCCTCGTACAGATAGACTCCTCACCCTTGTAACAGATCAAGGGTACTCCAGCCATGATGATATCGTATGGGAATCTCTTACCGATGTGAATGGCCAAGGGAGCGAGTTGTTCTCTGGCGACTTTC
This sequence comes from Paraphoma chrysanthemicola, assembly GCA_020744225.1. NCBI lineage: Eukaryota > Fungi > Ascomycota > Dothideomycetes > Pleosporales > Phaeosphaeriaceae > Paraphoma > Paraphoma chrysanthemicola. Next base: position 1,255,989 of record JAGMWG010000009.1, on the reverse strand, counting down.
GAGCTGTCGGGAACAATAGCATGCCTTCCCAGCCAGATCAGGTCTATAATGCCAGCGATGTACACGACAGTCAAGGCTGGACAACCGTGCAAGGTCGTCGCGGAAACGAGCCTCAAACTGTACAGGAAAATTTCGATACCGCGGGCGTTACGTCAACACATCAATTAAGTAGAGCCGAGCAGGAAGACCATGATTTGGCTCTGGCATTGCAACTGCAAGAGGAAGAGGAGGATCGCGAGAGGCGCGAAGCTGCACAGCGCGAGCGCGACAATCAAGCGTCTGTGAACGCGATAGCAGTACAATCCCAAGCCCGACCAAACAACCGCCGTACTTCGCGCGGCGAGAACGCTCCCGTCATTCCACCGCGTCGCAATAATGTTACCACACATCGACCGGCGAATGAGCCTGTACCACCACCAACCTATGAAGAGGCAGCAACGAGCCCGCAGTACCATCCGCCGCAGGGCCATCCCGCCAACCCAGCAGCACCCCTGGCACCTCAGAGCAGCGCTTATCAGGCCAACGGCGGCATGCTTCCACCTCGCCGTCCTGGTCGACCGATGGCAGCGCCTAGCATGCAAGGCCGACCTGGGCGGCGTCAAAGCGCTGGGACGGTCGGACAGAATCCACACGAAGAGCGGGAGCGGTGCATTGTTATGTAGGCATTCGGCGCAGCTTATATCATGTGTAACTGGATTGGCAGGGTGAGATATGGTGGCTGGGCAAGTTGACTGATACCCCTTTTCTTCAACGTTCTGTTTGTGAGTTTGACCAAATTTTTGGTGTATGAGTAGATGTCCTGTAGACTAGGTAATGGTACCAACATATCACACAATTAGAGCACTTCTCGTCGACAAGTCCAGACCTCGTTCGACCAAAATGAACACATCGAACCGACCTCTGTGGGTACTGAATTTGCTATCAGTCTATTAGCCCCTATAGTCTAAGGGTTCGTCTCGGATTGAGAGCTCTGCGCACCTCCTCACCTTATAGGCTCTTTTCTTGCTTCTGTCCGTTGTCTGCGGTCTAGTTGTACTTGCCTATACAAGGAAATACAGAAATCGCGTAGACCCCATGTACACCTTCCTCACAACCATCTATACTTTTGTCAAATTTCAGCATGCCTACAGTTTATTGCTCATCCGACTCAATTGTTATGGCTGGTTAGCTATCCAATCATGATCATATAATACACTTCCAGGGGCAAATCTTAGATTCTCTACGTCATTGCACTGATTGCAGCATTTCACATCTGACACTTGCGTACCATAGACAACCATATCATACATGGGAAAATGAAGTTTGGTGTCATAACCGTGTGTTGGGAATATATTTGTCGTCGCTCGGACCAAAAGCGCTCTATGAACCCGGAGCCGGAACCGCGGGGTAATGCCATTCGACCCCACTCCGCCATCCCAGTACTATTACACATGACGAATGTCAGACTTGTTTATGCCGCTCTTTCCGGCCATCTTGAGCCCTGGAGATGCAATCGTGCATTTGATTGTTCCGTATCTCAAACTAAACGTATAATATAAGCATTCTATTCGTCAATTTTTGATACATTCTCCGCGACGATAGTTTAAGGGTAGAATTGAAGCTTCCCATGTCCATTGCATAGTCTGCTTCAGGCCCGAGTTCGAGTCTCGGTCGTCGCAAACAAACCTCTTTCGATTTTGCCTTTGAGGTGCTGTTGATTTGTTTTTGCTGTACTTGGGGTGCAAGATAATCCTAGGTTGGATAACTTGTACATACCTAACACAGTGAAATTTGGGTGGTTTGAGATGGCTCTGAGGAGAGATAAGTCGCATTGGCTCTGTGCGTGTTAACAAAGACTTTTCTAAGTAAGGGGGGGTTTTTTTTATTAGCGCTCCTTAAAATAGCAGCAGATGTTGTCCGAAGTACTCGGGCCCATTTGTGAGGAACACTGGGATTGTAGTGATGCGGGAGTGAGTGCACAGAACCTGTTAACAGCTTTGTTGAGGCGGATTAGGTTTATTCCTCTTCCCGACGTGCTCCTCTTGCTTGTTAAGCTGCAGAGCGTTACAGTAGAGATCACCAAAAAAATTCTAGATTCGCAGAGGCTCGCGACAGTTAATGCGCATATGCTATTGGATTTGCAACCTTATGATCCTCAAATTCTACACGAGGGTCGATCACTTTCGCATTTCGCCTTTCTCCGAGTCCACCCCAACCAAGGTCAATGTATCCGTTCCAGCCGTCGGCCGCCTTATCATCTTCTCAAGTTCGACCTCCTCCTGCACTTCCGTCAGTGACTCTTCCGTAACGGTAGTCCCCGATTTTCTGAGTCGTGACTTCACAGCTGGACGTTTCCGATCAGTCGCCCTCAATGCAAGCGACGAATCAACAGGAAGCTCATGCAGCTTTTCCCGATGCAGCGTGATGGGAACCTCTTGTTCAAGATGAATCCAATACCCTTGGTTTTGCGCTTCGAATGCGCGCCGTTGCATCTGATAAATGCCGTCTTGCACCCAGCGGTCTATCCGTGGTGCAAGAGCGGCACGGAAGCGTGACATGAAGATGAAGAAGCGCAGGATTAGAGTGTTGCATATCGTGATGATCAAAGAGAATGCAGTGACGAAGGTCAAGGCGAAGACGTTGATGTTGCTGTCGCCCATTGGTTAGCCCTTCTTTCGGTGAGGAAACAGGCGATCACTCACGCAAAGCCACCAGACTTCCGCATCTTCAAAGACTGGCACAATTGCCTATCGCCCTCTTCCACAACAGGCTCAGTATACTCATTGGCAAGCTCGTCAAAGACCGAGGGTCCGATAATGGCGGCTGCAATCAGCGTTTGGTAGCTCGCCCAGACACGAGATTCCCAAGCGATGACCTCTCTGATCCATTGATCGTCGGGTAAGCCTGGGGATGTCCGCCCTGTGACTTTACTCTGAGCCAATACATTTTTGTATTGAGCACCTTCCTTGATCTTGGCTAGTCGTGCTATAGAGCGCAGCAATTGCAGAAGGCGAACTTGAACTGGTTTGAGATGTGGGAAATCTGCCGTAAAGCCGTCTAGTGGGCTACCTCCTGCGGAAGTGCAGAAGTCTGTTGTGCCAGCTCGTGGTACGCAGTATCGATACTGAAGAGGTTAGTGCCTTGCACTCACAACTGAGGAAAGGCTATCATACCTGCTCCGCGCATCCAATGACGCCAGCTGCATTATCGGAGCGGTACAGTGGGACACCAGCATGGCTACCACCAGGCAGATAGATCCACTCTTGATGCGCTGAGAACAAGGGATCGTTCACAGGCTTCTCATACACGACGTCATTAAGCCAGATAGCCATGAGAGACAAATCTGCGTCAGATCGTCGCATTTCGGGAAGGGTGTTGAAGCCCAGCGCGGTATCGTCTGGATGGGAATAATTTACAGCGCCATCGGAGCCGTAAGATTGTTGACTTTCGGTCAAGGTTGCAGATTGGAGGAATGTAGCTTCTGGCCTCAAGATTGGGTCAGTGTCACGGAACGTTCCATACTCGATCGTGGTCTTCGTGTCATTGAATCCACGCGCTGCCCACCAAGATGCGTTCCTCGTAACGACGCGATCCTTCATGGGCAATACACTGCAGACCGTCTTTCGCTGCATCTTGATAGAGTCCACTTGTGCAACATTGATGCCGAAATGAGTTCTCATGTCAACAATTCCCGAGTCCATAGCTAGTGCCGGCAATTCGCCACCATGGCACATTGACGCGTCCCAAGGACAGGGGGCAGGGGCAACGCTAAATGATATGTTCGGTCGGCTGAAGGTATTTCGACACGGTGCAGGTAGAGATGTGTTATACTTGTAGCAATTACGAGCATACGTGTCGACTGTGTCGTCAATTGACGCCAGCAATGTAGAGGTGGTTCTGTTGGCGTACACTTTGGTGTAGTTCATCCTTCCACACATCGGGCTGTCCACTAGAACCTCTATATTGGAGCTGTCGATGGCGAAGGCGGTTGAGATACCAGCTGCGATGGCTGCTATGGCAAAGCACAAGGCCACCAGGAAAGTAGCCAAGCATCGAAGTAGGGCCCGAGGTACTTTGTTCTTCCAAGTCCATGACAGCTTCAGGGTATCTGCCATGAGTGCTGTAGGCGTGGGCATGGTTCGCAGCAACGCTTGATGCTGCCAAAACAGGCCATCGGCATCCTGACCATCCGCTTGGTACTGATGGAGGAGGAACGTGAACAAATTCCAGAGTTGAGCTGTGCCAATCGAAGCAAGAATGGTGAGCAAGGCCACGATGACCGTGCCAGTGCGGGCTTCGACGGTGAGGGTTTGACCCATGACTTGGCCATGGCCGCGATTGATCCAAAACCTATATCGTCAATCAAATTCCGGGGGGCGGCAAGCTTGGCTTACCCTTTCTTCACGAAGCGGTCTTCGATCTCGGACATGATGAAGGACGTGGACGAACTCAATGGGCAAGAGAGTGTGCCAGCTGAAATGTTGAGGTTATCGTGCAAGTCCTATACTCGTGTCGAAATACAAGAGGTATCGTGCGCATTAAGTGCAAGCCAGCACGGCTCTTTCGCCCATTTTGGATGCCATGGACGCATCCGAATCTACGCAGACCTTTTGTAGACGTGCCTGCAGCGGCCCTGAAATAAACCTTCGGATCTATCCAGCATGTATCAAGCGGGCATGCGGTTTAGCGGCAGTGGCAGGCATTCGATATGAAGTCCCACTAACCGTTCGGCCAATGAGTTGCTGATCGGGATATTATCCGGCCGCATTGCCTGCAAGTGAGTTATGTGATTCGCAAACATGGGCCAGGGCACCAGCCCATGTACGGATAAGAATAGAATGTGCCATGACCGATTGAGCTCACTTGCCCGTGGTTCTACTGTGTAGGTATGTTTATCATGTCCTAGCACAGTAGGCCAATGCTTCGGCTGCAGATGTCAAGTATCGATATGTCCGGGAGTCGAACATGAATCACTCCTAGCATGGCAGACGCCTTTTGATGAGGGAAATACGAAATAGACAGCTAGATGACCAAGACGGCATCTTTGGATGGAAGGATTGGGGCGTAGCGGCCCGGTCCGGATCGATCACATTGCTGCGGAAATGCTAATCTCCAAGTGGGCGCGGGGTTGGCTGACTGATGTTGAGCCTTGAGTGGGACTGCCCGGCCATGTCAAGTGAAGTTGAATGTGGGTGAGCGGCTGAGGTTGGCAGGTGGGATGGGATGGATTGACCCCGCTAACGTTAGGGCCGCTCCTGCGTCATTCCGTCCCCAGCATCTCCTGCAAGTTTACGCTCCACGCAGACCAAAACACAGCACACTTTCCTTGCCAACAACCCCCCACAATGGCCTCGAAACTAGAGAAGACAATACAGCGACAACAGCAAAAGTGATCTTGGCGCCCCACCGAACCGTGCAACGCCGCTAACGCCGCCAGAATCGCCGAGGGCCAGTTCTACGAAGCGCACCAGCAGCTCCGCGTCATTGCCTCGCGCTATGTGAAGGCACAGGACTGGGAAAACGCGACCTCAATCCTCCACACGGGCGCGCAGTCGCTCCTGCAGGCCGGGCAGGGCGGGTCCGGCGGCGATCTGTGCATTTTCCTGCTGGATGTCTTCAACAAGGGCGAAGTCAAGCCAGACGCGAGCAGTAAGGGGAAGCTCCTAGGCCTGCTGAGGGCATTCCCCAAGGATGAGCCGACGAAGAAGAAGTTTGTCGGCGAGATGATTGGCTGGAGCGCAAAGTTTGGCGAATATCCCGCAGGCGACCCGGAGATACACCACGTTGCGGGGAGCCTATATGCAGATGGTATGCACTGTCTTGCTGCAAGCCTCTCGCCGTCAACTCACTTACCGTCATGCAGAACTCGAGCCGTATGAGGCCGAGCGACATCTCCTCCTCGGCAACCAAGACTCGCCGTCCACGCTCGCAACCCTCGAATTCGCATGGTACGAAGCCGATGAGCCGCATACCGCTCCCTTATACTGCGCCCGCGGCGTACTGCCCTACCTCCTCACCGGCAATCTGCGCGCCGCGAACAAGTTCTTCCTCCTGTTCACAGCTTTCCTCTCCAAGAAGCCCGGCCTCAACACGCAGCAAATATCGACATCTGCCTCAGATCTTCGCACATACCCCACGTTACCATTGCTCAACTTCATCGGCCTCCTACTGAGGAGCGTGGAGCGAGGCGACCCGAGTCTGTTTAGACAGCTCAAGAGCCATTACGCAACAGATCTGAAGGAAGTAAATTGGAACGAGGCTCTGGACCAGCTCGGCGAAATGTATTTTGGCATCAAGATACCGCGGCAGGGCAACCCGATGCTGGACATGCTAGGCGGCATGTTCGGTGGCGGCGGTTTTGGAGGAGGCGGCGGCGGCGGTGCCAAGAAGGGCTCAAGCACGAAAGGAATAGCACCAGCAGCGGCAGGGCTGGACTGAAAGCACGAGAAGCAAGAAGGCTAGTGGGTCTGACCCACGGGATGAGACATGCTGTTCAAGAAGTACATATACCACCGTTCGACTACTTGGCCCGGGGTAGACCGCCTCGTGCTCGATAACAAACATGGAAATATGCCGTCCAGGATGGCTTTTTGGCCTCAAAAGTGTCCTTGACCATACTCCTACCAATCCTTTACCATCTTTACTGCCCTTGAAGTAGCTTCGACCACACCAGCCATGGCTTCGAGCTGAAGCAGAGGCAAAAGAGTCGGTAAGCTTACGCTGCACTGCAATCTTTAGCGTGGTGGACATCTCATGCGGCTCCTGCGGTGTTACTAGGCACTTGCTTCATACGAAAGGTTCGCATTTCGCTGCCAATGGCCCGCCACCAGCCCTAAATCTTGCTTTTACAAATAGTCCGTGTCGATTGGACTACGGTTCAATCCCGACCAGAATGCGGTTCATTATTTGGCCACAAAACGGCTTTGCGCCCCTGCACTGCAATATCTATCGAGTTTGAAGCTCTGCGTTTCTGCCAAGATCAGCGCGAACGATCCTAGAGCAGAGAATATAGAGTGAGATGCTTCTACTCCAGACACTTTTGTGTCCAATTCCGACTGAGGGCATTCTTGGTGGGTATACGAGCCTTGCATCGGACGCCTTGGACGTGTCCGTAATTACCATATTCATTAGAAGCAAAAGAGACTTGGGATATAATGTTAGCATGGACTCTCATCTCATTCGACGGCAACGTATCAACAAGATCGCGCGGCAAAAGGCGGTGTTGGTGTTTACAGTTCATTGTGCAGCTGTGCCTCACAAGACGAGACTGCGCCACTGTTGAACCGCCCGTGACACCTCCAATCTGAAGAGCTTCAAATGAGTCGACACGCCAATGAGTTGACACCTGTGACCTCTCTATCCACTGATTGTGTCGCATTGTTTGTTTCGTACCCCAGGTCGTGGCTTGCCAATCACTGAGTTCACCGCAGCAACCCCGTGGATGACGTGTCGACCGGTGAGCGATTGGCGCCTGGCTTTGGAGACATACTATCGTGTTCACCTCGTCTGCCTTGCACTTCGTGTCAGCCTTGCCTGTTCAAGTGGCGATACAGCCACAAGCGAGACGCTTGTGTCTCAGCCTTGCTGCAGGTGCAGAAACTTGATGGATTTCCCAGCCTTGTCCGAGCACACTCGATCGACAAAGGGATTGAGCGACGTGAAGTAAGTGGTCATCATTAGAGTTATTTTATAGAATTTTGATCGTGATAGAGTTGGTATGAAGAACCAGATAGAACCAGTGATTGCACATGCCTTCATCACGCCTTGTTGACGAGATTGGCTCGCTCCAATTTCTTATCTTGTAGAGCCCGCATTTCCTGTCAAACTTAGTCAAGACCTTAGACAGCATGAAGAGCATCAAACTCACCTGTTCCACCGTTTGCTCAACCACATACCGTGTGACTAGCACAGGCTGCTTTTGGCCAAGACGCAATGCACGAGCGACTGCCTGATTCTCAACAGAAGGATTCCATTGCGGCTCGACGAGGAAGACGCGATTTGCCGTGGCGAGATTCAGCCTGCTGGTGTGTTAGCGACCCCCGTACGGCAGGTTGAGAGACTTACCCAACAGCACCTGTACCGGTTGTCATGATCAACACACGTAGACGATCATCTTTGGCGAAGTCATCCAGAATTTTCTCCCGCTTCTTCGTGGGGCATCCGCCATCTATCCGCTGGAATTGTTGCAAGTCAAGACCACCCTTCGTAAGGTACCATTGAATAAGGTCGAGCGTGCGGGTCCAGCAAGTGAAGATGATACTGCACATATCACGTCAGGAGTTAACAAGCACTGTTTGATAATGCACCCACCTTTTGGTTTGCCAGATATCCATCATTACGTCAGCCATCAGGCGATCCATCTTTGAAGACTGGCCTTCAGGTCGAAAGTACATATCTTCCTGAGGTGTATGCTTCGAGTGGTGATTGCTTGACCTCGCTTGCCAAAGTGAAGAGCATAGTGGGCATCTCGTCGTGCGCTGCTCTTGGTCACCCTGTGTGTTATCCTCAAAGCATTCCGAGCAGAGCACATGTCGGCATTCTTCAAATTGTTGGAAAGTTGCTCCGGACCCAAACAAAGGCAGAGTTTGCCGACAGCCTGAGCACGTCCTTTCGCCATCTCTACCAAAGGATGCCTCTAGAGCCTCTCGCTCATCGAGTAGATGAAGCTTGCGGCGATTCCACGAGAAGGACTGCTGCCAGGTCCCATGATTGCAGATGATACGCAGCTGAAGCTGAACCTGGAATAAGCCCAGGGTACTCTTCTGATCCAACACGCCATGTTGGTGCTTGATGGCACGCATCATGGTCTTTCGTGTCTGATCATACTGCTCTCTCTCCTCGGCACATAGCGTGATACTGCGAATGATGTTCTGTTGATCGGGCAGATGCAGCACGTCCTTGGTTCGGCGAAGACACATTGAGTCTAGTAGGCGCGTGAAACGCTGAACAGCGAGCTTCCTGCGCCTCTCACCTTCTTCAAAAGGCAAGGATATGAACTTGCGGAACGTGGCAATGCTATGGAATGGTTCGATGCGAAGAAATGCCAGGAGCGTACCAATGTCCTCAAGCCGATTTTGAACCGGCGTGCCAGTTAAACACCATCGAGATCTTGCCTGGATGCTCGCCACAGCACGATAAAGACCAGTGGACTGCCGCCGGATAATGTGAGCTATTCAACGTTAAACAGCAGCTCATTCAGACAGTCTAAGCTATTACCTTCGTCAAGTACAACCCTGAACCACTCGACGCCGTTGATGATGTCCTTCGATGAGGATTGTTCAGAAGCCAGTGTATGATAAGTCGTGATGATGATGTCGGCCTCGCACAGGGTAGCAAGTGACCGCATACGGTTCTGGCCGTGGTACTTGATCTTTCTCAGGGCGCTGAGAGTGTCCGGGTCGAAGTGGCTAGATAAGTAAGCAAAAACCCCCCGACATGTGGCCTGTTACATACTGTTTGAGCTCCAGGAACCACTCGTTTATCATGACTGGCAAATGTTAGGAACGTATGTGGAAGCAGTCGACGGGCGATCTCACGATCTGATGACGCGACGATCAACGTAGCACTCGATCGCGGCTTTTGGCCCCAATTGTGTGCAGAATTCGGTCCAGAATGTTCTGTCGCCCACGCATGCGCACTGTCAAGTGTTCGCAGAATAAGAGCTAGAATGGAGAGTGTCTTCCCCATACCCATCTGAGCACCAGTTCGAGCGTCAGCATTGTTTTGGGTTTGAAGAAAAAAGGATCATTGTCATGCGCATCGCGTACCTCATCAGCAAGGATGCCGCCACCCGTCTCGTCTGGCGGTCCTATTCTAGCTTCTTTACGTAAGTTAAGTCAATCTCACAACGCCGCTTGGGCACTCACATATAGTGTTTGTGACTGCGTGTCGATGACTATGTGACCACCATAGTTAACGCAAAGTTTGAAAACATGTCCCTCGATATGACATACCATGTCTGACCATCGACCTCAGCCGGTTCCCACAGGCGATACTTTTCAGGGATGGGCCCGCTCTCTCGTTGTGACATGAAATCGAGTGCAGTCTTCTGATGGCTGTTACGTTAAGTAACAGCTTTAAAAAATAATCTGGAAGACTTACTTCAATAGAGTGGTCACGAGTCGCGCGTCGCCCTCGAGACCTTGCAGATTCTTGTCACGCGTAAGGGAAGCGTACACCTCAGTGACTGGCAGCGACAAGTGAAATTAGCTGAGACATACGTAGCTTTTGCAGATCAGTATAACATACTCGTCTCCTTCAACACCCTGTGGCTATCCATGTCATCCGGCTTTTCTTCCGTGCTAATATCGGTCTCCGAGAGTTGGTGGTCGCTATTTGAGAGCTTCAGCACGTGAGGATTATCTACCGAAGCTCAAAGTCAGCAGTTTACGCGATGTCTTGGATCCTGGAATGAGCTTCTCACCATATTCAGCACCATTCCTAATATGATCGGGATGTTGCAAAAATATCTTCTGCTGGGAAAGTTCCCGGCCAACGCTTTGCGTAATACACCTAGGGCCATAGATACTAATTTGTCTAAAGGTAGAAGTACAAAGTCAGCACTAATCTCAAAGTATATACATATATTTAGCGTGTCTTTTCGGAGATGTCCGCCCAAAGGCGTTTAGGTGCATATAAGAAAGACGTGTGTAAAGTACGTACTACGCACAATTAGCTAATGTATGGTCGAGAGAACTGGACATGTGTCTTTTGCTCAGAAGTCAAGAACCTGGGCTCTTAGAGCATGTGCTACTCCATTATGCCTGGACCACTGACTTGGGAAGCCAACAAACACTTTATACAGGGGAGTTCTTACCACGCGAACTATGGCACCCTTTTCCTTTACTGCTCTCGAAATCGTCTCGCGAATTGCACGGACTGGAGCAAAAACTTCCAATTCAAGCGAGTAATGCTGTTCAGCCATGCTACTCAATGCCTTCTCAAGCGAAGCATTTACCTCGCCAAGTATACCATCCTCTCCAAAAGTGATGAGGTACTGAAGATCAGATTTGGTCACGCCCATGAGCGCATGTCCTGGTATTGGGCTTGTCATGGGCAGACTCAATCTTCTGTCCAATTCAGCCATGTTACCGCACAGCTTGACTGCTGCGCGAACTACCTGTACAATGTCAAAATTTATTCAACATAAAATATCATCCGCAGAACAGTTCTAATCTGGACTTGATACGGCGTGATAAATCAGTACTTATACCTACTGTTCCAAAGCAGACGAAGGCCTCCTCGATATGAAGGGTTGCATCTGAGCTTGACAATGATGCATCCTCGGCTGCCCACTGCTCAATTGCCTCTTGAGTCTCTCGTAAGGTCTCTGACTCGACTGCGAAAGGTTGACCGTTGTAAGAGACATCATCTATTACCGTGGCAGAGCTGAAGACATCATTGACATATTCATTCCAGGATTGAATTGGTAGTGCGGGTAAAGGCCTTATATACGTTCAGTTTTGTGGCGTGTTCACCACAGGAATTAGAGGCTGACTCACTCATCGAGATATCCATGGTCGTCCCAACCAACAAACGGCTGATGGGAATTATAGCAACTGTCATCATCGTCGTTTAGGAGGTGTTTGAGGGTAAGTGCTGCCATCGTCTCGTGGAACCTCGGAATGCTGGATGGAGCTAGATCAGCCCTGGCGCCTTGGCGAAAGACGGTGACCTTCAACACCCCGAACGTGCAATGAGATTTCGGCTTGTCAACCACGACGACGAAGAAAATACAAGTACTCTGATTGTTGTCAGCTGGAGGACGCAGCTAACACGATTGCCAATGCTTCGCTTCACCTTGTACGTCGGGCGCTTACCGGTGGCCGCCCCTGGGGCTGTGTGAGGTCCTCCAATGCTGCGCACACGCATGCCACCCGGGCGGCAGCTGCTTCAGCCTTGCTCCGCCCACGCTGCATAATGGTGTCGCTGCATGCGCTTAGACACATCATGTGTCTCTTGTACATCAATCAAGGTTGTGGGATAGTTTGCAATTGCTAGATTGCTTGTCGTAGTCACGCTTATCCCGCTTCGCTCGTCGCTCGAAAAGCTTGTCCATTGCTCTACGACGCCGACACGGCACAGAGACACTCACTGTTCGCAAACTACAATCACTCTCGCATACCACGACCGGTAGACCTTAGATGATACCATGGCCACCCCTCCAGCATCCCAGCAGTCCGCTCGATCTTCAACAGGAGCGTTCTCTCAGCAATCTACACTGGTGCCCACCCAGGCAAGAGGCGAAGCACTAAGGACGGCTCTCAACAGGTTCCGTAATAGATTAGAGCCAGCTCAACTTGTGTCATTCAAGACAGCAACGTACGATCAATTGGTCCTCGAAATATTACGAATGCAGCGAGAACAAGGGAATAGCAAGAACTTGATGAATCTCACCCGACTCCAGGCTTTTCTCGAGGGCATGCAGCAGTTGGGAAAAACGATCGAAGTCTTCTTGAATGTGTCAGATGCGGTTGCTTTCGTGTGGGGCCCAATGAAGTTCATACTACTGGTACGTTTGCCGCGGTTTCAAGAGCTCCGACTGATCCATTTTCAATAGGCAGCTAGCGCATTCGCGGAGACATTTGATACTCTCCTCGATGCCTATGAACAGATCGGAGAGCAGATTCCGCTTCTTCCAGACTATGAATCTCTGCATGGCGATGATACCCATATGGCGAACGCTCTCGCATGGATCTACGAAGACATCCTCGTGTTCCATCAGCGTGCTGTTCGCTTCTTCCAAGGCTCGAGTGCGTTAAAATCCCGTCTTTGTTTTTCGGCGCTGACCTTTTGGGGGCCATAGAAGCTAGGCATATCATCAGGGCAATGTGGAAGAATTATGATACCGAGTTCAAGGGTCTAATACAAAAGCTCACTCGGCATAAGGACTTGGTCGAAAGCTGTGCTGCATTATCGCAATACCGTCGTTATCAAGAAGATATGCTGGATCTCAAAGTCAAGCTCGACGGACAAGTTCATCGCCATCAAGAAGACATGCTAAAACTTAATGCAAAGCTGGACGCACAAGTTGAAGAGGAAAAATTCAAGAAGCGCATCAAAGTACGTGAGTGGCTGGCGGTCGGACAACAAGCAATTGAAGATCATGCCGACTTGCAGAAAGTACGAGAAAATTATCCGTCAACTGCCAAGTGGATTCTGGACAACGCTCTTGTAAAGGACTGGATGGGTGTACGCATCCCTACGACCCCTCGTGAGTTTTCTCGCCGCCAACTCAAGAGTTAAGCTACTAATATTTGGCCAAGTTCTCTGGGCTCATGGGATCCCAGGTGCTGGTATGCAGACAATCCGGCATCATAGACATAACTGACAAAGCTAGGCAAAACGGTCTTAGCTTCGGCCATCATTGAAGAGTGCAAGGGAAACACCGATTTCAAGACCGGCTATTTCTACTGCCACGACAGCGACCCCAATAACAATACAGCAATTGCGATACTCAAAGGCATTGTAGATCAATTTCTGGAACAAGAGGTTGAAGATCTACTTCCCCAATTCTACACCAAGCGCATCTCGAGTGGTGACGCGACACTCAGGTCATTCCAGGTGGCTAAAAAGCTCCTTGAGGACTGTTGCGACATTCTCCCGAAGATGTTCATTGTTGTCGACGGCATTGATGAATGTGACGCTATAGAGAGGAGGGAGGCTCTTGAGGCACTCACTCACGTTACCGGCGTATATAATGACAAAGTTCCAGGAAAGCTACGCGTCCTTATAATAAGCCAACACAGTTTAGATATTCATCGAGCTCTCCATAGCAGCGCAAGCTTGAAGGTGGCACCAAGTGTCTTAGCTCTATCTGAGGCGGACGTTGAAAATGATATTAGAGTATACGTGCGAACCTGGGTGGACAAAATTGCCGCCCGAAATACCTCAGAGGAGAATCCGTTCAACGAGGACATGAAGGAGTACCTTCGAAATCTCACAATGATTAATGCCAAAGGTATTCATTGTCCATATTTTGGGTTTTGCCAAATCTAAAGTGTCCAGGAATGTTCTTATACGCCAAGCTAGTATTAGTTAACTTATATGAGTTGAACACGAGGGAACGCGTGATAGACGCCATCAAAAGCGAGAATTTTCCACGAGGCCTCGAAGAAGCGTATACATACCAAAAGAGTTCGTTACTCGTTATGGAAGACTGACGAGCTACTAGATACGAGAGGATAGTAAGGCGCATCAAACAAACTTCCACTCCGGAGGACTGGGAAGATGCGAAAAAGCTACTTGGATGGATGGTATGCGCAAAACGTCAACTCACATGGAAAGAGATACAGGTTGCACTATCGATTGACACTGATAGTCAGACAATCGAGTACGATAATCGGCACCTGCGGAAGCATATCAACGAAATATGCGGGTCTTTGGTACTCATGTCTGGAGATCGAGCTGCGCTGGTACATAGCACAGCGAAAACGTAAGCGGCCAATGCTTAAGACTGCCCTGAAACTAACCTCCCTAGCTACATCACGAAAATTACTAAGGATATCCACGAGCCTACGATAGAATGCGAACTTGCTATCCTGTGTCTTCAGTACCTGACATTTCCATGCTTCGAATTCGATGATCAGGATGATCAACAAGAGCTCCGCCGGTTCATGCTGAAAGGACATTTCGCTTTCCAGGACTACGCAGTTGCGAAATGGTAAACAATTTCTTTGCGACCTATCATCTAAATGTTTAATCTCTTACGAGTGGCTAGGTTCCACCACGTCAACGCTTTTGTAAACAATGGTCGAAGGTTCTTGGCTGAAGCAGTTGCTCCTGACGAACATCTAAGACAGCTTGCTACTGCGATCGATGATTTCATGACCCGTTACGAAGACGAGGAATGGGGTAGCAATATCGTGCAAGACTGCAAAACGACTTGTGATGTCTTCGAACGATACTCTTTCCACGAAGCTCTGCTGTGTCTTACATCTCATATCTACACATTCCAGCAGAAAGGCTTCGATGCGAGACACAAGATAAGCATCAAAAGTCTCGCAGATGCACTGGAACGCAACCGAAAGCTGCTTGAGGAGCTTCCTGACAAGCTCGACATGACCGAAAAAGATGCATACCGCAAGTTCTACGACGAAAATCGGAGATACAAGTGCACCAAGATTACGTGCAGATACTTCTCCCAAGGATTCGTAGATGCGAGATCCAAGAAAAGGCACGTCAACATTCACGATCGCCCCTTCCAATGCGACGTGTCAGATTGTTTAGGCGCGGAGGGGTTCTCGAATGAGAAAGATCTCAAGAACCACACAAGATCCTTCCATCCGGAATTGAGCGATCTTGCTGAGACATTCACCTCATCGACCTCAAAACAGGCCAAGTCGGACCATGCATGTGTCTTTTGCGGCAAGACCTTCACGCGGAACTTCGCCCGAAAAAATCACGAAAAGAGCCATCGTGGTGAAAGAGAGCATGAGTGTCCAGAATGTGGCAAAGCTTTTACGCGTCTCAATGACTGCAAGAGACACCAGAAGCTACACGAACGGGGACGATGATGGAGGGCATTCAGGCATTTTGCAAAGTACAACAGAACGAAACAATGGATTGCATTCTCATACATATGTATTCTTGCACTTTGCTACAAGTTCTTTCTTCAGCATCATGCGAGCTAGTTGGGTGTCAGGCGTCCCACTTGGGGCCAAAACTCGTGTCGTGGTTGACCCCACCCTAGTGTCTAATATGACCCACCAATCAGATCGATGCAAGGGCCGGACTTGTTGAAGTGCTGAGGTTCATTGATAAGCGCGATCGTGGAGCTATGCAATCTTTGCGAACAGAGACGTCTGGAGCTTCTGCTCATCTTTGAATTGTATCTTTCAGCCATCGTCTGCTTACCACATATGCCGGATTCTGAAAGTAGCAAGTTCGGCAAGCACACGCCGAATCTCTGGAAAGAAGCCTATAATGCTCTTGGCGAGGATGAAAAGGGCAAAGAGCGTCTTCAAAAACTCAATACAATCTTGAAAGAGCAATTGGGCAAGCCGAAGCTGAAAGTGCGGTCCGAAGATGGCTACAAGCAACTCCAAAATTTGATCAAGAGGCGATCGCAAGCTCTAGTTGCCAGTCGGTCCTCCGAAAAAGTCGGGAAGATATGCGACAACATGCTCACAATCCAAGAACTCGTGTCCGCGGGCGCGAATGTTGCAGGGCCATACGTCGCAATTCCTGCTGCTGCCCTATTTCTTGCCTTTTCAGTACGCTTTATCCTACTTCCTCGTGTTGTGAAATAGCACTCACGTTTGAACACAGGTGCATCAGCTGTATAAGTCAGAAAAGGAGTCTATGTTCGAGCTAGCTAGAAAGGTGGCGCACTACACTGTGTTGCACGCAACTAGTCCAGATCGTATCAAGAAGGCACCCGGCGACGATCCCCACATGCGTGACCTTAAGAGGAACCTGCACATGCTGTACATTGGCCTGTACAAGACGCTACTGTTGGCCTCTGCGCAGCTAACCATATCCCTATATGGCGACTGGCAGTTTATCAAAAACCTCATGAAACATTACGATTGGGTCGGACAAATCAAAGAGCTCGACGAGCACCACCAGCTGTGCAAAGACTATCGTGACGAGATGATTGCGCGTCAAAACGATCCGCATTCCACGAAGCCGACCAACGACAGGTCAATGGGACCAGGGCCTAGGAACCCTTTGCATTGGGCAGTTGCTTTTGGGGTACCAGAACAAGTCACGCATCTTGTCCAGAAAAATGAGTACCCAATCAATGCTCTAACACCTCGGAAATGGACTGCAGCTCATCTAGCGGCCCAACATGGCAGTTCGAAAATTATGAAAACCTTGCTCACAGCAGGTGGAATTGATTTGCGAATTAAGAACACAGAAGGGCATACGCCTCTACATATTGCTGCCCTTTGCAACAAAGTCGGGGCGTTGAAGCTACTCTTACAACGAGACCGCGAGCTTCTTGGACTTCGTGATGACCGAGGACGGACCGCCTTCTTACTCGCAGCACAGGGCGGCCACGCCAAGGTTCTAGGTGCTTTGAAAGAGAACGGACAAGACTTCAACGAGACGACGCTGAAAAATGGGTGGACAGCTTTGCATCTTGCTGCGGAGAATGGCAAAGTGGACGCTGTCAAGTTTCTCATCAACAATGGGACGAAGAAATGGACAAAAGTGAAGGCTGGGAATCGAGAAGGGTGCACGGCGAAGCAGGTGGCTGAGTTCAAGATGCGGCTTGATGTAGTCGCGATTTTATGAAATGAATCAAATAGAGATAATTAGCATTGGACGCCAATGTGCTATAACAACAGAGTGCCGTTAGTCCAGCCATCATGTATCTTACTATGTCCAATATGGATCAACCTCGCCTTGACCTACTTCAAGGCGATAAATCAAAGGCAGTAGCATGAAGACGATGGAACGAACAATGTTGCACATTCGTTCCGAGTGAGACTCACATCAGAACACGCGTGACTGGTATCACCAATCCGTGCTCGGCTCGTCGACGCTAGGAAATGCAGTGCAGATTGAGATGAGATGGAAACTGAATCCTTGCAAGGTGGAACGTCATTCAGTGGCGCGTGACGTACTTATTGTACGGGTGAGGTCTCGTTTGGTGCCAACTGCTCAAATGGTGCAGGCGGTGGTGTGAAGGCCGTTTCCCAGAAACTGTAGCGTCGATACTATGCACTGATCATTGATAGTCCCTTCGAACTGCGGTAAGTGGCGGCGAGGTTATAGATAACGCATGTGTCATTTCGTCGACATGGCTTGCAGCAATCCTATTCGTCCTGACCCGCCGCGAGCTATGAGCGATGTTTGTGCTGATCAGACTCCGCCCCTGTCAACAGATACAATCGAGAGCTAGTAGCGCCAGAGCACAATCTTAGGTATTAACACAACACTACATGAATTCTAAAGCACATGACGGGTTTCTATTATGCCTATCTGAGTATATTTGTGAATGATGTCGGGTGAAGTCGACAGTCTGCGGTATCATGGTATGTCTGCAAAATACATAGTCTCGAAATTGGTATCATACATGTCTACAATACGTTGTCCGCTTCAATGCAGTTGGGAATAGCTAAGGAAAGAGTAAGGCATAGGCAAAGGGTATGCAACTCGTCGAATGTCCGCTTGTTGGCCTTGTCCCAACCAAATGAACGCCATCAACATCAGCCCATCCCTCAGTATCCACCTTTTAGTGCTATCGAATCAAGGAAAATGTGTTGCTCGTGGTGACATCCCAAGTGCTCATTGTGTCATCTCATCGCTGCCATGCATGCCGCTCGTTGGGATGCCGATCCTGCTGGTGTCTCACTGCACTAGCCCAGTCGTGCGAACCTGGGTTTGGTCCAGCAAGCGGTCTCTGTTCTTGGCCTGGGCCCGATGTCGATCCGGGGGGCAACGGACCTCGCATCTCACCCCTCCTCATCAGATTCTCTCGCATTTGTGCATCTCTCATTTGCATTATTTCGCGCTCTCTTTCTCCTTCCCGCCTGGCGTACTCTTCGCGATGTATGGCTGCCTGCTGTTGCGCCTGACCCTCACGAATACGCTCAGTCAGACTACGAGGAGCGAAAGGGTGTGCCGACTCTTCCTGTGGCCGCTGGCCATAGAAAGAGTGATTGTTCGTCCCAAGGGACGAGTGAGGTGGATGCTGGAGAGTAGGAGCCTGGCCATGTTCCGGCCTCGAGAGTGGCGTATGCGAGCGTTGTGACACGAAACTGCGATCCTGTTGGTGTGTTTGATAACGTAAATCCTCATGCATTGGGTTCGCTCGAAGAGCAGTATTTGATAACTGCTCGTGCAGTAGATCTGCTCTATGCGCTAGCTCACGACCAGTATCGCGATCTGGCGGGTGGCGAGGCTCGAAATCACGTGGATCCCGCGGTCTATATGGCTCTGCTACGCCAGTCGGGCCGCGAGACGACTGGTGAGCGGGATGCTCGTTCGGGGTGTGAGGATTCGAGTAAGACAAGGCCGCATTGTGCGATTGCGAATGCTCATTACGCCCAGAAGATTCTCGCTGCAGTGATACGTGCGTAGTACGTAGATGTGGACTGGGACGCATGCCCACTGGACCACTGGATGGCGCACTGCTTCCAGGTGGATCGACTTGCGCGTACGGATTCGGCTGCAAGATCTGAGCGGAGCCACTTGGCGTTGATGCATGCTGTGAGGCAGTACTGCCTGGGATACCATGACGAGGGCCTTGACCGGATGCCCCGCTAACACTCGGAGTGCGGGAGTGCATGTGTGGAGAATTATACACAGCACCAGGCGGTGGCGAGGGGTTGTGTTGCGGCGCATTGTGCTGCGCGAAGATCGCACGATGGTTATTGTTGAAAGATCGTGCATCGCCGAATGGAGGCTGTGGTAACCCAGCGTGTGAGGACAGAGACGCTGATTGAGCGGCCTGACTATGGCTCGGCTGATATTGTTGTCTTTGCGGCCAACCATCTCGCATGGAAATCCTGCCGCCGCTGTTGGGTGGCGCGTCACTTGTAAGGTCTATAGTTCTACTAGAAGAGGAGGGAGGAAGTGAAGTTTGCTGCGCATATGATGGCTGTCCGTAGGGAGGAGCCTCGTACATCGTGCGTCTTTGTGGAAGCGCTTGTGAAGAAGGCGGCGGCGCTGGGGGCGGCGCAATTGGCAACTGTTGCTGAGGGGTAGTAGTATGTGACGAGGGCCCTTGGTCACTAGTCTTCTTACGCCTGGGCTCTTCTGTCTCTGTGTCATTGAGCAGCGACATTAAATTTGACTTCCTCGGTTCAGGAGCTGGCTTTGGTGCTGGAGTCACAGCCGTGCTATGCCCTGAAGATTGACCAAAATGCGACTGCAGCGGATGGCTCGACGAACTCTGAGCTGGTGCATTGACTGGCGGAGGAGGGTTCCTTTGCTCATCCTTCACAGGCGGAGTCAATATTGTCGAACGTGGCGGGAGCTGATGCGCAGAAGCGAGGTTGTTATGAGACGCGTGGTGCATTTCAGGTGGCTGTTGAGCAAGCGACTGAGCCTGTGATGAGTGCCGAGAATGCGAATACGACATTGGCCGATGCTCTGGAGACCTGAGACTAGAGTTTGAACGCACCGGGGGCGCAAGAGGGGGGATGCCACTAGCACCAAATGGTCGGTGGTGGTTCATCTCCTGTGAAATGCGGCGAGAATGTTGCTGGTGTCGGTGTTGCGCGTCATGTTCCTGCTGAAGGTCCGATCTGGTTAAGCCCTCTCGTTCGTGATGCCCGAAGCTGCGGTACAAGTGTGCTTGGTGCTGCTCCTGCGCACGATTGGCTGAGGACGCATGCTGCTGTTGTAAGGTCCTGGAAGATTGATGTGAAGATTGGGAGGAAGGCCGATTCTCGTGACGGGGAGGTGTCTCATCTGAGAAGAAGCCTGCACGTGGTCCAGGGTGTTGGGGTTTATGCTGAGACAACGCATGGTGTTGTTGGGGCTGGGACCGCTGTGAAGATGCAGGAGGTGATTGCTGCTGCGGCATCGAAGATGGCATGGATGCCAAACTCGCCTCCGGCAAAGGAGCAAAGCCTGGCACAGCAACGAGTGCTTTGCCTTGAGCAGGCGCTTGTGCGATGGTTGAGAATCTGGACGAGGTTGTGGACTGTGGAGGCGTCGTCTTCTGTAACGCAAGCGAATGGACAAGAGGTGACTTGTGCAGCTCAGGTGTGGGCGCAATCTGGCGGGGCAGGGCTGTTTGTGTGCTCTCATACCGTCTCTTGGGAGCTGGAGTGGGTGTGGGTGGTGGGCCAAGTTGATCTCCTCGCTCGCGCCGGGTATCGGCCTCTTGAGCGACTTGCTCGAGATCTGCGCGTCCTGATTCGATCAAACGAAGATACTGGTTCTTGATCATAGTGTGTGTCTTGGTACCCATATGATTGGAGATGGCTAACCAATCAGTTCCAAAGTGTGCAACGTTCTTATCGAAATCTTGTAACTCGGAAACCGACCAATAGCTTGACGGGCCTGGTCGAGCGTTAGCCTGGGCCTTCGGGCGGTCCATAATATTCAGAGGTAGTCCAGACATAGACTCGTTTGAGAGCATGATCTGGTCTTCGAGAAGTCCCGTGTGTATCGGCATCGACATCGGCATCGACATGTCACCAAGCGGGCGCTTGGTAAAATCGTCCTCTGTCTTGACACCTGGCCCTTTCTCTTTACGATCGACTTTGGCAGGAGAGCCAATTGGAGCAGCTGCAAGAGGCATATTCTTGGCTTTACGAGCCCCTTTTTCTTTTGCCGTCTTGCCACGCCTCGCAACCTTGTCTTGAGCACCATCTGCGTCCGTCTGTCGACGTGCACGTCCTGGAGTAGGCGTAGCTGCTGTTGGATCGAAATCAGCTTCCACGCCCCCAAAAGTCGGAGCGGCAGATCTTCGTGGGCGACCAGTTTCTGTAAGTGGGAGTGGCAGTCCGTCTTCTGTCGGATCTGGACGTTCCATGTTGGCGATAGCCGCCCGACCTCGAGCAACACCTCCACCACGTTTCCCCACTCCTTTGCGACGACCCTTCAATTTGCCCTTGTACTCTCTACCCCATTTAGTTGCGTAGTAATGGTTGATAGTATCTTTGTAAGTTCGCTCGGCTCCGACTTCCTTGTACAGGATTTCTGCCAATTTACCCCACTTCTTCGCGTACTGGTCTCGATAGTTCTGAACCATGACTCGATGTTCCTCTTCTGTAAAGTCATCCTCTGGTGGCTCATAATGAAACACGAAGATACCTTGTCCAGGCTCCCTTTGGAAGTTAGTATCGATGTATCTTCGCCGGTCCGCTTCAGATTCGACGATTTCCAGTGGCAAGTCAGCCTCTTTCTCAGGATCAGCGAGCGCTCGTCGTGGATCTTTCTCCTTCTTGCCCATTCGTTCTTCTTCGGCGGTTTTGAGTGATTCAATAATAACTTGCTCGAAGTCCAGCTCGGTGGCCCATCGGCTAGAATGACTTCGACGGCCAGTCGCCGCAGGCAAAGGTTCCAACAAACCAGTCATGGCTGCAGTCGTAACATCCGGAGTTGTAGCCTTCAGACTTGGCTCAGCTGAAGGCTGCCTTTCGGACTCTTCCTGATCCCGCTCCTCATCCATTGGTCGCGTGTTGTGTCGCCATTGCCTGTAGACTGTGGCATAGTGCTGCAAAGTCTCTTGCGTGCCATGTTCAGGCTCAATACTTTTTCGCAACTTCTCACGGATTGCGAGCATAACGGCTTCAGGCAATTGAGGTCGATCCTGTTCGATATCTGACAATGGCGTTGGAGGGCCGGAGCCTAAATATGGCAGACTACTGTAATCTGGCGTAACATCGTACTCCGAAAATGCACCGTGTCGCAGGCGCAGCGCGGCCGTTGCCGGTGCGACCGACCTTTCTTCTTTCTCTTCCGAGACAGCGTCTTCAATGTCCTCCTGCTTCGGCGTAAGAGGTACAGCTGCGATGTCTTCCCTGGAAGGCTCTGCTTGACGTGAAGACGCAGTAGGTTCGTGCATGGGCACGTCTTTCGATATCGTGGTGTCATTGCGAACATCAGGTACAATAGTCTGGCGATCTATGGCTAGGCAATGTAACAACACGACTTCGTGTAGTGGGGTTACAGCACGAAGATGTGCAGCACTCAGATCGATCTTTTTAGCCTCGAGCAATTCTCTTTCGCGGTTGTACTTCGCCTCGGAACCTGCAAAGTCGCCATCATCAAGATCGAGATCATCATCGGAATCCTGAAGCGCCTCAGGGGCAGAAGATGCAGCCGACGCGGAAGGCTTTACCAAGCGAGGGGAGGCATCTGCCATGAATACATCCGAGTGTCGTCTATTCTCAATAGAACCTGGCCTCGGCGAAGGCACCACAGATCGCTCTGCCGATGCCGCGCGTTCCCTGTGCCTGGACCCTTCGAGTGGTGTAAGTGACGTTCGCGAGCCGGACGGCGACCCTGCTTTCGAAACCTGGACACTTTGCATTGGATTGGTGAGCGGATAAGCGTCCAGCCTTGGGGCTTTCGGTGCTGTCCCGAACGAGCGGTCGCGATCTTCATTCGGGTACTCTCGTTTCGTAGGTATAGATGGTCGGTTTGGTATGAGACCTGGCCTGACCCATTGCATGCTCTTCGGTCCTCCGCTAATCGGCGCTCTCGGAGCTGAAAATACTGATCTCTCTGAAGGGGGATACATAGGGGCCGGACGAGCAACCATTTGATTCCGGTCAGCCTTTGGTCCCGTAGGGATATTGGCTGGTAAGCTCTTTGGCGATGTGCTGGCAGCAATAACTCCTCCTGGCCGATGGCCTGCGGTTGATGGCATAGCAATGGGTGATGCATCTCTTGGAGCATAGGACGAGAAGGGCGCCCTCGGAAATTGGGGCGATGCGTTGGCACGAAACGACGCTTGTGGAGCAACAGGCGCTGGTCGAGGCTTGGGCGCCGGGCCTTGTGGCGGTGACTTTGCCGGTGCAGAGGTAGCTGATATAGATGATGCGATCTGAGAGGACGCTGCGGCTGGATTTGAAGGGGCGATCGCTGAAGGCACAGCAGACGAGAGCTGCGTGGGTTGTGATGTCGGCGCTATGGCCTCTGTCCTGACATTCTCTTCGACATGAACTGACGCAGGTACAGGCGCGGGCGCAGGCGCAGGAGCTGTTGGCGAAATCGCAGGGATTGATGATTCGGTACGCGAGGATGATGCAGGTGGAATCCTTTGCTCGGGAATGGTCCCATCCCCAGCAGGACGATCGTGACCCCTGTCCGCTTTGGGTCCGGTAGGTGGAGTAATGATAAGACCCGCTGGAACACTCGCCTTAGGCGCAGTTGGGATTATCGGTGCGGCACTGGCTGGGACTGGGGGTGGTACTGCTGCAAGAGAAGACGCCGGCACCGCAGGCTTTGGCGCCGGCGCAATAGCTGTACTTGGTTTGGCATCAAGAGTCGAGGCCCTCCAGACATTAGATCCAAAGGCCGGGACAGCAGCAGGAGGCGACGAAGCACGTGGAGCATACCTTTCTCTGGACGCCTCTGCGCGACTGGCGAGCAAGGCCTCGTCTTTTCCCGGTTCACGCTTGGCTGCAGAAGGGTCGATAGCGAGCGAAGAGCGCCTCGAGTACGAGTCCCCCTGGGCCCCAAGGCGATCCGAAGGTGAGGCATGGTGAGAGGAATGAGGAGCAGATCCTGTCGGAGTCCCTGGCAGGTAGCGAGAGTCTGGAGGGCCAGTACTCCGGTGCGTATCCAGTGTGCGTGGTCCTGATTTGGCTGCGCCCGCTGGTCCTATATAAGAGTCGTACTCGCGCTGAACAAATCTACGATCATCGCGATCTCTTCTGTCCAGCTCTCGCTCGTCTCGGCGTTCCTCTCTAGGGTCTCGTTCCCGACGCATGGGAGGAGAACGACTGCGCGGTCTCCACGTTCGCTCCCGCGGATCATGATGTCGATCGCGATCGTCGGCGTGGAATGGCCTCCCTCGACCAGCAAAGTCTCTACCTCCACGACCACGCCCAATGCCGCCGCCACGATATGTCGAGCCTGCGCCAAGAGGAGGATCCGAGTATGTCGATCCTGCTGACGGAGGACCGTCTCGTGAGTTCCGCCGCGCGCGATTTATATCTAGATCGCGGGGCGCAAACTCCCTCTGGTCACGCGGGTCCCGTGACTCGCGATTAGGTGATCTTCGTGGTGGGGTTACCCGTCTTTCTCTCCGGTCGAACTCGCGGTCTCGATCTCGCTCACGGTCAGCTCTCCACGAACTGTGCGAGTTGAGGGCAGACCCGCTGCTCAATGGCGGCGCGGTCCGCAAAGGAGTATCCTCACCGCGGCCCGCAAAGCCTCTGCCCCGACCGTCCCGTGGCGCAGAGGGTGCGCTTGACGGTGGTCCGGTTGCTGGACCCCGAGGCGCGTCTCCAAGCGATTTCGGCCCCCGTGGCGGATCTCTAGGCGGGAAACCACTGGATTCTGTGCTGGGTCGGCTATTGGAATCACTGCCTCTCGGTGGGTACCCACCGCCACCAAAGTTGGAAGGTCTCCGGTCACGATATGGCGGTGATCTGTCGCGTGGGTACCGATTGTCCGGGTACCGGTTGGTGGACATTGCGGAAAAGAGTTGCAGGATTCGGCTCTGCTCTCACGTGCACGTGCAGCATGAGCGACGAGTTGTAGTCGGATCTCGTCTGAGGGCAAAGTATAAGTACTTTCACGTTTGATTCTCGGCGTGAAACACTTTTCGAAGCAGAAACCACAGCGACTATTCTCACTGCAGACAGACGCTCGGCGGCTACAAGATAAGTGTCGAATGACGATGTTCCTCTTTAGGCTCGTCCCGATTGGGCACTAGTGCACCGGCCCGTGCTCAAGGAACGAAGGATTGGGGAAAGCGGCCGGTGTTGAATGCGCACGATCCGCGGTGGAACACTTCCAGGGCTGGCTCGGCGCCGGAAGCTGAGATTCGATCTGTTGTCGCCTTGTCCAAGTCCAAAGGATGCGTCTGCGGGTGCAAAGCGCGTTGTTCGCGGCAGTTGATCCGGCCAGACGGTCTCGGGTGGGCCTGGAGATGTGGATGTCGTCTGAAGGTCAACAAGGGCGCTCTCAAACCCCGACGGTCGTCTTCACCCCCGTTGACGTGGCGGTGCGTTCCTTTGCGAGGCAGGCCACTGCCACGTGAGGTGGCGAGCAGGTGGGTCTTTGGGAAATCTGTCGAGTCTTCAGCCGGGCACTGCGCTGGTGCGCGTCGGCAG
Source organism: Paraphoma chrysanthemicola (assembly GCA_020744225.1). Taxonomy (NCBI): domain Eukaryota; kingdom Fungi; phylum Ascomycota; class Dothideomycetes; order Pleosporales; family Phaeosphaeriaceae; genus Paraphoma; species Paraphoma chrysanthemicola. Next base: position 1,230,313 of record JAGMWG010000009.1, on the reverse strand, counting down.
CATGGCGTCGTCGTGAGGGGTCGCTTTCGCGTACGATGAGGATGGTGATGAGGGAAACGTCGACGAGACCAGACACGAGAACGCAGTCGGTGCGCACTGACACACACAAGCCATGACGGACGCTCGCTTCTGGCTTCTGCATGCACGCAAAATGGACCGCGCAACGGCCCCCTGTCGCTCACATCGAAGACGCCAAGGGCGCGCGTGATTGGTGCTGCATTGGAAATGGGGACAATCTTGAATCCAGAAGCCAATGAGATGGGCGGCGCATGCATGCAGGGGTCTACTGTGGCCAGCCGCTGAAAGCCTGAAACCGGGGCCTGTGTGTCAGTCGATGCAATGGACACTGGACGATGAGGCTGCGGCGCACTCGCAACAACGGTGCACGCAGCACGCACGAGCAGCTGGCGGAGACTGTTGGCCTCCGCATTCAAGCCTGGCGCTCGCCGCCCTCGATGCACAGCACCGTCAGCGAGGGCAACGAGATGAGGCAGCTGTGGCCTTGCACGATCGACCCGGAGACTGGCTTAGCGTCGCGCGCATGTGGGGGGCGGGCAGCAAATCTGCATGCTTGACCAAGCAGGCAACCAGTACAAAAGAAACTGCTGGCACAGCCGGCCGCCAGGTGACGCCAGGACCGATCTTCGCATTTGCTCCAGGCCTTCCAATCCCATCAGTCTGAACCCCCGCCTCGTGCAGCGCCCGCCATCATGTCCTCCGCCAGCGACACGGCGGCCCCTGCCGGCGCCACTGATGCTGTCCTGAAGCCATCCGCGCCCATCCCTGACGACGCGCGCGAGGTGCAGGGCATTGACTTCAATCAATATGCATCGCGCAGCATCACCGTCGAGGAGCTCGTGGGAGGGTACGCCAGCATGGGTTTCCAGGCCACGGCGGTCGGCGAGGCGGTGCGCATCATCAACGACATGGTAAGTCTGTTCTCGCCAACGTGCGCGGCTCTAGCGCGTGTGGGCTGCGGAGAACCATCGGAACATATCCGTGCGTTAGGGATCGCGAAACAATTTAGCCGGATTTAGCAGCGACACCATGGTTGTTGCATCGAGCTTGGTGTTTCGGCTAACAGGTGACAGCGCGCATGGAAGGACCCGGAAACAGGCCAGGGCACCACGATTTTCTTGGGCTATACGTCGAACCTGATATCCTCTGGCTTGCGCGAGACGCTGCGCTATCTGGTCCAGCACCGGCATGTTGCCGCCATCGTCACGACTGCTGGCGGCGTCGAGGAGGATTTCATCAAGTGCCTCGCACCGACGTACCTTGGGTCCTTCTCCACCCCCGGCGCCGGCCTGCGCCAAAAGGGGATGAACCGCATCGGCAACCTTGTGGTGCCGAACAGCAACTACTGCGCATTTGAGGACTGGGTCGTGCCGATCCTCGACACAATGCTGCAAGAACAAGAGGCCAGCAAAAAGACCGACGAGCCACTCCACTGGACGCCAAGCAAAGTCATCAGTCGGCTGGGGCAGGAAATCAACGACGAGCGCTCCGTCTACTACTGGGCGTGGAAGAACGATATCCCAGTCTTCTGCCCGGCGCTGACAGACGGCAGCCTCGGAGACATGCTTTACTTTCACACATTCAAGGCATCGCCGGAGCAGCTCCGGATAGACATTGTCGAGGATATTCGGAGGGTCAACACAATCGCAGTCCGGGCGAAGCGCACCGGCATGATTGTCCTCGGCGGCGGCATCGTCAAGCATCACATCGCAAACGCGAATCTAATGCGCAACGGTGCTGAAAGCGCTGTCTATATCAACACAGCGCAAGAATTCGACGGGAGCGATGCAGGAGCTCGGCCTGATGAGGCAGTCAGTTGGGGTAAGATCAAGCTGGACGGCGACAGCGTCAAAGTATATGCCGAAGCGACAGTAGTGTTCCCGTTGATCGTGGCCGCGACGTTTGCCCGAGTGTCATCCGCGGAAAGGGGCTAGCAACGGGTGTGTATGGGCCCCGTAGATGATGATGAAGAAGTAGACCATTTGCACACGACGGCCTTCAGGGGTGTCTCATCGGACGTGTCTAGGTGCAAATACATGCTCTGGGACGTTGCCACGCTGCCAGCATTCAGCATTCAAGCCTGCTACCATTGTTGATTATGCCCTTGTTCTTCAGAAGTGCTACATGGACAGCAGCTTTGCACAACGCAAAGTCGGTGTGTTGTTGGCCGGTCCGGATTGGTCTTAATGTCATGCAAGTGCGGGTAAGCCTAGCTTTGTGGAGTTGTCAAGCTCGCAATCGATAAGGCCGGGGCGGAGCTTCGATGACATCGCCGCGGTGCTCATGCTCTGCAGCCTGGTGAGATGAGTCAATCGGTAGCAGCCAGAGCGTCGTCCAGAGCGTCCCAAAGGGCGACATGACGATAACGAGGGCGCCCATCCAAAGGGAGGCTGCAAGATGCGGGATAGTGCATGCACGGGACTCAGCGCGCAGTGAGTGGTACCTAGCTTTAAGTTACCGCCTCCGCCTCATTATTATTCTATGCTTGTACTGGACGGGCGCTCGGTAGGCTGCAACCAACAGCTCGCGCCTTATACCAGCCACACGCCCGTGCCTGGCTGTCAGTCCATATTTTGTATCCTCAAGGCTTCCGAATGTTTGTGTACACTTGCCGTGTGCTCGTATAGGTCATCCTCTCCAACGCTGCCTCATCACTCCACGCGGCCACCACGCCCGGCTTGGTCGAGCGTCCCGATAGCAACTGACGTGCAGCCTCGAGCACAACTACAGCAAGGCTGCACCGCTGTCCTTACTTGGTAGCTGCTCTTCTCTTACACCTCTCAACGTTTTGGTCCGTCTTTCACCGTGCATGCGCCGCCCTCGCTCTCTCCAGCCATGAGTGTCAGCGTCGAGCAGCCGCTTCACTTCAGCCAGCAGCCCTCCTCCCCGTCCTTCTCGAGCCCGCCGCATTCCCCGAACCACCGCCTCCATGCACAAACACCGGCATCTCCCCCACCTCCTCCGCCCGCCGACGTCGACATGAGTACCTCCGTCCCTACACTAGCGCCTGCAGGCCAGCGGCACGATCGGGAAGATGCAGACATGCACGACGGCAACGGCTTGACGAACGGCCATGCAGATGAGCCCTTGGCTCCCCCCAATCACCCTCAGACTGCAGCCACCAACGTGGCCATCGAAGTCGCCGCCATCGACGACGACGACGCTATGGACACGGCACCTGATGTCGATACTCAGCCAGACCTACCCAACGGCTCGGGCGATGCGGCGCAGACCGCTGCTGTCACACCCAGCTCACCACCTGCAAACGGACCGGCCACGGTGGACCACGACAGCAATGCACAGGCCGCGCAAGCAGACCTCCAAAGCACTGAGGTGACTGGTCCCGCATGTGGCCGAGATGCTGTGGCTTATACTGACTTGCAACAGACACAGACGGAGCAAAACCTCCCACAAGACCCTCTCCTGCTTTCCGATCCCAGTTTCCAGCCCCCGCCGCCCCCGCCGCCAGTTGAAGCTGTGCGCTCCGACTCGGATTCATCCGACGACGATGACGGCCTCCAGCCGTGGCACCCGGTCCAGGAAGACACATCCTTGCCAGACGAGGTCGAGCTCAAGGAGATCGAAGCTTCGGAAGAACACAGTGCACTGGATCACGAGTACTGGGAGAGCAAGGCGTTCCTTCCGCTGGAGGAGCCAGAATATACGGCTGGTGAGACTGGACGCATCACATGGACCATTGATGCCTACAATGGCACACGGGAAAAGCCAAACCGCGACATTGTCATGAAGTCTGACATTGTCACCGTGGGCGGACACCAGTGGCAGATCAAGTTCTATCCCAAGGGCAACGACTCCGACTATCTCAGTGTCTACTTGGAGTGCCTCAGCGTCATGGACCCCAAGAAACAAGAAGAGGATGCCAAACATGAAGATTCGAGCGAGGTTGAGTGCAGCAACAAGGACACCAGCAAGGAGACAGACACCATGGAGACGACTGAGAGCGCGCCGGCTGTCATGCCAGATATCGCAGTAGACGCCCAGCATGCCCCTTTACCACTTCTCGGGACGAAGCGTGTTCCGAAGCGCAAGAGCGTGGCTGCGCAAGTCAGTGTCGTGCTATACAACCCTACTGAGCCGCGCGTACATTACTCGAGGACAGCCCTGCACCGGTTCTGTGGAGGATCGCCTGATTGGGGCTGGACGCGCTTTCACGGACCATACTACGACATTGCCCACCGCATGCGAGGTCAGCGATCTGCCTTGCTACGGAACGACAAGCTTGCATTTACGGGTTATATTCGCGTCGTTGAAGACCAAACGGATTGTCTGTGGGAGCATCATAGCCGCGAGAATCCGTGGGATAGCTTCGCGATGACTGGCCTGCAATCTCTGGTGCTCGGCGAAGATGCCAGCGCGCCTGGTGGGAACATGATCTCCGCGATTGCATCATGGCTACTGTTCAAGCCATTCCGGGACGTTCTATACAGTGTCATGGTGCCTGACCCAGAAGAAGCTCCATTCATTAGACCGAAGCCCCTTTTGACCGCACTGCAAAAAGTTCTCTTCATGCTTCGTACACACGTCGATCCAGGTGCAGGTTCTGTCGCATTGGATGAGGTCCTCGATGCGCTGGAGTGGTATGGCATACACGATCGCCTCGACAAGCTTGACGTTGTCGAAGTCTGGGAGGTCTTGCGAGTCAAACTTGAGGAGGAATTACAAGGCACCTCACATGCTCAAGCAATGACGTCTCTCTTTGGTACCATGCACAACGCAACCACCGGTAACCCTTCGTACCGGGTACCTGTGCTTGGTGTTGAGACCATGCAGGAGGCGATAAATAGTGCCACTGACTTCATAGCAGTCAGACAGCCATTGCCACAGCTGCTAGCCATTGAGCTTGATCGCCAATACTTCGACATAAAGACACGATCATACGTAAAGGTACTGAACAAGGTCTCATTAGAGGACGTCGTCACAGTTGGCGACACGTCGTACACTCTCTACGGGTTTGTAGTCCACAAACAGACCCTCCAATCATACGTCTACCAGCCAATAATCCGGCCAGAAGGACCTGGATCTCGGTGGTACAGCTATTCAGATAGCAAGGACGAAAATCAAGTCACATGCCTCACCCAGCGACAAGCCATCGATGACCATGAAGGCAAGCCTGGCAAAGAATACGTCTTTGGAAACGATGCAGTTGCCTACATTGCGATGTACATTCGTGGTGATGTCGCAGAAGCCGCATTCATCTCGGACGCAGACACTGAGAAATGGAGTGTACCAGAATGGCTAAGCGACGAAGTAGAGAAGGAACGGGCTTCCTCAATGCTTCCCCCAATGCCACCATTGCACGTGGAAGCATCAACTCTCCCGAGCAGTGCAGAGGGCAAGACAACCACCGCAGAGACTGAAGAGCCTGTTGTCACACTTGACTTTCAAGTAGTCAACTCCGAGATCTTCAGGGGCTACGAAGGCCCTGGTATTTACGACGCGTATGACCCGAAATGGCAAGTCGGCAGTTCGGGACACATTCACATGGTGCAGCTTGGCAGTAATTTCAGTTGCTCAGACATACGCGAGAAGCTGGCATCCGTTCTCCCCAACATACAAGACCACCGCCAGATTACGTTCTGGTTCATGGATCCCGTTCGAGGTTCATTGGGACGTCCACAGCTTCTTAGTACAGGCAAAACCCTGTATTCCAGGGGTTCACATGACCGCTACACTGAGGACAAAGATTGGACACTTGCAGATTCGTCCTTCGCATGTAGATATGTCTGGGTGCATATCATCGAATTCTCTGACTTGCCCAAACTTTTAGAGCCGACAGAGACGCAGTCTAGCTCCACGAAAGATGCTCAGACATCATCCGCAACAGATGTAATGCAAACAGATACGAGCAACGCTGTGCTAGATCCGTTGGCTGTTCTTCCACGACCAGAGGTCATACCGCATTCAGAAGATACCCGAATGAGCGAACCAGAAGAGTCTCCTGTTCCGCCAGCGGAGCCTCCTATTGGAGCGGAGGACAATGATGCAACCAATGAGCAGATACACAGCCAAGACGCCGCCATGGTGGAAGTAGAGTCGGCTAGTGGGTTGCATTTGCCCGTGGTTGATGTTCCCGTGCCGCCAGAGCCAACCAGTGTGGGAGATACTGAAATGGGAGGCACGCAAGAGGAGATGTCGCTGCCACCTCCACCGCCTGTCGGCAATTCAAATGAAATGGCACATCCACCTCCACCACCAGAACGTATCCGCACCCCAGAGCCTCCAGTGGAAGAGATCTACTTCTTCTTGAAGCTATGGAACGCTGAACAGCAGCGACTTGAGTCTCGTGGCTCATACATATCTCAGAAATCTGCCAGGGTGGACGAAACGGTTGTCAAGTTGCTCGGTCTTCCGATTGAAGACAAGAAGAAAGTCGAAATTTGGGAAGAAGAAGAGCTCACAAGCACACGCACCATCAAACATCGACGGACCTTTGCGCAGCTTGATCTTCCAAACACTGTGATAATCATCGCTTCTCTGCCTATTACGACTGAGCAGCGCTCTGCCCTTGCCGACCGCGCGGCGTTCGCGGAACCTCAGTCATATCTCGCGTATCGTGCATTCGCACGCAACTTTCCAAGCAAGCTGAACGGTCATTTCGAGTATAAGTACTTCTCGGCGCAATACTACAAGGGTGAGATCAAGAACGGCCATCGACACGGTCACGGCTTGCGGATCTATCACTCCGGTGCTACATACTCTGGCTCCTTCCGCTTGGGCCGATGTCATGGACATGGCTTATACACCTTTCAGAACGGCGATACCTATGACGGCGATTGGGTTGACGACCAGCAGCACGGGTCAGGGACCTTTGTCGAAGGAGCCACTGGCAACACATATGTCGGGGGCTGGAAAAACGACAAAAAGTTTGGCGAAGGCGTGACGCACTGGAAAAATGCACAAGAGGCTGAGCGCATCTGTAGAATCTGCTGGGACGAACCTGCTGAAGCGGCATTCTATGACTGCGGACACGTTGTGGCGTGTTTGGCATGTGCCAGAGAAGTTCAGAACTGTCCCGTGTGCAGGAAGAGAGTGCTTAGTGCCATGAAGCTGTACTATGTAGCATGAGATACTCCAGGACGACTCGGCGCGAAGTTGGGGTTATATAGGTTGAAGGACGACATTCAACTTGAAATGGCATGCAGCCAAGGAGATTTGGAATACGATACACAGGACAGTTGGCAAGGTGTTTCGGCTCCGATTTTATTTCTTAGTCTTCATGAGAAGCCACGGCGGCAGCTCTCGCTGGCGTTCGTTCTTCGTCTGGCGGTTGTTCCTTAGCGTGGTGCTTGCGGCGTAAGTCATTGAAGCTCGTTCCCTAGATTAGCCATACTGTAAGACAATTTGATGATGAGATGATGAGTGACTTTTCCATGGTGCTGGAGCTTGTTCATGTGTTCATGTGTGTTTAGAGCGATGTGCTCGGCCACCGATATAAATGTCTAAATTTGGGTTAAAGTCAAAGCCATCTACTTTGCCAAAAGGAACGGCGTAGGCACCCGGTGCAGATACGTGCCATATGGCCTAGATTTCGCTGTTGAGTGCTCTGTGGTGCTTGCTCAGGATTGGTCTGCAGTGAGAACCAAGAAGTGCATCATGACGTGCTGCACGGTATAAGCGCCATCAGTCCAGCAACGCATGGTTGTGCGACTGCACGTACTGATTCCCACTCGACCAGTCAACAACATATTTTAATTTCCAAGTTTCAGAGCTTGGGAAGCGCTCACGAAGTATCAAAGACATTACATCAATTGATTATGCCTTTTCCGGAAACTTTACGAAGTGATCGCGATCATCGACCACCCGTCGCGCAACAATATCTTCAGGCAGACGCCAACTCAGACGCAAATGTATTGGGCAAGAAGAACGTAGCGTGCGATTCCACGCCACATATTAGGCTGGGCGCATGAGGAATTCGCGCGTATTCATGGGAAAGTGAGTGCGCTTAGTGTTTTGCTTCTGAGACTAACGCTTGAGACATGTCAGCGCTTATATGAGTCGGATGGCCCGGTAGATCGCCTCGAAAACCGAATTTGATGCGCACTATCATACCTTAGGCTAGAGGCGGGATAACAATCCAAATTAAGAAGAATTGCCAGGAGGTTGTAAGTAGAAAGATTAACGTTGTGAGTGGGAAAAAGTCACCGCGGAACTTCGGCGCCTGAGCAGCCGAACCTTTGAAAGACCAGTCACGACATCCGTCACCGTCTTTGTAAACCCCTGCTGGCACAACACACAGAGACGGGAACATGATATGAATGACGCTCGCTGCAGGGTGTGCTCTCCTGGACGCTTAGATCTGCTTGATAAGTCGCCAAATCGACAGAGACCGATTTCATCGTCATTGTGATGGCCGTCGTCTACAGACCCGCATATATCCCTACCTGAACGTCATCTACTTTCAGTCAGCATGCGCCAACGTGAAGGGAGCGATATATGATGAAACGAATTGAGCACTTCTATAAATTTCGCAACGCACACCAAATTGCTGGACTTCCTCGTGCCCTGTCTCCCACACATCTTCCAGCTCCGGTCAATTTGCGATCAAAGCTTATCATTGGATACTCTTCACCATGTCCGAAGAACGTGAACAAAAGACTCTCGCACCCCCTACTCTTACCTCTCCGGTCGACTCTCACACACCAGTAGAAGTCTTACGCCTCGCCGAAACCACTGGCATCGCGAAAGCGCGGCTTTCCTGGACCGACCTCATCATCAAATCGTTTCTGGCTGGCATTTTTATTTCCCTTGGTGCAGGCTTCGATATCATGATCGCAGGTGGCGCGCCTGGTCTTCGTGCGAGCAACCCTAGTATGGCAACGCTTGTGTCTGCCATGACCTTCCCCACGGGATTTGTCATCATTATGCTCACCAACATGGAGCTTTGCACTAGTAACATGTTCGTCATGGCATACTCTACCATGCGGCGAAAGACTACAATCTACGATATGGCGCGAAACTGGATCGTCAGCTACTTCTTCAACGCTGCTGGATGTCTGTTCTATGCTGGCATTCTATTCTACTGGGCAGAAGTCCTCACGACCGAGCCACAGACGTCTTATGCCATAACGCAGGCCGAGGGTCGTGTCAATGTAAATTGGGGCTACAATGTCACTCGCGGCATCATGTGCAATTGGCTGGTAGGGCTGGCTTTCTTTCTCGCCACTCAAGGCCGTGACAACACCTCCAAGATCTACGGCGTTTGGATCGTTATCACTTGTTTCGCTGCAATGGGCTATCAACATTCAATCGCGAATTACTTCCTTGTACCGATTGGTATGTTCTATGGATCCAATTTCGGGGTTGGCAGATTTATATGGGCGTCTTGTATTCCTGTGACAATAGGAAACATCATTGGAGGTGCGTTCTTCGGCGCCTTTGCTATGTGGATCGTGTATGGAAGACATGAGCCACAAGTAAGAGCACATCAAGACGATGCGCCATCGAGCAAAGTTTAGTGAATGAAGTTGAATTGTAACAGACGCGGGACTGGTGCCGTTATACCATGTGCCCATGTAGTTGCAACTGTTCTAGATTGTTAGCTTCGATGTCGCTGTAATACAGAAACATTCATCTGTCCAGTACCTTTCCCTACCCTTCAAATTTGTCAGTGGAGATGTCTGGCTTTGTAGAGTCTCCACGACCACGCGAGTCGCTGAAGAGATGTCACATGATTGAACAGACGCAGGATGTTGCGAAGCCGCTATGCGACAGCATGTAAATATCGATTTTAGTTCTATTTCCTGTTAGTTTGTGCTTTTGTGCAGGTTTCCGGCTGGTCAGCACATCAAGCTCTCGTTCCAGATTCTCCCATCACTCCCCAACGACATGATCCGATAGTGCTGTTTTGCATGACATAATACTTCCCTGGTCATCATTTTTGGTACAAATCCTCCAACCGATGGGTAAATAATCTCTCTTGTTCTTGCAAGCTGCAAGGCTCTGCTGTCTTTCATCTCAACTGTACACCAAACCTTGGTAAACACCTGCAAGGTCTTATCGATCAGCGGTCCTTGCGGTGAGTCACATGCACGAGAAGTCTTTTTAATGCAGGCTCTTGGTGCATCTCAAGACCTTGTCTACGTTTGGGGTGCACCAAAATTGCGCTGGTATCAAATCGAGATCATACTCGCTGCACAGACTGTGACCCTTAACGCAGTCTCACTATCACTATCTATATTTTCCGTATACGCCACTATTCCTTCCGCTCACCGCAACTACTCACGAGCCCTCAACCTTTTTGAGTCCTGAACAATCATCAGTATGGCGCCCGCAACACGACTACAGCGCGAGCCTGCGCGCCGGGTTCAATATGCCCGCCCAACCGATCGCGGTGGCAGCCGCGGCAATCCCATCGTCCTCGAGGATTCTCCCGTGCTTGGAACAATTGCTGAGCAGACAGTGCCGTTACCACCTACTCGTATGGTACGGCCGACGCCTATCGCACGCGTCAAAGATGGTGCAGTCACGAAGGCCGCTGCAGCACGAACTAAAGCAAGCGACAACTCGGCCATAATCACAAAGGCAAAGAAGAAGGTACAATCGACTAAGCGCGAGTGCTCCATATGCGCCACCTCTAAGAGTGTCTCTCACTCGTTCAGGACCACCAAGGACATCGGAAGCTGCGCCCACTTCCAGAACATTTGCACTCTGTGCATCCAGAAACTCCTCAAGTACAAGATGATGAGCCGCAAGCTTAACGAGGCAGAACTAGCTTGCCCATTCCCCGACTGTGAGCACAGTATTGATACCGTATTTCTCAAGAAAGTATGTACCAACAAGGCCCTCTTCGGTGAGTACGACAAGGCGCTCGTCAAGCACTATCTTGCGGCCTCTCCCGATTTCATCGCCTGTCTCTCGCCGACCTGTGGTCTCTACTTCTCCATCGACGCCTGCCAGGCAAACACACAGCGTAGCACCAAACAGAAGATTTCATGCTGCTATTGCGAGTATGAGATGTGCCTGACATGTGTCCGCCCATGGCATGGTAGAAGCGGTTGCTCTATGGCCAAGGAGAAGGAGAACGAGGAATCACTGGCACAGATCAAGTTGTTAGGCGCAAAGCCATGTCCGAAGTGCGGCGTCAACATCGAAAAGCACGGCGGGTGCGACCATATGGTAAGCGTATATTAGGCATGGGTTTAAATCCGAACCAATACTGACTCGCGGCAGACGTGTCATCTTTGCCGTCACAACTTTTGCTGGCAGTGCCTGGTACCTTATCGCGGCAATGTCCAGCATTTGGACAATTGCCCGCATGGTCGGCGTGATGTCGCAATGGATCCAGCAAACTGGTATGTACATCTTTGCCATGCTACGCATGCCATTCTAACGTCAGAAGGGTCCTGGATCATTTGAATGAAGCCCAGGTCAATCGCTTGATTCACAACGCGCATCATGGCCTGTACAATGACCATTTGCAGCCTCCGCATCCGCCTCAGTTGCAGCTACCACCGCCGCAGAACCATTTCATGTTTGGTGCAATGGTGGTTGGTGCGATGCAGAACATCTTCGGCGGAGGCAATGGCGGCGGCTAGAGATTGACTTGAAGTACATTGGCAGAATTTGGTGGCTTTTGACCCTACCAGCTGCTAAAGAGCAACCTATCATGAACAGAGTATTCTCACCAAAGGGGGTTGATTGAAATACGGATTACGTTTTCGTTGTATGCCAGTGAGCGTGATTTGGAGATGATCGTCCTTCGATGCGACTTGAGATCGGGTTTTCTGAGACATGTGCAAAGGAAGACCAGGCCATAGAGTGTGCAAATGCACGAATGCTGAATATCTTGCATAATTAATGCGCAATGCTACCAAGGCTCTACTCAAACTTGAGCATCTTTGCGTTGCCCACGTCTACGGGCGCATGCGTCCATGAATGGAAGCACGTGCAACTATTATTTCTGATAGCTTGCTGGTACATGGAATTAAGTACCGGTTTTGTAAAGAGAGCATCATGCGTCTGGCGCATAGATGCTGCACTAAAGAATTTAGGAAAGACTGCTGCCGTTTCATAGTAGTCACGGTACTTTGACCATGGCAGGGGCGTCAAGCATCACTAAGACTATCAATCTAGCGTCATTTCCTGGATTTCACCTCGCAGCCCCCACCGCATCTCTTATCTCATCATTCTTCTCACTTTTAGACCCAAACCGATATGCCAGGACCAAACTGGAACACAGAACAACTAGGCAGCTCAGCGGACTGGCCCGAAACACCACCTGAATACTCCCAAAATGAGGCTCATATCACCTCAGACGAAGGACAGGAAAGTGCCGCGTCTCCTTCAGAAGACCTTACTTCCTCTGCGCAAGATCCCCTGGTACAATTACAGCCACCATCTGCCGAGGAATTGGAAAAGCGCAAAGACAGTGCCTGGTACCGTCCCATGAAAGGAGATTTCCCTGGCCACCTTGCTAACCTATCATGCCCGTCCCAATAGGCAGCGCCGCCAATCTTCCATTAGCCATCAAATCGCCCAACTAGCACTCTCCGACACGACCGCGTTCGAACAGAACAAAATTCGGCCAACGGCCTCAGCATCGTCAAAAAGTCGCAACCATATTCAGGACCCGCAATGGGCAGATGACAAGATGATGGATAAGCCTGAGCCGTCAAAAAGACATTTGTTGTCGGAAGTCCAAGACGAGGTCGAGACTTGGAAGTGTGCACTATGTAACGCACTCAATGCCAAGGAGCGAGATCGGTGTACAGCATGCAAAGAGACTTTACCCAAGGAAAACATCGATACGAAGACGAGGGCCTGGGGGTAGTTTGAAAGGCGCTTGAGGCAAATTTGGGGCACTCAAAACCCGTATTCGAAGGTTTAAAGGAGAGAAAAGGAGGGACAAAGGCGTAGGCTGTGTTGGATAAACCAAAGAGTGTGATGAAAAGAGGGCACCAACGGCAAAACCAGTATGACCAAGGAGAATGGTGGGCAAGGAGTGTGAAGGCACACGGAGCAGATATCAAAAGACGGGAAAGTGGCAGCACAGTCAAGGTCTTTTTACCCAATGTGCAGTGTAGGACGCCCACCGCTAGGACGACCCAATGAATGACGTACACCCGTAAGCAAGATTAGTCCGATCGATTGCAATTGATATTGATCAACACGTCGATTATGGCCTTCCGTTTGCTAAGATAGCAGTAATCGGGAGCTCTTCAGGCAGCATGTGCTCTATCACCACGTCCCAGCCCACCACATCAACCCTCCCAGCCCTACCGTAACGCCCAAGTGCCACGCTAGCGCCCAAGCCATAGCAAACAAATACTTGGGGCTGAATACGGTCCAGATGAACAAATGCTGTCTCAGTAGGGTACAAGCAGCCATGACACTTACTAGCATGATGCCAGTCCAGAACGTAAGTAGCGCAACATGCTCGGTCCATATCCGTTGGCTTCTCCTAGTCTCCCTACTTTTTTCTTCTTTGCGCGCCATGTCGTTTAGGTATTGACGTTCCTGTGCTACCCAATCCGCGACATGTAGCTCATCAGTGTTGATGTAACGCTGCGTCGCACCATGTCTGCCAAGCAGCACAATGCCGGCGAGACTCCAGAAAAGTGGCCCCGCCCAGTTGGACAAGAAAACGAGGAGCCCGACAGCGCCCACGTTATATCCCGAGATACCGTTGTACGAATTCGAGAGGTCGATAGAAGAGATCGAGTTGCTGTTTCCAAGTGCAAAGAAGGATGTCTGCGTCAGCAAGAGAGTAGTGAGAGTAGCAGCGCTCGGGGAGAGTTCAATCAGTGCTGGGTCGCGTTAGAGGTTGCCGTTAATAGCAGAGAATGGCCTCACTGAGAAAGAAGAATTGCATCCTAAAGAGGAGATAAAGGGGAATGTTGTGCGCCTTCGTTTGGGTGAGGACGAGAAGAGTTGTTATATCGAGGAGAGCAACAGCTAGCTCTAAGCACAGGTTAGCTTGTCACCCCATAGAATCGCGCAGAGTGAAAACTCACCACCGTTGCCCTCTCGGCCCCATTTGCTTCGTTTCCTACTCCGCTGCCACTCAGCGAAGGCAATCCAACTCGCGCTCAGGGCAAGGCCGCCAAATATCATTCTTGCCAGTCCCACGAGACTTAACGTTTCCAACGCCTCCACAAAACTATCGCTCATGCCACGCGTCAGCTCTGGAGCATCTTTCGCAGTAAACGCTAGCTTGAAGACGAAAGCTGTGCCTGCTAATGGCAGGACTGCAATGGTCCCCATCATGCGATGTTGATCGGTCGACTCGATCTCCACGTTGCGAGTGGTTTGTTTGTTATCGAAAGCTGCGATTGAGCGGGCAAGGTGGCGGGCCAATCGCAGGGTGACATCCATGTACGTCGCACCTATGAGAGACCATAGGACAATACTACTTCCGTGGAAAATCCCGCTACTCACGATATCATCAGCTCCAGCGTATTTTTGACCTGTCTGATTCCATCGCCTGATGATCCGATGTATTGCCAATGCCAAAATGGCTGGGTGAAACATCCATCGTCTTGACCATTGCTTCCGCATACTGCTGACGAATAATACCAAATGCCAGCCTGCCGTAGCCCAGTACCAGAAGTTGTGTTCTTCTTCGACGTACGAGGAGGCGAACATGTTTGTAGCATATAACACCAACTTGAGTGTAAAGTATATACCGCTTGAGGATATTGATCCCACTGCGGGTAGAGTGCAGAAGCTCAGACCACAAATCAAAAGCGCGAGAGCGGTGCCTATGAACAAGCGCGGTACATCATAGTTCGATGCTGTCCCGGACATGATTTCTTGACTCTTACGCATGAACTACCAACATTAGTAGGAGCTCCTGAAGGCCTAATCACTGTTGTGGTCCCGCAACGCTTGACTCACAATGTACAAACGCTCGCTGAGCGGTTCGCGAACACTCAAGTCGCTCAAGACGGTTTGCCAAGCACAAGCTAGAGATTGTCCATCTGCTAAGCTCGCCTGTTCCAATTTTAGTGTATCTTCTATGCTTGCTTGCAATTTGATACATACGGGTAAGGTGCAATTGAACCCTAATTCTGCTGCGCTCAGTGGCCTGTCATCAAATCGTACGGTCGGATATTTGGCCTGCACAATTTTCTTCATCTGTAGAGCATTCCGGAAGAGCAATTGCGCACGATCCGGCCCTGCAGCTATCAGTTCAAGTCCTGTACCAGTGGTGTTCGACTCGCCTTTGGCCCAGAATCCTAGGAATTCTTCTAAAAACACGCCAAGATTGTTCTGAGGTATGGGAAACCCGAGCAAGCCAGCAAGCGTCGGCGCAACGTCGCTCTGCTCAACGATTCTATAGTATTCGAACTCGCCTTCGTGTTTCGGCTTCACTGGACTCTGTCTGTGTATTGATGTCGTGATTGTTGCGAGTTTTGGGCTCATGAAAACCAGTGCGGGCGATGTCTCGCCAGGTGAAGAGCCACCGTGATTGCCACCATCATTCATTCCGTGGTCTCCGCAAAGGACAAATAGGGTGTTTTCAAGATGACGGTCGTTCTCGATGGCGCTGTAGATGACTTGGACCATATTATCCATTTCCTTCTGCTTAGGCAGCATATTCGGACTGCAGAGGTATCAGTAACAGCTTATCTGAGAATGATTCACGAGGTACCTCCTGGGGCCTGCCTTGTGCCCGATGTGATCCAGGCCCAGATAGTGCAAGATCATCGCATTCCAGTCTTTCTTCTTTAACTCACTGGGAATATGCCTGGTCACATTATTGTCCACTTCTGTAAAGTCCTGCACAAAATCAGGGGTCAACATTCTATTGCGCCTACGTACACGACCATGGAGCGCACTGACCGAAACAAAGAAACTACTCGTCCCATCCGATCTGACAAAGAAATCAGGGAACAGCTTCAGCCACGTGTCGTCCCCGTACATGACCAGCCTGCCCGGGCCTTGCTCGTAATCCTTCGCTTTGATCTGCGCAAGCCAAGTATCTTGTGTGGATAGCGTGGACGACGTGTCTGACTCTGCAAAGTTCAATATGACGTCTACGAATGAGGGGATCGAGCCTGTCGTTATGGCCTTGACGCGTGGCATCGTAATGGTCGGAGAGGTGGCATGGGCGGTAAAAGGAAGGGCAGTACCATCTCGAATCAGACTAGTCTATAGTCAGCCTTATTCAAGTATGCTGTTCGCTGGGATGCCCAGGTCGCCGTACCTCTGCACAAAGCTCATGCCACTGTCCTCTCCAAACACGAAGTCGCTGCGGAGCGCATCCACGACCATGAAGATCAGACGGTCGAATGGCGCCTCTGGCGGTATTTGTAAACCTGAAGGCAGTATATCGTTCCATTCAAGATCGTCATATGCGGCCAAACCGGGCATGAAAGGCTTGTAAGGGAAAAAGCCAGTCGCAAAGACGAGGATGGCAACTGGGATGAGGAGGTTTGCGAGCGCAAGGAGCAGCGACCGGGCCGCCATTGCGCCTGATGGACCAGGAATGAGTACTGGTGTACAGCTTCAGTGTACGGCCAGCATAATGGTGGACAATACGAAGCAAAAGGAAGCGGTTGCGCAGAGTCCATCACGGTGCAGTTCGCGACGCGACGTCTAGCGCCCTCGATTCAGGGTTCAAGCTCTAATCCATATCTAGCATAGCGGCACGCCAGAAGAGCCAATGACATCACCAGGCCCGGCCTCGTTCATTCTCGTCCGGACATCCTTGCACGCAATTGTTCAAACCATACATGTCGCGCACGTTTCCCAAGTCTTACAGCCTCATTGGGAATCCATTACCTGTCTCTCAGAGCTCTAGACGGGTCGTGTTGACATTTCGAGGCGAACGTGCGATACCAAAGAACACTCACACGTGCAAACGACCTGGTCTCCAACATCGGCTCGCGGCATTTCTGCAGCAACAGCAACTCGACCAACAGATCAGCTTGAGCTTAACGCATCCTCAAGATCTGTACCATCACCGCCAAACATTCCGAAAGCAAGCCGCAATGGCGTTTCTACTCCCTGGTCTCCGGCGCAGTCTCATCCTCTCAACTCCCCTGATTCTCTCCACCCCTCTCCTCATGCACCAATACCGTCATCCTATTCGGTGCGAAGGTCCCGATCCGCTATCTAGGATCACAGCGGACCTGACCAAAAACTACTCGTCCGAAGCTCGAACGCCCATCATCACAGAGTCTGGGACCGCCAACCCTCAAGCCATCAGGCAAGTCAGCATGGGGTCCATTCTAGGCGTTCTCGGTGGACTCGGGATCAGTGTTTTTAGCAAGCCATTGGCCATCTTGATTGGCCTTGGCATTTTCGTCCTGCAGGTACGTGAATCCGAAAACGACAATGATGGGGCAGTAAGCGACGACGTCTGATCATATACGGGAGGCAAGGACACATGCCGCTCTGCCCTTGAAAAGAACTGCCTAAGCAATTGCTAATGGAATCTAGTTCATTGAATCCAGGGGTATCCACGTCATACCATATTCGTTTCTCCAGCGCCGCTTCAAGCAAACCAATGTCCGATCCTTGATACGGGACAATGCGGCATTCAAACTCTCTTTTGGCCTGACCTTCGCACTGGCAGCCTTCGCAGAGTTCTAGACGTTGATCGTTGACGAGCACAGAATTGTTGTTCAGAACGCATGGGGTTGGGCGATCCCGTGGGCAACGCGATGGGCCGGATTCAGTGTCTGTGGCTGTAATTGCATCTGTAGCTGTTTACAACTTTGCCAAAAAGCCTTGACAGCCTCTTTGAAAGCCATGGACGCTTTTGCATTTCTGTACATGTGTCAGTCAATGGTTGCTGCGCAGCGCAGCCCGTCTTACCTCATCATGCTTTCGATGACTTTCCTGATCAAGTCCTGCACACCAGACTCTTGCTGGAACCGTTGCAGGAGCGGTTGCTCGCTCAAGGAAGTCGTGATGTACGTTCGTGCCTTTTTCTCTGATTTTATGAGGGCACGGAGCGGAACGACTATATGCTCCAAGCTTGTCTGGTCGACCTCACCACAAATGTTCGAGATGAGAGCGTATGTTATGAACGGGCCGAAGTGGTCAACAATATCCTGGGCCGTGCGTTGGTTTGGACTGTGTGTATTGCCAGCCAGTTCGAAAACATCTTTCCATAGCTTGGCCGCCGCACGCTTCGGCAATACCTCTGGTGACTTGATAGACTCGATCGTGAAGCCGAACATGCCGGTAAGGATGTCTGGGTGCTGTTGTGTCAAAATACCAGGATTCGAGTTCATGAAATTCTGAATGAGCTCAATGCAGCCAACAGCAATCTCAGGGTCGTTTCTTGGGTTCTGAAGCGCCTGCATGATTCCGATATTATGTTGCAATAGACGTTGTGCGTGATCTGCAAAGCCTTCTGGTGGCTTGTGCTTGTGAGACGATAGCCAGCAGCATGCAGTGTCCAACACATATGGTAAACGAGGTGTCTGTACGTTCGTCTTGACGATAAAGTCGACTGCGGCTGAAGGAGGAAGAACAAACGGTCCGGGTATGCTCTCTTTGAAACCCGTGCGCAAGACGTTGCAGGCTGCTTCAATAATCTCATCATTTCCAGGGAATACCTGTGTGAGATAGTTGACAAAGTTAATGATTTGGTTTTGGATCTCCTTTCCCGGTCCTTGCGACCAAAATGTGGAGTGTTGCTCTTCCGACTCCAGATCCACCACCTCTTCGTCCAGAGCTTGCAGTGCGCGGCCAATGCTTGTCAAGCACTTGAGCGTAGTAAGGGCAAGCACCTGCCCTTGCTCAGCATCATTGCTCCCCTTTGTTACATTGATAGCTTGCATGGCATCTTGAGCGACGAATTGGAACAACTGACGTACACCAACAAGCTGTTTCTCTTCTGTGTCGAGAGCTTGTACGATGGCTGCGATACCTTCGAGCACTTTGCTCTTGGAGAACTCTTCGGCCGTGGCATATGTGAGAAATTGCTGGTACATTTCGAAAAAGGAGTCTAACTCTCCTGTCAAAGACTTTCTGCATTCGGAACACAGTGATGCGAAGGACTTTGCAGCACTATGCGCTGTTGCAGGTAATGCCAGTGCTGCGAGAAGGAAAGGCAGAACTTGCGGCAAGAAACGAGGGTTGCGAAGAAAGAAGTGGTCGAGCGCTGCTACTGCTTCCACGGTGGTCCTTCGTGTGATTCCGGGTACGCCTTCAACTCCTGACACAGCCGAAAGTAGAGGTTGATCAAAGAGTCGATTCAGACGTTGATCCACCTTGTCGTTGAAGGCGTCTGCGATGGACACAAGGCCAAACAGGCCTGCTTCAAGGTCCAGCCAACTGTGCATCTCAAGGGCGCGGAGAGCGAAATCGATAAATTGATCAGTCAGTGTATCGCGAAGGATCTCGTAAGCTTCTGCAATGATGTCTCTAGCGTCGACGCGAAACACCTTAAATGTCCTCTTTGAGTCCGCATCCCATGTATCAGTGACATCAGATGGTGGATAGATTGTCTTTTGCACGAGTTCGGAGACAGCTGCAAACACGTTTGCTTTGGCGCCTTCCATCCACTCTGGCTGCGCCTCGTCTGCAGGATACTGGAACTGCTCTTCTGCAACGGAGCTCACATAATTACTCCAGAACTCCAGCACGACTGGGGCAACTTCATCTTCTACTCCCACGGGCTCAGGATACTTGAGAAGATCATGCAAGAATGCTGTGCACACAAGTTAGCATTTCAAGACTTTTCTCGATGTGCAGCTTATCAGTAAACCAAGAGGAGCGCTACTTACACAGCACTTGCTGATTATGAGACAGGTGTGGGAACTTGTATAAGTCTTTGGAGTCCAACAAGTTCTGTCCGTAGGCGACAATGATTCGGGCCAGAGAAACAGTTTCAGCATCAGAATTCTTGAGAATCTCCAGTCCCCATGGTCCTGCGATTGCTGACCACAACATGTCCTGATGCTTGGGCTCGAAGAACTTGGGATAGTTCTCGAGGACTTCTGCGACCAGCTCCATGGCGTCTTCTACGTGGTACTCGAGGCAGGTCAACGCCAACTCATTCACTGATTGGAGATACTGTAGCTTTTCGGGTACCTCCTTGAACTCGGACTGTGCGTAAAAAATCCATCCCTACAAGATCAGCGCCGTTCCACGAAAAGCAGGGAACCCCTACCGTGAAGCATTTCAGTGCGGCCACACAGATCTTTTCGCCGAGCTGAACCGAGTCGTTATAGCCTGGATCATTGATTGGCACTGATAGCCACTTGAAGCCACGTCCGAACGACACTTGCAGCAATACCTCGATGCTCTCCACGTTGGCTATCATCCGTTTGTGCGGGTTTCGACTATCGTGATTAGCGAGGTCCCAGGCTGGAGGAGCTGAGGCGCACCAACCTTGGCATGTTGGAGACTTTTTTGGCCTCGTCTGCCAGATTCATGGCAAAATCGAGGAGGACGATGAGCTGATTGTCAGACAGCTGCGGCAAAGAGTCCCATGTGGAAGGGTGGCCATCGAGAGCGTCGTCTAACACGGGCCGCTGTGCCATGAAAGAGACAACTAGGCTTCGAATGCACTGTGTCCAAACCGAGATTGGCTTGGTGAAGTACTGTGCTAGAGTTGAGCTGACTTTGCGGGTGGCAATAGAAGACGTCGGCCGAGTTACGAGGTGGTTCTGCAGTTGTGAGTGGGTGCCTGCAAGTTGAACAAGACAAGCAGACATACGATGAGTGTTGACAGGAGTTGCTCTGAATGCTCTTCTGTGAGCTCCGTGCTGCACTATGTAAGCTGGAGTCTTGAGGACATGCCAAGGCCACTTGCGAGTCTGCATTGAGTTTGACAGTCAAGGTCAGCGCGCCGAAGAAGCGAACCTGCTCGTCGGGGCTCTTGAGTAGCGCATCGGCAATCTCCCAGCCCTGTGGTGATCGCTGGAGCACGCGCAGAGTGGCTTCATTCTGCGAAATCTTTTTGGCGTGACCGGGATCGTAGAGGGACTTGACCAGCGCCTCAATCTCGTCGAGGCTCAGCGGGAAGGGCTGGGCCGAGTTGTTCGCCATGGCGAGGCTGACCAATAGTGCAGGGTGCTGCGGAGGGGTCAGTCCATGTCTCGCCGATGGTGTTGCTTCTGAAGTTCTGTGCACAGGCCAAGTGGGCTGTGGCGTCATGGGCCGCGAGCGTGCCAGAGTGAAAGGCGAGGGCGGCGAACAGGAGGGGCATAGCAGGGAGCAAAGAGCGGCCGCAGAGTGTCACTATGGTGTTGCAGGGAAGGATGAGAGCTTACTTGGGGTCGGCCTCTGATGCCACTTTTGGTGCTAGGAGACGCTATGGGAGACGATGCGAGGGTATTTCTCTACACGATGCGAGGACGGGCGCTGCGTGCATGTTTGCGCCGGCAAGCAGCTGGACGGGACGAGGCGTTGCCAGGCGCAGAGCCTCACACTAACGTAGGGCAGCATGGGCAGCTCACAGGAGCGCGACAGGTCGACGGCTTGGCAGGGCTGCAGGCGTCGTCCTTGACTCGCTGGAAACACATCTCGTGCATGTAAGTTACTATTGGTCGCGCGCCGTGCGCTTAGCTCGGAGGTGGTGTTGGACAGCGCTGCAGGACATTCGTTGCTGGCGGGGTCTCAATTGGTACCGGACGGCACCGCCATGCTCCCGCGCAGCCTCCCACCACTGCTCCTGCAGGCGCGACTGCGATCTCCCGCGACCGCGACAGCGACCGCGACAGCTGCTCTACGCGCCCTCCACTCCTCTGCTGCTCTGCGTGCGCTGGACATGGCCAAGGTCGACACCACCGCGCGGCTCGCCGAGCTGCGCAGGCTCATGAAGGAGCGCAACGTCGACGTCTACAGTGCGGCCTCCACCCTTGGCTGTTCCTGCCCGCGCACTCTTGCCATGCGACTGACACGCCGACAGTGGTGCCTTCCGAGGACAGCCATCAGAGCGAGTACATTGCGCCCTGCGACGCCCGCCGAGGTCAGACGATGCCCATGCCCTCGCCCTTGCCCTCGCCCTTACACTCGCCCGCCCCCGCCCCCGCCCTCTCGCACAGCTACTGACCTTTGTCCCCAGCATACATCAGCGGCTTCACGGGCTCGGCTGGCTACGCCGTCGTCACCCACGACAAGGCTGCGCTCTCGACCGATGGCCGCTACTTCAATCAGGCCGAGAAGCAGCTCGACGCCAACTGGGAGTTGCTGAAGCAGGGCATCCAGGACGTGCCGACCATCCAGGAATGGACCGCCGACCACGTTGACGGCGGCACCGTCGTGGGCGTTGACCCTAGCGTCGTCACCGCCGCCGACGCGCGCAAGCTCGCCGACAAGATCAAGAAGAAGGGCGGCGAGTACCGCGCCGTCGACGAGAACCTGGTCGACCTGGTCTGGGGCGCCAACCGCCCCGCCCGCCCCAGCGAGAAGGTCATTGTACAGCCCCTGCAGTACTCGGGCAAGAGCTTCGACGACAAGATCGACGACCTGCGTAAGGAGCTCGACAAGAAAAAGAGCCTCGGCTTCGTCGTGTCCATGCTCGACGAGATTGCCTGGCTCTTCAACCTGCGTGGCAGCGAGTACGCAGCCCAGCCTCTGAATTCGCGCACGCGCTGACCGTGTGCAGTATCCCCTACAATCCCGTCTTCTTCTCGTATGCCGTCGTTACTCCAACCACGGCGACTCTCTACGTCGACGAAGCCAAATTGCCTGCCGAGGTCAAGACGCATCTGAGCGACAAGGTGACGGTGCGGCCCTACGAGGCCATCTTCGACGATGTAACCGCACTCAGCAAGGACGCGTTCGAGGCGAGTAGCGAGACAGACACCAAGAAGAAGTTCCTGACGTCCAATCGCGCATCTTGGGCGCTCAACAAGGCACTCGGCGGCGAGGACAAGGTCGAAGAGACGAGGAGCCCTGTTGGCGACGCCAAAGCTGTCAAGAACGAAGTTGAGCTCGAGGGCATGCGACAATGCCACATCCGCGACGGCGCTGCGCTCAGCGAGTATTTCGCGTGGCTTGAGGATCAGCTCATCGCGAAGAGGGCTACGCTTGATGAAGTGGACGGCGCTGACAAACTGGAGGAGATCAGGAAGAAACACGACAAGTTCATGGGCCTGTCCTTTGACACGATTTCGTCCACTGGGCCAAACGCTGCCGTCATTCACTACAAGCCCGAGAAAGGCGCGTGCTCCATCATTGACCCCAAAGCAATCTATCTCTGTGATTCTGGCGGGCAGTACCACGACGGCACCACCGACACGACGCGCACGCTGCATTTCACGGAGCCGACAGACATGGAGAAGAAAGCATACACTCTTGTGCTCAAAGGCAACATTGCTCTCGAGCGCGTCAAATTTCCCAAGGGTACCACGGGCTTCGCGTTAGATGCCATGGCTCGCCAATTTCTCTGGGCCGAGGGCCTCGATTATCGCCACGGCACTGGACATGGTGTTGGCTCCTTCCTAAACGTCCACGAAGGCCCAATTGGCATTGGCACGAGGGTGCAGTACTCTGAAGTATCACTGGCAGTTGGTAACGTTGTCTCCGACGAGCCCGGCTACTACGAGGACGGCAAGTTCGGCATTCGCATCGAGAACATGGTCATGGTCAAGGAGGTCGAGACGAACCACAAGTTTGGAGACAAGCCATATCTTGGCTTCGAGCATGTCACCCTGACACCTCATTGCAGGAATCTGGTCGACATGAGTCTGCTTACGGATGACGAGAAGAAATTCATCAATGCCTACCACAGGGAAGTTTTTGACAAGACCAGCTCATACTTTGAGAACGATACCCGTACTTTGGAATGGCTCAAGCGCGAGACGGCAGCGTATTGAAGAGAGGGCATGCAAAGGGGCTTATTGATCCTTTCGAGTATCGCAACCGTCGTTTTGAGGCACGGGTAAGGTAGGCATAGCATGACATTGGCGCATATACAGCATCGCACCCTCTCGAATGGTGCCCGGCGTTCTGAGCAGTCCTTGGTCTTCTCCGTTATCGCAGCTCTTGGTACAATCAGCAAGATACCCTGGTCTTCAGGAACAATTACCATATCCAGCAGCTGCAACGTCTAAAATGATGTCCATATGACTAAGCACGGCAATTCACGGTGGTAGAAGCCCTCCGATTGGCTGCGCATTCATCTTTGTGTGTCAAAGGGTGCGGGCGGGGTCTAGAGCGTCTGCGGCGGATGATGGCGGGGCAGCAGCGGCTTGTCCTCCGGAGGTGAGGGATAATGGAGCTGCGTACGGGCAAAAATTGTTTGTCGATGCCGCGGTGACATCTGCAGGTAATTGATTCTTGAGTCACGCTGAGGATCGTTTCGTCCCTCACTCCACAATTTCTCGTCTTGGTCCCCGCTTGCCTCTTATATACCTTTTCGAGTTCATGGTCTTTCCTTCAGTATAATCATCTTCCCAGTGAAACCTCCGCACACATTTCCGCAAGCACAAATGGCCACCGAGCTCCCCACTACAAACGGCCACAGTGCCCAGGATGGCGAGAACAACTTTGCAGTCAAGGCGGGACTCGCAAGGATGTTGAAGGGTGGTGTCATCATGGACGTTGTCAACGCTGAGCAGGTGAGTCTTCGTCTGTTGGCCACAATTGTCGTCCAGCCAGGCATATTTTCAAGCAATGATGGTTGACAATGTGAAAGGCCCGCATAGCAGAGGAAGCCGGTGCTTGCGCCGTCATGGCTCTGGAGCGCGTTCCTGCAGACATTCGATCACAAGGTGGCGTGGCACGCATGAGCGACCCCAAGATGATAAAAGAGATCATGGACACAGTCACTATTCCCGTCATGGCCAAGGCTCGAATTGGGCATTTCGTTGAGTGCCAGGTAAGCCCTCTCCTCCCACTGCCTTACGATGACGACGACATCATGTGTATGCAAATGCTAACCATGTATTGTGGTGACAGATTCTCGAAGCCCTCGGTGTAGACTACATTGACGAGTCCGAAGTCCTCACTCCTGCCGATGCGATCCATCACGTCTCCAAGCACCCATTCCGCATTCCTTTCGTCTGTGGCTGCCGCGGCCTAGGAGAAGCTCTCCGCCGCATTTCTGAAGGCGCTGCCATGATACGCACCAAGGGTGAAGCTGGAACTGGCGATGTCATCGAGGCCGTTCGGCATATGCGCACCGTCAACGCCGAGATTGCCCGCGCAAAGGGCATGTCCGAGGAGGAGTTGCGTGTGTATGCAAAGGACCTACAGGTCGACTTTGCGCTGCTCAAGGAGACAGCGAAGCTCGG
Source organism: Paraphoma chrysanthemicola (assembly GCA_020744225.1). Taxonomy (NCBI): domain Eukaryota; kingdom Fungi; phylum Ascomycota; class Dothideomycetes; order Pleosporales; family Phaeosphaeriaceae; genus Paraphoma; species Paraphoma chrysanthemicola. The sequence goes on along the minus strand of JAGMWG010000009.1, from coordinate 1,205,129 downwards.
ACGACTTCCTGTGGTCAACTTTGCTGCAGGTGGCGTCGCAACCCCAGCAGATGCAGCGCTTATGATGCAGCTAGGCTGTGATGGCGTCTTCGTGGGATCAGGCATCTTCAAGTCTGGAGATGCAGCCAAGAGGGCCAAAGCTATTGTACAGGCTGTCACGCATTACAAGGACCCAAAGGTGTTGATGGAGGTTAGCATGGATCTGGGTGAGGCTATGGTGGGTATACAGTGTAATTTTCTAAATGAAGAGGAGAAGCTTGCCAAGAGGGGTTGGTAGATGTACATGACCTGATGCCCCTGCGGACCATTCCATAGATGCATGGCATGCATCAAGGCGTTAGGACGGCTCATCAACGGGGAAAAGCAAACATCATCTAGATGCATTTTGCCATAGACAATTCAGCAATCAGAACCGATTCTCAATTTCTGTAATGTTGGCACAAACCTCGATAGGAAGCTTTTTCCTTTGCACGAGAAGTGGACGTCATATCGCAATGAAAGGATTGATGAGGTTTTTTATTTTTTATTCTTGTCTGAACTTGATGCATTGGCAGCGAATGCTCGTAGTAGCCGTAAACCCAAAGACAAATGTCGCCAGACCTCCACCAGGCCTCACCTAGTATGATGCCTGTTCGACAAACGACGTGTCTGTAAACGCCAGAACTCCGAGGGCGGCACAGCTAGCCGCTGTCCGCCGTAATGGAGGCACACGGATCATGTCATGCGCAGGAAGGAAAGGTGCGCCCCGGGTCACTTAGCGGTCCTCGGCCCACTCGTTCTCGCGACGGATCTGCTCCTCCTCCTCTGGGGTGAAGTCGTTCTGGATGTTGAACGTCTTGCGGATCTCGTCGGGAGACTTGCCCTTGATCATGTTGGCAACTGTCTTGCAGCCGACGTCGAGAAGGGCCTTGATGTCGAGATAGTTGGCCGCCTGCATTGTGTTGTCAGCAAAGCACACTGGTAGGGGAATAGCAAGATTTGACGTACGAGGATGATCTCGAAGAGCATCTCCTGGTCGACTTGCATGAACTTCTGGTCCCACTCGTCAATGTCGGTCGACTTCTTGCGTGAGTCCGAGTCGTCGTCCTGGGTGGCGGGTGGGTCGTCCTTGTGGTGCTCGCACCACTCGATGACCTTCTTCATAACGGCCTCGTTGACCTGAGCGCTGTTAGCATGGCACGCGAGCGGGGTGGATGCGCGCGGTAAAAGAGCTTACATTGGGAATGGGGATGGCCTCGTTGTTGTCACCACCAAGATCCTCGAGCAAGTTCTTGATGAGGATGGAGCGCTCAGCCACCTTGCGCTCAACCTTCATAGGCTGGTTGTCGCTGGTGGTGAGGTGGATGACCTTGTCGTCTGCGGTCTGGTCCGTCATGATGAATGTGGTAGATGCTACTGTGGAACAAGGCGGGGTAAGCTGCTGTGCTGAAGGCGGGCAGAGGGCGTGGTGGAGATGCAGTTCGGGTGGCGGGCTCGTCGGGTGTGTGGAGAAGGAAGGACGAGGAGAGAGGGCGAATGGGATTATATATGGGCAGGCGCGGGCTTGTTTGTGGTGAAGTGAAGCTCAGGCAGCACTGGGGAAGAGCAGGAGCAACCGCGGGCGGCGGCGGTGCAAGCTAGGCAGGCACAGGCACAGACCCACCGCAATAAGGCTACAGGCCTCAAAGCCGCTCTCTGTCAGTCACCCTCGCACACTTGTCTGGCGCTGGACAATCGCCTTGTTGCGACGTCTGGCTTTTGTTCGCGCCATCGCTGTGAAAGAAAGGTGGACGGCCCTGCGTTTGTGCGTACGCGATGCAGCTGCTTGTGTTTGTCCGCCCGCGTCCGCCCTTGCCAGCAATCGTGGTTGCGGCACCGCATCAATGACTCCGCCGCACCAGTGCAGGCATGCGAGCGCGAGGGCGGGATTCAGCCTTGACTCCCAGTGTCTCTGCCCGTCTACTCGACACCCTGCCGAGACGAACAAGTGCCTGATGCGTCAACAAGTCCACGGTCAAGTAACTTTCTCCAACCGGCTGCAACAGGTCACGTGCCACCGTGTGTAATCCCTGAATGCATCCGGAGCGCCGACGGGCCCACTTCCAAGTGCGAGTCCGAGATGTCGTCGGTTGCAGCCAGATATTGCTTCTGACCAAGCCGCCTGACACGGTGCTCGATGGCAGTATTTGTACTCGTTGCGCGCAGCATGTAGTCGCACGTCGCAGCGTGCACGAGTCGTTGCCGCACGAATCATTTTGCTCCTTGTCCTCCTCACCACCGGCCCCTTTCCGCGTGGTCACAGCGACTGGTGTTAGACACGGCCAACCCAAAAAGTCTCGCTGGCCTGTTCTGCACACCACTGCCTCCCTGCGCCGTCTACCGTTCACCGTCCACGACATCAAACAGAAATGCCCCAGCGCCGCCCCGCCGACCTCTCGAACGGAGCTCCGCACCCGCAGGCACCATGTGGCGGCGCGTCTACTTCCTGCTGATCCTCGTGCGCGTCTACTTTGCGCTGTCGCCGAGCTACCTGCATCCAGACGAAAACTTCCAGGGCCCCGAGGTCATTGCCGGGCGCGTCTTCGCGTACCCCGTCCACGAGACGTGGGAGTTCACCTCTGCAGCGCCCATCCGCAGCACCTTTCCGCTATGGCTTGCCTACGGCTGGCCCATGTACACCCTGCGTTGGCTGTCCGAGGGCTTTGGCTATGAGGTGTCGCCCTCGGTCGTCTACTGGACGCTGCGTGTGCTCATGCTCACGCTGAGCGTCGTCATGGAGGACTGGGCTGTCCACGAGCTGGTCGAGTCGCCGCGCGCGCGACGTGTCGCCGTCCCGCTTGTCGCATCGTCGTATGTGACATGGACTTTCCAGACGCATACCTTCTCCAACAGCCTTGAGACGCTGCTGGTGAGCTGGAGCCTGGTGCTCGTCCAGCGCATTGTCCAAGACAAGGTATGCGCGCCTCGGTCCGCTTGCCGACACGGGATATGCAGCTAACACAAGGCGCAGAAGCGCTCTGGCATCTTGGCCTCGTCCATCTTAGGCGCCATGGTCGTCGTTGGTGTCTTCAATCGCATTACCTTTCCGGCCTTTCTGCTTCTGCCTGCCCTGAGCCTGCTGCCTCACTTCCAGCGCAAGTAAGTCTGCCCTGCCCTCAGCGAAACCCTTACTAACCTGATTAGACCATTTTCCTTTGTGTTCCTCGCTGCATTTGCTGCCTTCACAGCCTTCGTTGCCATCTGCGTTGACACGGCCTTCTATACCCCTGGCGAGTTCCACTTCGCCAAAGTCTTCCGTCACCCGGTCGTCACACCTTGGAATAATTTCCTATACAACTCGAAAACAACAAATCTCGCCCATCACGGCATCCATCCATGGTACCAGCATGCGCTGGTCAACCTTCCCCAGCTGCTTGGGCCGGCCTTTCCGCTGTTGTTCTTCTTGCGCCCGGCGCATGCCAGCCCTATGCTAGTATCGGCGCTCTCTGGTCTCGCCTTATTGAGCCTCTTTCCTCACCAAGAAGCTCGTTTCTTGATTCCAGCCGTGCCATTGATACTATCGTCAGTCCGACTCCCGGGCGCCCGCTTCAGAAAGGCGTGGATCGCAACATGGGTCATATTCAATGTCGCCATGGGCGTGTTAATGGGCATCTACCACCAAGGAGGCATCGTACCCGTTCAGATGCACATCGCGAAGACAGATGAAGCTGTCACGCATGCTTTCTGGTGGAAGACATACAGTCCACCAACATGGCTACTAAATGGCAAGAATGAAAACTTGACCACAGTCGACCTGATGGGTGTCTCAGGCGATCAAATGTTGGCTAGGGTCAAAGAAGCACTGCCGCACTGTAGGACACGCAAACCGCCCAGGATTGAAGGACAAGGAGTCACATACTTGATCGCTCCGCGTTCTGCATATCTTTTGCAGCCTTATGCTGACATCAGCAAGCGGGAAGAGATCTCGCTAGATGAAGTGTGGAGCTACCGGCGGCATCTAAATCTTGACGACATGGACTTTGCCGACGATGGATTCTGGAAGACCATGGGTCGAGTTGTGGGTGACCGAGGACTTGTCGTTTGGCGCGTTACAAGAAATTGCTGGGCGACACCACAATAGTTTGCAATTCACACGCGCAATTGAAAAAGGCGTCAGATTAAATGGGACGTGTAAGACCCGCAGCGGGCCGCGGCGCATACCAGAACTTCGGCTCATTTGTTTGGCTTTCGAAACTTGATACCCACTTCACATAGCTTTTACAATATTGAATTCTCAATCCTAGTCCACAGGAATTTTCGACCTCATACCTGCACTTGTGGTTGCATCTCGGCGCGATGTAGCTCCCTACAATGCTCCCCCAAGCACACGGACAGCCCACATGCTCAACCTCACGCCTAATCCAACCTTTCGCTCCGGCTTCTCAAACTCGCTCTCATCCACCTTCTCGGCATACTCGCCCAGCCATTTCACCTCCTCGCCTAGCCTTTTTCTCAATCCTGGGTCGGACGTTGTGATGATAACATTTGCCTCAAGATCAAGTTCGTAGGAGCGCTTTGTGTAGTTGCTTGATCCGACCACAGTAATACTTGGATCTTCTTGCAACTGGGATCTCGCCTGCGTGTCTGGTGCGGTGCTTACAGACGAAGAGGTTGACGGAAATGTGACCCACAAGCCCTTGGCATGATACGTCCATCCTCCTTCCTCTCCAACCATGCCTCTCTTCCACTCTCGCAGCTCCACAGTATCCCCTAAGCCTTCGTGCCTCACTTTCTGGAGGAACATCTTCGCCAGATGCGTATATGCGTCGGGTAGCATACCGCTTACACCTTTAGACCCATAGAAGCCATTGGCGTGGGGATGTGCGGTGAGGACGGTCCCGGAGGCAGGGCGGGTGGACAGAAGCAGACGACGAAACGCAGGCGTCATGTTAAAGTAGCCGGCTGTGAAAGTCCAAGAAGAGTTCCTCTGCATTGGAGACGATAAACAGCTAAGAATTGCGGTGAGGGCGGGAAGCTCAGTCGAGGTTGAGAGCAGGGGTACAAGGGAGAGCACAGGGTATATTGTTGTACTTTGAGGCGCGGATGTCGAGGCTGGTGGCGAATTCTTTGGGGTGAGCAAGAGTGAAAGATGTTTCGATGCTGCGTCGCGG